>OY856410.1:149017517-149617517 GCA_963693085.1 Alisma plantago-aquatica | reverse complement strand
TGGAGTGCCTAAAGTGCCTCAGTTTGACTCGACAACCATGCCCAATCTCGCTTTTCAGTCCATATTTGGATATTTAATGTCCACGATTATGCATTTGGTGGACCAAGCGTGCATACCACAAGCTAGGGAAGACGTCCCTAATGTGGAATCCTAGGGTTTTAGTAAGACATTTTCTAGGTTGAGAGGTGTTGGGGAAGTAGAGTATGTGACTACAGTAGACCCGAGGGATCCTGACATGTGGATCATGGAGCTTTGGGAAGGCATTCAAGATCCTCAACATACCCGATGAGGACAAGGTGAAGCATGTTGTCTGCCTGCTAAAGGGAAATGATGGCCACTAGTGGGCCACAGAAGAAGAGAAGAGTCTGGTGTCATGATAGGTTGGGAGGAGTTTTGGTGAGAGTTTGTCAATCAATACTTCCCAGAGATGTATCTGGAAGAGAAGATCACACAGTTTGAGAATTTGCGCCAAGGATTATGACCATCAATGAGTATGAAGCTAAATTTATGGAACTTTTGAGGTTTTTTCCTCACATGGAGGCAATAGATAAGGAGAGGATATGCAAGTTTGAGAAGGGTTTGAGCACATAGTTGATGACGAAAGTTTCTACCTTAGAGAATAGGGAAAGGTTGGACACCTTTGTGGAGTCAGTGAGGAGGGAGACCGGTCTGCAATAGAGAAGCATGAGACCAATGTGAAGAGACCAGTCCAGTTATAGGGGTAGTCTTATGAAGGCTTCAAGAAGTAGAGATTTTATTCACCTCATTTGTAAAAGTAATTAGTTTTCTCTGAGCCAAAATCAATGGTGTCATCACGATGGTCCACAAGCAAGGGTAGAGATTGTTGCTTTCCTCCTGTAGGAGGTCTTAGTACATCATCAGTGTCAATGATAGGGTTGTCTAGGCCATGGTATGAGAGTAAGACATGTTACATGTGTGGGTAGCTAGGACACTTGAATTGGGCATGCCCTATGAAGGACGAGGAAGTGACACAAAAATC
The DNA here is from genome assembly GCA_963693085.1 of Alisma plantago-aquatica. Lineage (NCBI taxonomy): Eukaryota > Viridiplantae > Streptophyta > Magnoliopsida > Alismatales > Alismataceae > Alisma > Alisma plantago-aquatica. The sequence goes on along the minus strand of OY856410.1, from coordinate 149,616,517 downwards.
GAGATAGGGTCATCATGGTTTGTAGCAACAATCCTTTAGTAGTAGTGGTGGCAGAGGATGTGATTAGGCATCACAGGTAGGATCTTTTGTCCGGCCAGCAGCAGACATGTACGATAATAGGCGAAAGATCGATTCTATGCCTTCAGTCAACTAGAGGGAGTGGTCAATCCATGGGTCATGATAGGTTAGATGAAACTTTTCATTCTAATTTGTTTGCATCTTCTTTCATATCTATTTTGGTTGACCCAGGTGCAATACAATCTTTTATCACTAGAGAGGTGATAGACAATCTGAGGCTGCTACTTCTTGACTTTGGCAAGACTTCAGGAATGAAGTATAATCCAAATAAAACCCATCTATTTATGTCGAAATCCTGTATAGATAAGGACAACCTTGTCTCTAATCTTAGCATTCGTAAGGGGGAATGGCCCACAAAGTACCTAGGTTTTCCCTTGGCTGGGGGTAATCTCAGGCGTAGGCATTTCCATGGTTGCCTTGATAAACTGAGAGACATGATTGCTACATGGCCTGGATCGAAGATAGCTATGGCTGGAAGACTAATTCTTATCAACCATTGTTCTATGGGATTGATAAACTACTGGCTTCGCCAAGGAGAGATATCTTCAGCTGCTCTTCATAGAATGGAAATCATGATGGCTTACTTCATTTGGTGCAATCCAATCCATGCAACATCATGGACCGAGCTTTCTTATCCAAGAACTGAAGGTGGTCTCAACCTCAAGAATATTAACAAACTGGAAGATTTCCATACTCTCAAAAGGATCAAAAAGCTGTTGCATAATGATTCGATATGGAGTATATGGATGTGGAGTAGATACAGGTCCAATCTTGAGGTTCAACCTACACTCACATGGGGTTACTCTACTACTTGGAGAAGAATGGTGAAGCTGTGGCCACAGTTCACCAATGGAGATGATAAGATACTTTGGGAAAGCTGTCGTCAAAAAGGAAATACAGATAATGCTTTCAAGAATCTCTATTTCAAATATCATTGTCCTAGATGGAGTCTAACTTGCTTTTGAGCTATCAAAAATCTGCTTCCCACCATGGACCATATCAAAGCTTGGCACTCCAATGTAAATGACATCTGTTATCTGTGCAGGTCATCAAGTGAGAGTGTTGATCACATGTTTGGCCATTGCTCTTATTGGAAATATATGTGGGGACGCATCCAACTCAAACTCAATGTCAGATTGCCCTATAACTTATATGAATGCCTCAAGGTCGCATGTTCAAGAGGAAGAGGGACATCTCTGGAAACTATGATCCTGTGGACAATCACTAGATGCGTCCATATCATTTGGCAAGAGAGGAACAATAGGAAACATGGAACTCAAAACAAAGACTATCTTCTGCTGGTCAATACTATTGATAGAGAAATCAAATTTCTCTACAATATGTATAAAGAGGAACTAGCTAATTTATCTCCTATTGTAATTAGGAATTGGGAATTATAACCAATTCTTTTTTCATTTTATCATGTAAGCTATAAGTTATAGCTTGTTACTTTGTCCCTTTTATAGGGTTGGAAATATATTTACCCAAATTTTCCAAAAAAAAAAGAGGTGATAGACAATTGTTATCTACATGTTGTTAGTAGATCTAGTAACCTTCCTTTAGAAACCCCTTTTATTGATTCCACCGTTGTGGGAGGTGTGTCCATCCTATGTTCTTTCTTTCTCAAAATGCAACATTCAAGTGGATCTTATGCCACTGGATGTGCACAAATTTGATGTAATCCTAGGGATGGACATCTTAAAGAAGTAAAAAGTGGTCTTTGACTATATTTCCTAGGTGGCAACATTCTATGAGGGAGGCGCTTCATGGATCTTCCAAGGAGATAGGAAGAATCTGTTGATGTGTTTGGTGTCGGCTTTGACAATATAGAAGTTGATGAGATAGGGGTGTGAGGATTTTGTAGCTCATGTTGTGGATACCAAGGTGAGAATTCTTAGTATCCAAGAAGTTCCACTAGTGCAAGAGTTTGAGGATGTATTTCCCAAGGATTTTCCCAGAGTCCCCCTAGAGGGATTGACTTTGAGATCAATCTTGTTCTTGGATCGAGCCCATAGAACAAGCATCATATAGGCTGGCACCAAAAGAGATGCAGGATCTAAAGAAATAGTTGCAAGAGCTATTAGAGAATGGCTTCATTAGGTAGAGCACTTCCATGTGGGGTTCTCTCGTGTTGTTCATAAAGAAGAAGGATAATTCCATGAGGTTTTTTGTGCATAGACTATCGCCAACTGAATAAGGTCACGATAAAGAACAAGTACCATAGTTGAGGATATATAGTCTATCTAATCAATTGAGAGGTGCCATAGTGTTCTCCAAGATAGATTTGAGATTAGGTTACCACCAGTTGAGGATCAAGGTCGATGACATACCCAAGTCATCTTTCAAGACTAGGTATGGTCACTACGAGTTCGTGGTTATGTCATTTGGGTTGACCAACGTGACAACAACTTTTAGGATCTAATGAATCGAGTGTTGAAAATTGTATCTTGATCAATTTGTGGTGGTATTCATTGAGGACATCCTGATATGGTCCAGAGACAGTTAGGAACATGAGTGGTATCTTCGCCAAGCATTGATGTTGTTGAGGCAACACATATTATACTCCAAGTTCAGCAAATGTGATTGATGGATGTGTCCTTCCTTGGGCATGTTATATCTTCTAAGTGTGTCTGTGTAGACCTGAAGAAGGTTTAGTCAGTGTTGCAGTGGGAACATCCCAAGACACCGATAGAAGTTTGAAGTTTCCTTGGCTTGGAAGGTTACTACAAGAGGTTCATCAAGAACTTTAGTTCTGTGGTGCTACCCCTAACAAAGCTAATGAGGAAAGGTGATTTGTTTGCCCGGGATGACAAGTGTCAACATTCTTTCCAGTTGATGAGGGAAAAGTTGACCAGTGCATCAATGTTAGTGCTCCCATAATAAGGGAAAGGTTATATCATCTTCTGTGACATGTCAAAGAATGGCTTGGGATGCATGTTGATGCATGAAAAGAACATGATTTGTTTTGCTTTGAGATAACTTAAGAAACATGAGGAGAACTACACGACGCATGATCTGGAGCTCGTAGGTGTGTTCCATGCCATGAAGATTTGGAGGCACTATCTGTATGAAGAGAAGTGCCAAATCTTGACCGAACATAAGAACCTACAGTACATTTTCTCAAAGCAAGAGTTGAACATGAGACAGAGACAAAGGATGGAGTTGATCAAATACTACTATTGCACAATAGACTACCACCAAGGCAGTGTGAATGTGGTGTTGATGCATTGAGTAGGAAGTCATCTTCATCATTAACTATAGATAAGGCACATTTGTCAGCTTTGGTGTGTCACATTTGAGATATGTTAGTGTCGCTTTGTCAAATGAAAGTGAAGTTGCAGGTATCTTTGTTGGTAGGGAAATTGACTCAGTTGTAGGTTAAGTCAATGTTGATGTAGTATATTAGAGATGCATAATAGAATGATACTGTTATACAGAATATGAGATCAGATTTTGGAAATGGGAAGCATGATGGCTTGTTGAGGAAGATGGTTCTGGAGGAAGCTCATTCCTTGATGTACGTGATGCACCCTAGTACTAAAAAGATGGACTATAATTTGAAGCACCTATATTGGTGGCTTGTCTTGAAGCAATATGTTGCAGAGTTCATGGCTAGAATGTCCAATCTATAAGTAGGTCAAGGTTGAACATCAGAAACTGGTAGGGACTTTGCTACCTTTTCTAATACGATAGTGGGAATGGGATCATATCACCATGGACTTTGTGGTTAGTGTTCCTAGTATAGACAAAGGTCATGATTCCATCTGGGTGATTGTGGACATGCTGACCAAGTCAACTCACTTCTTGCTAGTCAAGATGATGCATACAATAGAGATGTTGTCACAGATCTATGTGAATGAGATAGTCTATATGCATTACATTCCATTTACCATAGTTTCTGATAGAGATATGCATTTCACCAATCATTTTTGGGAGCATCTGCATACAACCATGGGGAAACAGTTGAGGTTCAACACAACTTTCCACCCACAGACAGATGGTCAGTCAGAGAGGACCATACAAATGTTGGAAGATCTTCTAAGAGCTTGTGTTTTAGAATTTCTTGGAAGTTAGGATGTGCACCTGAGTTTAATAGAGTTCTCCTACAACAACAACTATCAGAGGAGTATAGATATGGAACCCTATGAGGCATTGTATGGGAGGCATTATTGGTCACTGCTCTATTGGTATGAGACATGTGAATATCAACTTTTGGGTCCTAATCTAGTACAACAGACTATAAAGAAGATCAAGATGATACAACAGCAGTTGAAGGCAGCCCAAGATAGACATAAGTCTTACTCATACAACCACTACATTCCGTTAGAGTTCCAAGTGGGAAACAATGTTCCTCAAGGTTTCCCCTTGGGAAGGCGTGTTAAAGTTTGGTAAGAAGGGTTGGCTCCTTGGTATATGGGACCTTACCTTATTGTGGAAAGTTTTGGGAAGATGGTTTATATGCTCAAATTACCGCTAGAGTTGAATAGGTTGCACCCAATCTTTCATGTTTCCATGTTGAGGAAGTGTCACCCAGATATAGAGCAAGTTTTGCGGCTTGTAGAGGTTGAGCCAGAGGAGGGTGTGTTGTATGTTGAGGGACTCATGTTGATCTTAGATAGGAGAGTGAAGGAGTTGAAGAAGAAGGATATAGTCTCAATGAAGGTTTTGTGGCATCGTCATGGTGTGTAGAAAGCGGTGTGGGAGGTATAGGATGAGATGCATAGGAAGTAGTCATTTTTGTTCACTTATGATTTTGGGGTGAAATCCTTCTTAAGGGTTTATGATTATAAGACCCTAGACCTTGATTAGCAGTTGAAATTTTTTGATTGCCTTGATTTAGTGATTAAAACCTTAATCTTACCATTTAGTTGCTTTTATATCATGTGACAAGCTTAAGTTTCAAGTTTGGTCTAGTTTGGACACTCTTTGTGCAAGTTATGCAATTATATAATTATTTTTTAGTTTTCTACAATTAAACCATATCTGAGGCTTTTATGCAATTTTCCACATTCTTTATGCTCCTTACAAGTTTTCTTATCATGCTTGAGTTGGTTGCGACTTGGGGCGCCTACATGCACCTTGGTTTGATGGTAACATCCATCTAGGGTAAGTTAGGGTTTTTGCTCTCATGGATAAGCTACCTTGAGAGGCCATCAAGTGATGGTTCCCCTAGTAAGGTCACATCCAATGGTCATCCTCCTTTGGGTACAGCTGATGGTGGTTTCTATATGGTGAGGTTTGATGATCTTCTCTATTGGGGTCCCTCGGACCAATGATTTGCTTGGAAGGGGTGATCAATAGATGGTTTTCCACCTAGTGACCTAGGGTTTCAAGAGTCAATGGTCACCAATTGATGAAACTCAATGGAAACCCTAGAAGGGTCAATATATGATGTCTTAGAAGACTCCACAACCAATGGAGCTGCTGCTTTCATGGACGTGATGTTCCATGGTAATGGACACTTGGCAAACATGATAGGACACCTGAACCTTCACTTCTCTCTCACCCATAATTATATAAACCTCCTACCTTCCATGCAAATGAACCTTTTGGACTCCTTTCCCTTCGTTTCTATCTAGAACTTTGTCCTCCTTTCTCTAGTGGAGAGGATGGTGCCCAAGGTAGGACAAGGTGGTCGATCTCTTTGCATGTGCTACTGGGTTTAGATCTACCCTCTCTTGGAGCTTGTGGAGCTTTCCTTGCTAGCTCTTGACCTGAGTAGCTAAGATACTTCACTTTTTTTAATTTTCTTTTCTGCCCTACCTCCTTCCTCTTTTTTCTTGGTTGTGGCCATGGTGTTCCATGGTGGAGCTTTCTCAATATCTTAAAGAACCCTTCTTTCTTGCTTCCTTGACCCAGGGTTTGCTCTCTTTCTTGGAGATGTAGCTTGCTTGGCCGTGAGGGGTGCTTAAGCTAGGGCTTCTTCCTCCTTTGATCAATCTACCTTGCTATTTGGAGCAATTTCTTCTTCCTAGAGGTGAGTTAGATAACTTTCTTCGTATTTATTGCTTACTTATAGCTTACATGTGCTAGGTCCTACTCTAAAACTAAGTTCTAAGTAGAAAGATCCTACCTTCACCTAAGATTTGAGCTTAGGTTCTAGTTACTTGGTGGTTTATCTTCTTGGGTGTGTTCTAAACCTTATGCACGACCTTCCTATGGTAGAGGAAGCTTTGGGGCTTTCTTGCTTGACAAACGATGGTTATTAGTAGCACTCAATTGATGGCTTTACTTAGTGTTTTTGAGTTGTGGTTATGCCTTAGACGATACATGTGTGTATAATCTAGTTTCTAGTGTCATGACCTGTACCAAGCAAGGCTAGGTGTGATCATCTTGACTATATGTTACCAGTGGAAGTTTGAATGATATGTCACTATGGTGATGACTAGTACTGACCGGTAGGGAGATCTTGGATTCTACTCTTCCTGGATATTTTATGGCACTAAATATCACTTTGTGGTGGTCAGTTGGATTTGGATGGTACGACTCAAATCCTCAGTGAGTAATTAAAGATGTCATACAGTCATGTAGCATATCTTCTTAGGGTTAAATGCACTTCACATTGGATGTTTACCCTTTCTATGTTTCTTGTATTGCTCAATTATTATATAATGTGGTAAGAGAAATTAGCTATTATACATGTTCTTCATATTCCTTTTTATCATGTTGCTATGCCTATATGATACACTTATTTAACATGTCTAACATGTGTAATTAGTTTGAATAATTCATTTACCTGAATCTACTCATCCTATTCCTGATGTAGTAATAATCGTGGTTGAGAGTTATATCTCTCACTGGGACATGGATCTCACCTTGTTGGTCACCACATCTTTTTAGGAGGTCGGTAGAGATGTGGTGGAGATTGTGACATTCCGTCTTCTTGGGAGGATGATGGGATTGCTATTTCTGTTGTTGATGCATATCCGGAACTAACGCTGGAGGCTTGTTTGTTGAATATTACATATGATTGGATGCGGAGTAAATCACTCAAGGAGTGCGCTAAAATGCTTCAGATGCTTCCATGCTTCTATGAGAGGCACTATGAAGATTTAGGTGCACTTCCCCCACCGCTGCAATCATCTCTTATCAGCCCGCCGGATTTGGAATTAAAGCCGCTACCCCCGCATCTCAAGTATGTCTTTCTAGCTGAGAAAGACAAGTTAAGTGTTCGTTTCTTCTTATTTGAGTGCGGAAGAGGAGGAGCAACTGTTGATAGTGCTGAAAAACCACCGAGGAGCTTTTGGGTGGTCCGTTGCAGACATCAAGGGGATTTCCCCTACTCTATGTCAGCACAAGATTCGGCTCGAGGAAGGAGCCAAGCCAGTGATTCAGCCTCAGAGGCGTCTAAATCCGAGCATGATGGAGGTTGTGAAGAAAGAGGTCATTAAACTTCTTGCTGCAGGGATTATCTATGCCATATCAGACTCGACATGGGTGAGTCCCACACAGGTAGTCCCTAAGAAGGGGGGAATTACTGTCACTCAAAATTTATTGAATCAACCTGTCACCACCCGATTGGTAATCGGGTGGCGAGTTTGTATTGACTACCGTCGTTTGAACGCTGCCACTCTTAAGGATCATTTTCCTTTACCGTTAATTGATCAAATTCTAGAGCGTCTTGCTGGGCGATCGCACTTTTGTTTTCTAGACGGGTACTCGGGGTACAACCAGATCTTGATTGATCCTTTGGATCAAGAGAAATCTACGTTCACTTGTCCCTATGGGACTTTTGCTTACCATCTAATGCCGTTTGGTTTATGCAACGCACCAGCGATGTTTCAACGCTGTATGCTCGCCATATTTTCTAACATGATAGAGCGCTGTCTTGAGGTTTTTATGGATGACTTCTCGGTTTATGGTGCATCGTTTGATGAATGTCTCTATAACCTAGACAAAGTGTTGCAGCGTTGTGAGGACACACACTTGGTCCTTAACTGGGAGAAATGTCACATGATGGTGACAGAGGGAATAGTGCTAGGACACAAGGTGTCTAGCAAAGGTCTTGAGGTGGACCCGATGAAAATTGAGGTCATTTCCAAGTTGCCCCCACCAAATTCTGTAAAAGGGGTGAGAAGTTTTCTGGGACATGCCGAGTTCTATCGGAGATTCATAAAGGATTTTTCTAAAATTGCAAAACCTTTATCCGAGCTTTTGGAGAAAGATGCGGTTTTCGATTTCAATGATAAGTGTCTACATGCATTCGATGTTTTGAAAGAAAAATTGATTTCTGCCCCAGTTGTTCAAACACTGGATTGGACAAAACCTTTCGAATTGATGTGTGACGCTTCGGATTTTACGGTAGGAGCCGTATTGGGGCAACGGGTAGATAATAAGCCCGCTGTGATTTTCTATGCTTCAAAAACTCTGAATGATGCTCAATTGAATTATACAACTACTGAAAAAGAATTACTTGCCGTTGTGTTTGCTTTCGAAAAATTCCGGCAGTATTTAGTTGGATCTAAGGTAGTTGTATGGACTGACCATGCTGCAATAAAATACTTGATGGAAACAAAAGATGCAAAGCCTAGACTCATTAGGTGGATTTTGCTCTTATAGGAATTTGACATTGAAATCAAGGATAAATCTGGGATTGAGAATGTAGTGGCTGATCATTTGTATAGGTTATAAAGGGTAGATGAAAAAGATTTACACATACCCATAACCGAGACGTTTCCGGATGAACAACTTTTGAAAATTAATTCTAAAGAGCCTTGGTTCGCTGAAATTGTTAATTATTTGGCTTGCGGGATCATCCCGGAAGATTGGTCATATCAGGAAAAGAAGAGATTCTTTCATTCTTTAAGATACTATTTTTGGGATGATCCAATTCTTTTGAAGCAATGCAGGGACGGTATTTTACGCAGGTGTGTGCCTGAAGTGGAGTACGAGAGCGTTCTCCATCATTGCCATGCATCACCTACGGAAGGACACCATGCCAGCTCGCGAACGGAAGCTAAGGTTTTGGAAAGCGGCCTTTATTGGCCAACTTTATTTCGGGATGCCTACGATTTTGTGAGGCAATGTGATCCTTGTCAGCGAGCAGGTAATATCTCAAAGTGACAGGAGATGCCCCTGAATGTGTTTCAGGAAGTTGAGGTATTTGATTTGTGGGGCATAGATTTCATGGGACCCTTTGTGTCCTCGAACTCCAATTTATATATTCTGTTAGCAGTTGACTATGTGTCGAAGTGGGTGGAAGCAATCCCCACAAGGACTAATGATTCCAATGTAGTGTGCAGGTTCGTGAAGGAGAATATTTTCTGTAGGTTTGGGATACCCCGAATGATAATCAGTGATGGGGGTACACATTTCAAGAATCAGAAGTTCTCGACATTATTGAAGAAATATGGGGTCAAGCACAACATTGGCACCCCATATCATCCGCAGACTCAAGGCCAAGTGGAGGTCTCCGACCGTGAGATTAAGAAGATTCTAAAGCGAACTGTGGCATCCACGAGGAAGAATTGGAGTGCCTTACTACCGGATGCACTGTGGGCGTACAGAACGGCCTACAAAACACCTATAGGCACCACGCCTTTTAGGTTGGCGTATGGCCGGGCTTGTCACCTACCGGTAGAGTTGGAGCACAAGGCCCATTGGGCACTTAGAAGGCTAAATCTATGTTATGATGAAGCTGGGAGAAAGAGAATGTTCGAATTGAATGAGCTGGATGAGTTACGGATGACGGCATATGAGAATGCCCGGATATACAAGGAGTGCATAAAATTGATCCACGATCACCACATCGAGTTGTGCACGTTCAAGAAAGGAGATAGTGTTTTATTGTTCAACTCTCGACTCAAGTTGCATCCTGGGAAGCTCAAATCCCAGTGGAGTGGACCATTTGTGGTGGAAGAGGTCAAACCACACGGCGCGATTTTAGTGGGTGATGGTGATACCACGTTCTTGGTGAATGGACAGAGGCTGAAACTCTATTTTGGGGAGAGTTACAAGAGGAAGGTGAATGAGGTCAAACTCATTTCACTTTTGGATGAATGAGAAGCCCGGAAGCCATCTAGCCTAAGACGTTAAATAAGGGCACTTGTTGGGAGGCAACCCAACCATCGATACATTAGGATCGAGTATTTAAAATCATAGGTTGCTTTATTTTCGTTTAATTTTTAGTGTAAAAAAAGATACCTTGATCTGTTTGTTCATTGTGCAGGCTGAGGCAGAGTCGATACCATCAACACCCTCATCGATGGTATCGACAAGGGTACAGGTTGACGACTACAGATTTCGTTCTGAGTCGATGCCATCGACGACCTCGTCGATGGTATCGACCTACCTACAGGCCGGTCGCGAAGAAAAAGTCGATGATATCGACACGGGCGTCGATACCATCGATATCTCTGGAGATTTACAGACAAAAATCGACTCAGGAAAGTCGATACCATCGATGTCCATGTCGATGGTATCGACACAGCTACAGGTTGAGACGCAAAAGGGCGGTGTTGCAACAAAGACAAGTCGATACCATCGACCCATGTCGATAGTATCGACACTCCACATCACCGATCCACGCAAAGAAATCGATGGTGATCACGGTGTCCACGTCATCGATCTGGGTGCAGCGTCGATACCATCGACCCATGTTGATGGTATCGACACGTCAGCGATCTGGGTTTCAAGATCCAGCCATCGAAGACCGTCGATACTCGCGAGGGAGGCAGATAGCATCGACAGGTGTCGATACCATCGACTCGCGTCGATGGTATCGACGGACCAACAGTGGCGCCGGTCAAGTCTATATAAGGAGATTCATGACGTCATTTAACGTCACACCTTCAGAGCTCTCTTCTTCCTTTGCGCCGAGCACTCCCCCGAGCCATCCAAGCCCGAAGAACAGCAGCACCGAGCGACGATCTTCACTGAGCGGAGACTCAATTCTCCATCTTCACCGAGCTCTTCTTCTAATCCTTTTCTCGTCGAAACAATGGTGCATACAACCGGAGCTTCTTCCTCGTGCGCTAATATGATTGACATCCCCGAGTTCCTGCCACCACCGCCATCATCGGTTGCACGTCCTCGACTTGTCCACCCATCCGCGGATGTGAAGAAGGTTTACGAAGAAATCCTGAAGTGCAAGATCAAGCCCACCCGTTACGTGGATCCGGAGATGATCAATGATCTTGTCTTCAAGGAAAATCTGGATTACGTACTGAAGGGGCAGGCCCACCAAACGGGCCGTGGACACGATGAGCTTGAGTACCATGAAGATGGCCAGCCATTTTTCGGAGAGTGGCCAACATACAAAGAGCTGGTGGCGGAATTCATGGCGTCACTGGACGTCTGTGTTGTGCCCAATGAGATATCAGCAAGCGACCGCGAGTGGGAAAAGGGCAGGGTGTCTTTTCGACTGTACAACCACGACTACACCATCACCCTCGAGCAGTTCAACGACATCTTCAACTGGAATCACTCGCGGTACGACTACAGGCGGCCGGAGAACCGCACCAACTACGACGCTCTCTTCTCCGAGTTGGTGACGGTGCCACAAGGGAAGTCGGTGAGCTACCACAACGCTGCGGTAGCCGACTTCGAGCACCCATTTGTCCGGGTATTGCACCGGATGTTGAGCTCCACCTTGTTTGCTCGGGGCGACCTAGCCCTTAGCAAGTTTCAGGAGCCTGACCTTTTCTTTCTCTACAAGCTCCTGATGCAACAAGAGTGCAACTGGGGCGCCTTCTTTCTGCAACGAGTTTTGGCGGTGAAGCGGAGTACAAGGAAAGCACTGATTCACTTTGGCGGGCTAATCACCAAGTTGGCTTCATACCTTGGCTTGAATTTCCAGACCCTCACTCCTCTATCTACTAAGAGCAAGGTGAACTTGCAACATTTACACCGGTCCAATCTCATTCTTCTCCGAGATGGCGTGGCGTTCGCACACTGCCACGTAAATCAAGCATATCAGGAGTGTTCTCTACCCGATCCCGTCTTCAACATCGACGGCGCGCAGCATTTCCGGTGGCCAATCATAGCCATCGATTCCGATGAAGAAGATGGCGGCAATGACGGTGGCGACGACGACGAGGTGGCAGAAGAGGAGGAAGAGGCGTTCACACCTCTTCGATCACGAGTGGCACCCCGGAAGAGCCCTAGGATGCATCCGGGTGCATCTTCATCTTCTCCGCATCGGCCTCCACCACCGCCCTCGCAGCCCAGCGAGGATGCCTATTCCATGCAAGGCATGTACAATATGCTACAAGACATCCAGCAGACGCAACATAGCCACACAGCTGCCTATACCGGTATTCAAGACACCACCAACCGGCTCTTTGTCAACCAGCAGGCGATCTTCGAGAATGAGCACCTTCTTTTTGCAAATCAGGAGAATATCCATGATCGGCTGCATAGGATGGAGCAGCAGCAGCAGCCGTTTTATGATCATTACTAGACCCAGAATTACTTTGGGGGGTACCCACAACCTCCTGCACTGCCCCGGTATGATCCGACCTTTAAGGGGCAATACCCGTCTTGGGACCCCACGGTGCCGCAATACCCGCCTCCACCACCACAAGAATGATCTGGTATCACTGTTCCAATCTTTAAGTTTGTTTTTTACTATGATGCCATAGTCAAATTCAACCTTAGGGGGGTAGTTGGAACAATTTTATCTTTTATTGTCTTTAGTTTTATTGCTTTTGTTTTTTTTATTTGTTTCTTGCAATTTTAGTTTTTGTAGGATCCACGTGCTATCTAGTGTAATTGTGGACGTCATAAAAGTGTGTCATCTTGTTGTTAGTGCATGGGGAGTTCAAGGGAATTTTGAAAATTTTTGTGTGTCTGGATAGCTTGTTTTGTTTGACCTTGGGCACACATCCTATGAAAATGATTGGTTATGACAACTTTAAAACAACGTTTCATACCTGTACTCCTAATGACTCATGAAAGTGGCCGGAAATGGTTGTTTGAGCCTAACCTAACCAAATGGTAATGAGACCTTAATTGGATGTAAGAGAGAGAACCCTCTAAACTACTACACAGGTCAGTAAGGAGGGACACATAATATCTTTCTAAGGTTCAGTCATCTAGTCTTGTGATCGTTCCACTTCATTTTCCCATAATCCACCTAAGAATTGGAAGTAAAGTGCAGTTTTAATTCCTTTTTGTGTGCATAGCATGTAGATAGGACTTGCATTGGTATTTTCCATATGTTGCATAAAAAGAAAGAAATAAAGAAAAAACATATAGTGATTCATGCACATTACCTTTAGGTGCATGCCATGTAGTTGCATTCATGATCTTCATGCATAAAGTATATCATGTATCTCAATTTTTCCTCAATGGTGAATTAATTGTTCCATACCTTCTAAATGGTGCAAAAATGTCTGATCAATGATAAAAATAGCCCAATAAACTTATCTTTAAGCAATTATGGATATGTGGGCTGGAAAAAAAAAGCTGAAAATCTGCAATATAAAAAAAAAAGAGAAAAGAAAAAGAATTTAGAAGAAAGTGAAATAAGAAGGAGAAAGGAACATGATATTAGTTGCATTTCAAGATAATTGAGTACATGATGTAGCTTGACTAGATATCCATCTCATTTTGAGATGGATGGTTAGTGCATGCATCATTCCATCCAAGTTTAGGCATTAGGGCATTTCTAATGTGCATGTGCATCATATAGGACATTTTTGTATATGCATGTTGAAACTGTACAATACTTCCACTTTCTTCCATGAGCCACCCATTTTCATCCACTCGTTGCTCGGATTGGTAGGCCACCGTGAATTTTCTCCTCACTAATGAATATCAGGAGAACTGCTTCCTTGTAGATGGTAGTTAGGGCGAGCAACGTAGTATAGGCGATCACAGGATGCACCAAGTCTGAACCGACGAATCTTTTTATGTTAACTGCCTTATGTGATAGTGTTCAATTGGTTTGGAGGTCAATTTCTTTTATTGATGATTACTGTCGCCTTTAGGGTAATTACCGTTCTGTGGTTAGAGAAGGCCGGTTTGTGAATGATCAGTGGGAATCATATGGGATGTTGGGTTGGCGTGTTGTTTTTCAGTTGACATTTGCAATTCTATTCTAAGGATGAGTTGCTCGAGGGCGAGCAATAATCAAGCTTAGGGGAGTTTGATGCGATGATTTTGAGTCGCATTTATAGACCTGTTTGATATGTGTTTTATGCTTTTATTAGTCATTTCTATGGTTAATATCGCATAAATCATTCATTTTGGTCTTTGCCATTATTTTATGTCAAATTCCCTTTATTTCATTGTTTTGAGCATTAATTATCACATTATTATTATTTGTGTGGATTTATTTGATCTTGTCTTTGAATTTCAGGAAAAACAAGTATTTGCTTCCATCGATACCATCGACGGAAGTCGATACCATCGAAAAGACCGCAGGTTGCCAGCCAAAAGGAGCAACAAAGAGTCGATACCATCGACGCTGATGTCGATGGTATCGAGACGTCTGCAGATTGCTGGTGAAGAAGCAGTCGATAGTATCGACACCAAGTCGATACCATCGACACATGGAGGCTACAACGTCGCAAAATGACAGAACCGACGCCAAAAGGAAGTCGATACCATCGACCCGAGTCGATGGTATCGAGATGATGTCGGGCGTGACAAAGGAAGGGTTTGCAGCCAGCTGCTACTGTAGCGGGTCGATACCATCGACTCGCGTCAATGGTATCGACGTTGTAGGATATGAGTTTGCTTTCTAATGATCTCAATCGGACGGCTGGAGTTAATTAGCGACCTAATTAGGGACTTATACCTAAGGACGGCCACTTGAGACAGGGGGAAAAGGGATTAGCCATTGGACAAGTGCCGAGGAGCGAGAGAAAGGAGAACGGAGGCCAGAAGTTCATACCAGTCGATCCGGATGCTGCCGAAGACGGATTTCACCACCGAGAGGCGGGAAAGCACGTGTTCTACGCAAAGGATCAATCGGTTCTTCTCCGTTTAGGGGTTTTCTCATTCAATTCACGTTTTTCATATGATTTCCCTTATTTCTACCATGTACTTGTGTGAGATGAACATGCGGGGCTAATCCCCTCCATCTTTAGGACCGGGAGTAGCCCGGGAATTCATTGTATGACAATTTTATAATAGTAATTCATATTTTCTCTCTTAAATCCGTGGTATAGCTTCGTTTTCTCCATATATTGTTATGCTTGATAACCATAATAATAATCTAATGCCCTTAATCACTTCGAAAGAAGGATTAACGGCTGAAAAGAGACGAAACCTACATTAATCGATAAATCCCTTGAACAAGGTGGTGTAAAATTAATGGTGGATACTGAGAGATCGTTCGTAATGCACTTAGTTTAGGAGATAGGTTACTACGACGGTGGAACCGACCTAAACCTAAGTAGTGAATTGTACCACGACAGTGGGCAATTATGTTTTCAGGCCACTAGCCGGATAGAGAGAGAAGAGTGAGGCATTATATAAAATCTAATACAATGAATACCCGTGGTGAAACTGCAATCCTAAAGATTCCTTTTTGAATTGATTAAATTAACCTTTAATCGATTGCTTCTTTTGTTTTGTTTTTATTTTTTTTTAGTTTTAACAACTCTCAACTTGTTAATCGGCTTAGCTGATCGCGACTAGTTAGTAGGAGTCACCAACAATTCTGAGTATCCCTGTGTTCGACTCGGGCCTCACAAAGGCCTATACTACTCGACGCGTATACTTGCGTTTTTAGCGCGTAGTAAAATACACGTCATAGAGTTAATCCATGGATCTTGATTGTGCACATTTGTTATTATTTTCTTACCTTAGGGATTGATGGTGCCTCTCCTATGTGTGATAGATCACTTTGTGGTTATTGAATCCCAATGATGTTGGGCATTTTTTAGGAGCCTAGCCATTGTGGGATGTAAGGTAGGATTCCTCACATCATCCTTTGGTCTTATAATACATAAGAGTATGATATAAATGTAAGACACACACATGTATAATATAAATGTAATGTGAAGCCACAAGAATATTACATAATGCAGATGTCATCCATTCACGTTACATGCATAATTGTCAAGATTCACACTTTCGGTTTTGGAATCATGTGACCAATTCATTTATGAAATAGTAAATTAATGCCAAAAGTATGGTCATACAAATTATATTATATAATATTGTAGAGATTGGAAATACAAATGAAATTTGGGCATTATTAGATCCCATAAACTATAGAAAGCATATATTAAATATACAAGTTTAAACAATAACCAAGTACAAACATATAATGCATTTGGTATGAATACAAATGAAAAAGCATATTATATATAGCCCATGCAAGAAGGAATTTAAATTCCTAAAAACTTGTCTTTCATGCCTTGTTTTGTAACTTGTAATTTAAATGATAACAATGTCTACAAATTATGATAGAAGTACCATAAATCACATCAAGATAAATCATTTATAGGTGGAAACACTTCCATAAATGATAGATGGGCGTGTCCACATCATAACAAAATTTGAAAAAAGTGATCACTAAAAAATGTGTGGAGAACTAGAAATCTAGAGTCACCCCTAATGTATAATAGAAATGTTTAAGAGAAACACAAGGGTGGAACCCATTGATTATAATTACCTCCATTAGGTAGCCCTATGGATAGGAAATATGGTTCAAGTCCTAGAACTTGTAGAGTAGGAAATATCACCTGTTTACTTCTCAATTTTTCATTCGTGTGGGTATGCTAAGACAGGGCGCCAGTATCAGATCCCACATTATAAGATGAAAGTCTCGTAGCTAATATACATAATCCTAATATTGATCGAGGAATGACATCAATATAATAGACAAGAGATAAACATAGGTAAGAAAACAACATGGTGGTTTCTTTTTAAGATTTCAACATTTTTTAAAGCATAAGTATGACTTCCAGAAACATGTTAATTAGCTTCTAACTATTAATGACAATGTGTGAATATAGAAAGTCATGATGACATGGGGTTTTCTTTTAAAAAGAATATGAAGGCCTCGAGAAAGAACATGTGTTGGCATAGTATATATGTTGGAAGTAGTAAAAACATGCATCTTCAAATCAATGCCAATTGAATTATCATATGGTCCACACATTTATTGAATCGTCATAGTTCACTCATCATACTTTATTCATAAACATATGCATGTGCAAAAAACATCATAGTTGAAGAAATCCAAATAACAAATGAATTGAAATATGATTATCCTTGAGACAAAAATAATGTTGTAGGATTCTTTAACTTGTAAACAAAAAAATCATACAACCTAATCATATGGATAAACTAAAGAGCTCATATGATATTCTAGACTTTTAACAGTTATGAAACTTTTTATTTAAGTATGATGAAGTATATATGCACTAATAACAAATGTTGGTAGGAATTTACAAGAATATATGGTAACAGAACCTGAAAGAAAAGCTTTAAGATATTTTTTAGAATTATCATATGTTATTTGTACAATTAGAAAACTTGTAAATTAATCACATTATAAACATATAATTTCCATGGTTCTGGTAATCATATATTCATAATCTTTAAATATGTAAAACTTGTGTTGGATGTAAGTTAACAACCCGATATGTAATCATTTTTTTTGGAGTAAGGTAAATATATTCCAAAAAGAGGTATAGCAAAGCTATATTAACAAAACAAGGCATCTCGAAAAGAGACCCTAAAACAGCAGGAAGCTAGGCCATCTATATAGGGGTTGTATACAAAAATCCCCAGTATGTACTTGTCATCAAACTCAAATTATCTAAGAGTTTCTACCTATTCTTTACATGCCAGGTTAAGTTAGTGGAAAAGTTTTTGATAAGATTTAACTCATCCAATTCTCACTTGTTGTGTATCCTCCTGTTTCTTTCGCTCCATATCTCGTACATCAGCCCCGTTATGCAGAGGTTAGCAAAACTGCATAAGGATCTGTTGTTTCTGTAAGTGTCTTTGACCCAACTCAAAATGTCATGCGAATCTGGAAGCCCACTATAAGACCAATCATTTCTGAGGCATATGATAGCAAGCACACGTTTGGAAAACTTACAATCAAAGAAAATGTGATCAATCATCTCCTCTACCTCCTTGCATAAGCAGCATTTGGGTTCCACCTGTAAACCCCACCTTAGTAATCTGTCGGCAGTAGGTAGTTTTTTAAGCATAGCACGGTAGGCAAGGGCGTTCCATTTGGGACAATGGAATTGGCCCCATATCAGGTCAGCGTGTACCTCCTCAGCCGCCAATGACATATTGGTGTTGATTAATGGTGGAGGGGTTAAGGCAACACATCCACCATTTGCATCCACATTATATAGGTTGGGGTTTTTCATGACAAAAGTACACATTGCTTTCCAATTCTTCGATGGGTTGCTATCCGCTGCATTGGATCTCCATCTACTATATCTGCGCTTCATCCATATCCCCCATGTGCTATCAGCCGTAGCAAGAAGCCTGTCAACACGCTTCTTGGTATACACCTCCTTGATGCCAGCCGGATCATCGATCTGTAACCCTCCTTGTGCGAACAGTTTGGCGATTATGTCCCAAGCAATACCATGGGCCTTACCCGCCCAGAGAAAAATGGCCATTAGAGATCGTATGTTGTTCAAGACCGGGTTTGGGATGTCCCCCATGCGAGCCCAAAATCTAACCACTGCTTGGATAACCGTTCTGATCAGCACTAACCGACCGGCCATAGAAAGATTCAATCCACTCCAATCTTCGATCCTTTGTCGCAGGCTGTTCATGAGCATGTTATAGTCACTGGTTTTTACTCTCCCCGAAGACAAAGGGATGCCAAGATATCTTGTTGGTAGCGAGCCAATCTCCATACCCACAACAGTCTTTAATCTACCTCTTCTGTTATCACAAGATTTAGAGAGGTAGACCCTTGATTTAATAGCACTAATGTATAAAGAAGTCATCTTCCCAAACGTGTGAAGGAATTTCGTCATTTCTTTAGGCCTCCTAGCATGTCCCACCGAGAAGAGGAGGACATCGTCTGCAAAAATGAGTGCTGGTTTGACTTTTACACCTTTCACCTTGAACGTCTTCACCAAATTGTTGTTTTCCGCCTCTTTGATGAGATGACTGAGACCCTCCATGACCAAGGTGAAAAGCAGTGGAGATAAAGGGTCCCCCTATCATAACCCGTTAGAGGACCTGAAAAGCCCTTCTGGAGTGCCATTAATAAGAATGGAGAAGGAACAAGTCCAGTAGCACTGTTGCATAAGGCGAATCCACTTTTGATTGAACCCCAAGGAATTCATCATGTTGTATAGAAATGACTAGTTGACATGGTCATAGGCTTTGCTGATATCGATCTTCATAACAACTTTAGCATTGGCTTTGCTTCTATTGAAATCAAGAAGGAATTCTGATACCAAGAGAGAATAATCTTCCATCTTTCTATCTTTAATAAACGCATTTTGGTCGTCGGATATAATGTGTGGCAGAACATCTTTCAGTCTTTTGGCAAGCAACTTGGCAATCGTTTTGTAAAGAACGCTGCAGCACGCGATTGGACGGTAGTCATTCATGCTTCTCGCCTCTTTGGACTTAGGAATCAGCTTGATGAAAGAATGGTTTACCGCGAGGACCATGTTGCCCCCACTGATGAACCATTTGATAGCTTCACAAAGGTCATCTTTCATGATGTGCCAGTTTGTTTTAAAGAAGTGTCTATTGAAACCGTCCGGTCTTGGGGCTTTGGAGGAGTTAATGGAAAAGAGGGCAGCTTTAACTTCTTCCTCATTAATGTCCCGGCAAAGATCGGCATTCATGTTATCACTAACTCTTTGGCTCGGTAGATTTAGCTCCCCTTCATATTTTTCATTGTTGTTGTATAATCTGTTGAAGAAATCAATAGCTTGGACAGCTATTTCCTCATGGTTGTCAGCATTCCTCCCATTCTCGTCAATCAGATTATTTATGCTATCCCTCATGATCTTTTTCTTTGTAGCAGTGTGGTAGATCTTTGTGTTCCGGTCGCCGTCGTTTATCCATCTCATTCTACTGATCTTCCATTCATATTGTTCCTCAACCTTCTCAAGATTCTAGATTCTATCCTCACTCCGGTTGTGCTCTTGTATAAGAGACTCATTAAGGGGATCCTCTCTAAGCAAAGTGGAAAGAGTGTTGTACTTCTCTCTCACTTCACTGAGAAGATTTGGAATATTGATCTTTTCTTTCGTCCACACCTTCATCTTGGCCTTGGTACGTTGGAGTTTTTTGAGAAAGCAGAACATAGGATTCCCATCCACCCTCGGCAACCAGGCTTCTTCCACAACTTGTGTGAAACCCTCCCATTTGCTCCAGAAATTCAGATACCTGAATGGTTTGGCTTTTTGCTATTTGTTGATGAGTCTCACCTCCAACCACACGTGATCACTGAAGTGATGTGATCTGGTATTGGCAACCACCCTCGGGAAAACCTCCAGCCAAGCATTATTGACTAGGCATCTGTCCAGCCGAGTGGCAATCCGTCTATGTTGTTTGTTGGACCATGTAGTGTGTCCCCCCACCGTATTAATTTCATGGAGATTCGTAGCGTCTAAGCAGTTATTGAACTTGTTCAGAATTCTCTTCGGGACTCTCCTTCCTCCTTTCTTCTCATTAGCACACCGGATGTTGTTGAAATCCCCCATAACGATCCAGGGAATTTGATTCTGAGTTGTATCCTTTAGCACAGGCCACAATCTTTCCCTGTCACTTTCTAAACTTTCTCCATAGACCGCTGAAAGAATACAAGAGAATCCCCCCAGATTGATGCAGCTGACAGTGATGACTTGATCATATATAGAAATAGGATCAATGGTCCACTTCTCCGGGTTCCACCCCAACACAATTCTCCCCCAATCCACAACCTGCAGATTGGATATGGTCCCCCATCCAGGAGGAAACAGGGTAGTGACTCTCTCAGAGACCTCTCTTCTTATTCTCGTCTCAAAGCAACAGACTACATCTGCTTGAATCTTCCTCAGAATCTTCCTTAATCTAGACTGAGATCTAGGTAAGGAAACCCCCCACACATTCCATGCGAGGAAGGTCATTTACCTTTTTCTTTTGACCCTCCTCCACCTCCAGATTTGGGTCTGTTCTTAGGCTTTACTGCGGCACTCTGAGTAGCTCTCGGGCTTCTGCTTCTTCCTTCTTCAGAACTTGCTGGCATTTCACCATCTTCTAGCCGATCCAACACTGAGAACGGATTGGTACTGTCGGCAGAGACAGGTACCTCAATCCCCTATGGTGTGTTGGTGGTCGTGATCTCACAAGTATCGGTCACCACCATAGCTGCCTGCTGGATCTCCACTGCTTCAACCATAATGGGCTATGTCGGCACCTTGGCTCTGTTCCCCTCGGAACTTGAAGGGTTATTCTTGTTTTGTCTCCGTACCCTGGATACACCACCACGTGGAGGTGGTTTAGACGCCGCCCTCCTTTTGCTCTGTCTTCTGAACTAGGGAACAATGATTGGGGGTGAAGACATGGGCTCAGTATCTCGCTCGTCAGGACAATCTCCATTGCTATGGCCAAACACCTTGCACGTTGAGCACCGATGAGGGAGGGCCTCGTACCTCAGCTTTACCTCCCACTCCCCTCTGTTCAGTAGTTCCACCATGATCTCCGGAGGGGGTTCTTCATCTGCGGTGATGTCGACGCATACACGAGCGCATCCCAGCATCGATCCATCTGCTCTACGGTCGATGGCTCTTGGCTCTCCTATAGCGTGAGCAATCACGTCTATGGCTCTGAAAGACCAGTGCTTCCCCACATCCGGGAGAGACACCCTTACCGGAGCAGTCTTCAGGGTTGTTCTGTGGATATCCGCCTCCGGTGTCCATCTTCTAACCAAAACTAGTTGGTTATCAAAGAACCAAGATCCGCGGTGTATTGCTGCCTTCAGGTCAGTCTCATTGGAAAATCTGACGAGAATCAGCCCTTCCACCAACGAGAAGACCTCGAGCTCCCCTTTAGGCCTCCATGTCCTCAGCATCCATATTCGAATTTGAACAATGTTCACCAACGATCCCAGAACCTGAACAATAGCTGAGAATTTATGGTAGTCATCCATCTCCTCCATTATAGGCTCTGTAAACTTTGTCCATTTCCTTCGATCGCCCTCCTTGAAGAATGGCTTCTTCGGATCTTCCGCCACAGATCCCCTAATCCTCATGGTTGATCCTTCGACCACCTTCACACATGCCCTGGGCACCGTGACATCCTCCTTTTCCTTCCCTGCGGCTCCCCTCGACGACAAGTTTTGGGTAGGAACTTGGGTAGGGGCTTGACCGGCAACGATGGGCGCCGCCGGCCCTGTCACCACCATGGTCGCCCATGCGTCTAGAGATGGAAGGGAGCTGGTGGTAGAGAGAGAAAAAATAGTTGTGATATGCATTTTTTCGAAGTTTTTTAATATGTAATCATTTTAGATGGGTTGTTACCTTTTATCCTACACATTCATTACAATATGTAATCATTTTAGATGTAATGAATGTGTAGGATAAAAGGTAACAACCTAGGAAATAACTAATTTTGATTAATTTTTAATTATGCATTAAATAGATACCTATGAGATCATGTGATCATGGTCTAGCATAAATATCTTTAATAAAGAAAATTTGTATGACGAAGCATCAAATATGCATGCCACCAACTAGATAACTAAAAAAACTTTTAGAACACAATTTAGTGTAGTTGTTTTGGGTGTTTGTCTGTGTACTGATGTAATATAATACATATATGAAGAGAAGGGTATGTATTTTATGTTATTGGTTATGTATATTTTCTGGGTAAAGAAGAATTTTTTTGGAAGATACGGTTTGTATTCTTGGCATATACATTAATTTTTCATTCTACGATTATACATAAATTTTGTGTTCTAAGATTATATATGAATTTGTTTGTGTTTAGTACAAAGAAGAGAAACACTAGTACTATTTAGACATGATGCATAAGTGAATACATACTCATAAGGAAAATATAAAAGAAAGGAATTTTATTGACTAATTATTTTAGAACTAACATGATAAAACACATACCTTGTTATCAAAACTCTTGTATAAGGAGGCCACAATAGAGTCTATTTTTAGATACTGAATCCATTATGGATACATTTTTGATCACCCATAATGATGTGTCGATAAAAGAGGCATACATGGTGATCAACCTTTTTCTCACGTCCGGAAATGAACGCGGGACAAAGGAAGGAATCAAGCTTTAAATTTATAACCTGAAACCTTCTAGGCCCCCACAACTTTTATTACGGGGTCGAAGTAGATATACGGGGTCGAACACAGGGACGTGGTGACGTTTAGGATGCCACAGATCTCGTTCTTTAGTCAGATAAGCCAAGACGATAGTCGATGAAAGTAATTGCTAGAACTAGTCTAGCGGGCTGTCACGATATAAAACAAAAAAAAACAAAGAAAAAAAAACAAAACAAAATAGAGCTCGTGAGTCTACTAATCAGAGAAAGAGAGTTCCTGGCTATGTAACCACAAACGGGGTAGTATATGCACTCGTTCTCGGGCATAGACAACCCTTGAATACCAAAGCAAGCATCTAGTATGCACAGTGGCATCTGTCATGTGGGATCGTCCCACTCGCTCTCGCGATGCGTGACTAGAACCATCAACAATATGTCAATGACCCTCTCTCGATGAATGACATATCAACACCTCGGAATACACTAAGTTCCCTCTCGGGTCTTAGGATATTCTGGGGTGTTAGGAACAGAATACCATGGATCATCCTCCACTCGAGTTCAGATCCAAACTATCGTCTCTTAGCTATTCCTACAACAGATCTCTCGATACAGGCAGAAACAGCAGTTCAAGCGAGTAAGAGATCAACCAAACTAGCAATCATAACTTGGAAAGAGAAAATAGAACATGCAACATACTAGATCTGATATGAATCTACTTGCTTAAGGCAAAAGTATATAAACATGCCCAGATCGAGCTACATAGCCAAGAAGGAGCTAACTAGCCATAGACAAGCATAGTTGGCACCGAACAAAGATGGATAAACATCGTTTGTACAAGAAACAAAGGAATGTAGTAGAATGAAAGAGAAGAGTGAAGAGATATATCCCGTAAAGGAGAGGTGGCTCTCACTCCTCGGCCTCTGAGCAGGTCGGATCTCGGCCCTTGGGTCTTCTCTTCATCCCTCTGGACTCCTCGGCTCACTCTCTCTCTAGACCGTATCGGGTGGCGGCCGTATCGGTCGACGCAGCCGTATCGGTTGGCAGACTTTTGGGGAACTCGACACACTAGCTCCTTGGTCTAGGCACTAGCTCTTTCCGGGTCCTCCCTCCGACTCCCTCTCTTTGTAGGTTGGAAACTGCTATTTATATGCAGCGCGTTGATGGGAGTTGCAGCTTTTATTGGTCCACATGTCCTTCATTCGTGGCTTCGATCTTGAGGCATCAGGCGGCCGTATCGGGCGACGGCCATATCGGGCAGCGGCCGTATCTGGCGGCGGCCGTGTCGGTCGGCGCGGCCGTATCGTTCGATGCTGGAATTCTTGTCTTTTCAGGTTCGGTACTTGAGAGTCCCAAAATTGGCTAGTTTCGGTGCCTGCAAGTCTAAAATAGGCTAATTAGCTACATTATTGGCTATTTTCACTACATTATCTAATGGAGAGACAGAAAACATAAAACATGAACAAAAGAGTGCATATTAAGACTAAAGTGGCACAAAACTATAGATAAAATGCATAGAAAATATGCGCTAATTTGGGTGTTATCAACTACCCCAAGCTTAAAACTTGCTTGTCCTCAAGCAAGGCTGTGCTCAAAGAGCAAAAGATAACATCCAAATTAAGCTTGGAAATAAATGCTAAGGTTAAGAAAAATAGTTTAAAGCATCAATACTCTTGATCCATGTCATTTCAGAACAAACCCCCACCAAACAAGCACAATCCTGCCAAAGTAAGATCAAAGAATTTCTAGGCAAGATTAAGTGAATTCACTATAGCCTGCCAATACTCATGAGGGTTTGAATCATAATTATTTGATCTTGAAAGAGTTGTCACTTAGGTGATCACGCGGGTTATGAGTAATGAGCCATCACCATGAATCCATGCATACCATTCAGGAATACCATGCCTCTCACTTAATCATGTCCTAAGAAATAAAGCAAAAAGACTCTAATGACTTCTGAGGATCCTGATCTGCGACAGGTTGGTCCATGTAGCGAGCAACAGTCTCTGTAGTCCAAATCAGTTGGTCCAAAGCAGTTAGATGAACTCCTCGTACTGCGCCCGAACCAACCCTGCTACTGAGATGATCTCATAGGTCACCTAGGGGGTTCCTAGTGATGCTCTAATGAGCATTTGGAGTGGTACTAAGAGGCACGACATATCCGCGTTCGTGAGCGCAGTCATACACCGGATGTGCACCATCCTCAACTCTCCTAAAAGAGATAACATCGCTCATTTATTGTTCACACTCAGGCTTTTATCATCTGCATTTTATTTTTGGGCTTGGCTGAGAACTATATAGATATTTTTGGGATTTTATGGGCAGCCAAACCTCCTTTGCACATTTTTATATTTTTCATCTTTTTGACTCAATCTAATGTGAGAAGGCACGTAGTCCATCAAGGAGAAACATTTCATCTTGATCATAGCTCAAAGCCCATCATAATCCACTTGATACTTGTGTGAGAAGTAGCAATTATGATTCAAGAATCCTTAGAATAAAGGCAACCTTGTGAAATTCACAGCTAGGAGACTTTAATCATGATTTAGCTCATTCCAACGGTCCTTTACCATGGATTTGCCATTCACAACATAGATCAAGGGAATTTAGCTTTAAGCTATGAAAAGGGACATAACCTTAGATTTATTACCAAACTCAAGGAAAGAGTCAAAGAGCAAGTCAAGCAAGAGGTCAAGCAATTTTTAAGATAAAAAATTGTGCATCTAGGCATACAATCAAGCATTTATCTATTAGATTCACACCATATAGCCATAATTGCAAAGCGAAAAAGCTGAAAATTTTGAAAATTTAAGACTAAATACAGGAGATAGACATGCATGCAAGAAGGGTGAAGAGAAAAGAAGGGCAAAGCCTACCACCCCAAGCTTAATATTTTGCTCGTCCTCGAGCAAGACTCAAACTTGAAATAGTGAGGCAGGAATGCATGAGTTTAACGACATTTATTGAAGTTCTAAAGATGATGCATGGGTGCAAGGATATCAAAACAGTTAGAGGAAAGAAATTAACCAACAAGAACATGAAAAGCAAAATTTATTATAATAAAAGGGCGGGAAGGTGGGTAAGAGAAAAGGGGGTGGTTGCCCCACGATACCGACACTGGGATCCCAAATTCTCAGCTTTGGGACCAGTGTCACCTGTGTCTTGCCGACGGGTTCTGCCACATAATATGAGTAGAATGGGCAGATGTGTTGGCCCTGCCGAGTCTGAAGAAGAAAAGTAAAATCTGGCGACTCGGTGAAGTCATCTTTGTGCTGGAATTGATTTGAGCTGCACTGGGATGAATTATTTGGCAAATCATCCTCAAGGTACCTTTCATTATATGAATCTGAAAATGAAGGTCCTGGGATGTCGACGTAGGATGAGATGGATGAGAGAGGTTGGATGTCATCTTGATGACTCATATCTTCTCTCTCCATCTCTACACTTGAGGTTGGATGTTTAGATAGATCTTCATGTACAATCTTAGTCATCCAATCATCTTCTGTGCAAGAAGTACCCCCTGAAGAATCTATTTGTGGTTCTATCACCCCAAGCTTATCACCTGGCGTGGAGTTAGGGGTGTCTTCATGCTCAGCAGCCATGTTGAAGTGGACCGTCCATCCTGCTCCCTTGACGTCCACCAAGCCTTGTAAAGGGATGGTGCCAAATGATGGCTCATGCTTCTCCAACTCGTCTTCGTTACTGTACTCACTGCTCCATGTCGAGCAGCTATCATCATCGTCGTCGTCGTCGAACTAATTGTTCCAGACCATGGTTGGCGTACTGCTCAAAGCGAAATGACATGTCTCAATATGAGAAATGTCACTCTGGTCTAGTTCAATATCTGACTCTGGTTCCTCAAACCAACCTTCTGGTTGTGAGGTTGATTGGCTTTTTGAGTCTTCATCATCGTCATCATGGACCCATTCATGTCTATGACTCATTTCTTCCATTAGTTCATCAAATGGGTCATCTGGATAGAATGAAGGGCTTTCCCAAGTGGGTTGGTCTTCACAGAAAAATCTTGGTGAATCCAGTTGATGGTCTGAATAGGATGGTGATTCATACTCCACTTCATACCCAATGGAATGGTCTTGATGACTAACATCTTCATTGTCTTGTGATGGTAGTTGTAACCGAATTGTAACCAGATCGATGAGCTCTTGGAGCCTCCTGCCTTGTTCAACATCTTTATCATTAAGTTGTTGTACTTGAGCACCAATGCTTTCGAGACCCGTCGATTCTGCCATGCACATGAAAGGGGAACCCGCTGTATCAAACTGATGCTTTAGGATGGATCCTTGTTCAACAGTTTGAATTATACTACTACTGCGGTCTGGAGCCCCGGTGGCTGCTTTGAGGTGATGCTCCTGCTTGTCTAATAGTTGCTGGAGTGGATCAATGTTTTCTTGGAGCTGAGGAACTAGGGAGGTGAGTGCCTTGACACTTTCTCCAGCTAACTCCACTGCCTTGATCAGTTCTTGATCCCATGATAGCACGGGAGTCGATGGTTGACTGGCAGTCTCCTTTGTTGGAATTTAAACATATGACGATGGTGGAGGTGAGTATAACTCGACTAGTTGCAGAGCACGACCTTCAATTATTTGCCAGCAGTCGGAACTACAGAAAAACTCAGGAGGACAGGTGGACAAGATGACTTGTCTTGCGGAAGCAAGGTCCATGGCTGAAAAAGGTATGAGAAAAAGAAAAGTGATTTAGTATATATGAACAAGTATGTGTAAAGGAAGAGGAAAACTATGCATGTATATACAGGCTTATATTGACAGAACAAAAATCTACTAGGCGTGTAAACGTGGAAAACCCACGTCCCCGACAACGGCGCCAAAAGTTGATCAACCTTTTTCTCACGTCCAGAAATGAACGCGGGACAAAGGAAGGAATCAAGCTTTAAATTTATAACCCGAAACCTTCTAGGCCCCCGCAACTTTTATTACGGGGTTGAAGTAGATATACGGGGTCGAACATAGGGACGTGGTGATGTTTAGGACGCCACAGATCTCGTTCTTTAGTCAGATAAGCCAAGACGATAGTCGATGAAAGTAATTGCTAGAACTAGTCTAGCGGGCTATCACGATATAAAACAAAACAAAACAAAACAAAACAAAACAGAGCTCATGAGTCTACTAATCAGAGAAATAGAGTTCCTGGCTATGTAACCACAAACGGGGCAATATATGTACTCGTTCTCGGGCGTAGACAACCCTTGAACACCAAAGCAAGCATCTAGTATGCACAGTGGCATCTGTCATGTGGGGTCGTCCCACTCGCTCTCGCGATGCGTGACTAGAACCATCAACAATATGTCAATGACCCTCTCTCGAGGAATGACATATCAACACCTCGTAATACACTAAGTTCCCTCTCGGGTCTTAGGATATTCTGGGGTGTTAGGAACAGAATACCATGGATCGTCCCCCTATCGGGTTCAGATCCAAACTATCGTCTCTTAGCTATTCCTACAATGGATCTCTCGATACACGCAGAAACAGTAGTTCAAGCGAGTAAGAGATCAACCAAACTAGCAATCATAACTTGGAAAGAGAAAATAGAACATGCAACATACTAGATCTGATATGAATCTACTTGCTTAAGGCAAAAGTATAGAAACATGCCCAGATTGGGCTACATAGCCAAGAAGGAGCTAACTAGCCATAGACAAGCATAGCTGGCACTGAACAAAGATGGATAAACATCATTTGTACAAGAAACAAAGGAATGCATTAGAATGAAAGAGAAGAGGGAAGAGATATAGCCCGTAGAGGAGAGGTGGCTCTCACTCCTCGGCCTCTGAGCAGGTCAGATCTCGGCCCTTGGGTCTTCTCTTCGTCCCTCTGGACTCCTCGGCTCACTCTCTCTCTAGACTGTATCGGGCGGCAGCCGTATCGGTCGGCAGACTTTTGGGGAACTCGACACACTAGCTCCTTGGTCTAGGCACTAGCTCTTGCTGGGTCCTCCCTCCGGCTCCCTCTCTTTGTAGGTTGGCAACTGCTATTTATATGCAGCGAGTTGATGGGAGTTGTAGCTTTTATTCGTCCACATGTCCTTCATCTGTGGCTTTGATCTTGAGGCATCAAGCGGTCGTATCGGGTGACGGCCGTATCGGGCAGCAGCCGTATCGGGCGGCGGCCGTATCGGGCGGTGCGGCTGTATCGGTCGGCGGGGCCGTATCGGTCGGCGCGGCTGTATCGGTCGGTGCGGCCGTGTCGGTCGGTGCGGCCGTATCGGTCGGTGGGGCCATATCGGTCGGCGTGGCCGTATCGGTCGATGCTGGCATTCTTATCTTTTCAAGTTCGGTACTTGAGAGTCCCAAAATTGGCTAGTTTCGGTGCCTGCAAGTCTAAAACAGGCTAATTAGCTACATTATTGGCTATTTTCACTACATTATCTAATGGAGAGACAGAAAACATAAATCATGAACAAAAAAGTGCAAATTAAGACTAAAGTGGCACAAAACTATAGATAAAATGCATAGAAAATATGCGCTAATTTGGGTGTTATCACATGGATATATATGCGGTCGACATGTGTTTGAATACTTGTGATTGTCTAACAAGGGGACAAACATTAGTTCTTCCAACAAGCCACCAACAGTAGAGGATGAGTCTTTGATATTGAGCGTAGGAGTCGGCCTCAAGGGTGAGGTTTCTTGGAAAAGGGGTTTCAAGTGTCGAGAGGGTCGACAAGGTAGAGTTTGAAATTACCAAGCTATTAGGTGGAGAAGTTGGGGAAAAGTGGGAGATGAATAGGATAGTGGGAAGCGTATATGGTAGGGTTTCACTTCTATTTTTATCTTTTGAGAAAAAAATATAAATATGGATGGGTCGTAGGCATATAGAGATTGGATATCGACAAAAATGTGAGAGGGACGTTGAATTTTGTTGACTGCATCCTTTTTTTACAGCAGCCAATTCTAAAAATGTCGAGGCAGTTTTTTGAATAAAGGAAACTTTGTTGTGGATGGAGTACATGGCATTTTTGGGGACTCAAAAGTTTCTTTGAAACTATTACAAATGACTCATACCCTAATGTTCTATGTACAACCTTTGTTCCCATGACATGTCGCATAGGTTGACCCATTACCCCTAGACCCTCTAAGGAGAAAAGACCTATGGAACCATCTACATAACTCATGCCTATATTGGTATGAATATCACTAAGTTTAAACCTATAATCCATCATGCAGTCTAGTCTCACAATGATTTAGCATGTTGGTAAAAATGTCACGGTGTAGTTCATATACATAAGGGATCTTATCTTGAATGATTTTGTAACAACATGGTATGATCCAGAAAGATCAACCACAAGGCTAGTTGTGACACCCTTTTCCACACAAAGCAAGATTACTCAAAACCAAACACAGAACTAACACTAAGAAAGCAGATTACCGAGAAACACATGAAATTAAAACCGATTTCATAACCATGCATCAAGTTGAAATCATCATGATTAGATCTAGAAACTGAAGCCACTAGTATTATATTTATATCAAAAGGAGTTACATAGCATTGTTCACTGGCTAAATATCTCCACAAGCTATTACATGTGATAACCTGCTCATGTATACAAATCATCTTTGCACCATCATCCTATAGACTCAAAACTAAAACCAATGTACATCTATAAAGCACCCCCAAGGACCTGAGCGTATAGGGACGACATATAGGACTCTATTACTAGATGCAAGCTGCATATTTATGATCCAACAACAACACGCCTCAGGATATCTACCTCATCAATGCAATATCTATCTCCACAAACACATCCACCTAAAAGATTGTGGAACCCATAGAATGAGACTAAACGTCCCAGCGAGAATTATAACTCTACGCTAGCATGTATTAAAAGCATAAATAAACTAGAACATGTAGATACAATACTAAGCGGGATGAGAAAATTTAGCTAAATGATATGTATCTAATAGATAATGTAGGTTAAGCAATATTGGGAAATTACCACTAACTAGATTAGGTAGCTATAACAGAGTAGAAAATCATTCCAAATCATCACATGCAATTACAATTGGATTTTAGAACATCTTATAATCAATAAAGGAATATGAAGAACATGTATATCCACTACAAACTATATTATACAAAAGCAAGCAAGGCCTCATCCAACATCTTCATATTTGATCCTAAGCATCTACACTACATTGCTGGTTACATTTTTATTATGCCCTGAGGATTTGAGTCATACCATCCAAATCCAACTGACCACTACTAAGTTGAAATCGGTGTCATACAAGGTCTATGGAAGAACCATAATCTATGACCTCTCCAACTTATCTGGGTCAGAACAAGAGTAGCACCGCATAGACATGTCAGTCAACTGAGCAAGTGACTTATAGTCAACATAAGGATCGACTCACATATGGTCATCTACATATATCAACACCTAGCCCACCTTCATATAGGTAACAAAAGTAGACGAGCAGGCTCTCACATGGCTGTTCTAACAAGAAGGAGTGGCTCACACATGGCCATCTATATCACAATGAGATCGGCTCATGCATGGCCATCTCACACAACCTGAAATTAAGGATGGAAGGGGATACTCGACTTGCACCCCACATATGCAAAAATATGCACTTCGAGTAAAACTTGTTTCACCTATCCAACAATTAAGGCTGACATTGGAAAGGATCTATGGCACAGGGCACCTATGTGATGAAGGTTCCACTTAATTAGTTAGCCAATTGGGTGTCTTTTAGCATCAAACAAGTTACAACATATAAAGCCATAATCAAACTCTATAAGATAAGGGAATATCATACTTTCAACAAATGTAAACACATAGGGTGTGAGCTTATCACACTATCACCACTTGATGATTGTGTTGTTGTTATTCACCACATCATCAACAAAGCCACATACCATGGGATTTCAATCCCTCAACTTATCTCATATCAAGCCACATGTCACTGCCAGGTCATAGGACCATTCACAACATTCCTTTATCACAAGTGCCTCAACATGCCTCTCAAGGCTCATTTAACATGTATCATAGCATAGTGACTATAGCATGCACTATCTATGATTATCATTCTTATAATACTTGCATAATTAGAAGTTGATAAGCAAGAGGGAGATAATCCACACAACATCATAATCCTTTCATTAGAAAGAAACAAGCAAGCTCATGGTTCACTATTAGGGTTAGGGTTTCCTCTTAACTGATTAGTGATTACAAGACTAGGTACGACTATCCTCCCTAGGATCATCACCTTCCATCATCTTGGAGTGTATGAGAAATTGGAGTCATCATTAAGGTTGATTAGATAGAGTTACAAACAACATTGTGTATGGCTTATGTGTTATACATATATGGTTATCATTAAGTATCCATATGTGCTTCAGAACCACTTACCACTTAGCACCATGGTCCATATCACGACCAACCCTTAGATCATGTCATGCTAGTGATACTAGGGTTAGTGTTCTATCAAA
The DNA here is from genome assembly GCA_963693085.1 of Alisma plantago-aquatica. Classification (NCBI taxonomy): domain Eukaryota; kingdom Viridiplantae; phylum Streptophyta; class Magnoliopsida; order Alismatales; family Alismataceae; genus Alisma; species Alisma plantago-aquatica. Next base: position 149,583,808 of record OY856410.1, on the reverse strand, counting down.
ACATCTCGACCAAAATTTGTCTCGACCATCCACCTACATGTGGTCATAATCCTAACACCTTCAACACATAGTCATGGCCGCAATGCTTCCTCACCCTGGTCACGACCATGACACATCACCTCCTGGTCACGATCATAATGCACCCCAACTAGGTGTCGCAATCAACATTCATCACGACTAGCCAACAACACGGCATCTTGACCATCATCCACCTAGTAACGTCACGACCCATTCCCTAAAGTAGAGTTGCGACCATCACCATAACATGAAGTTGTGACTGAAACAAGAATGACATGTCACCACCACTTCATAATGGAATGTCACCATCGAACCAAGACGAGGCATTGGAATCAGAACCAGAGTTAGGCATCTCAACCAAGTATTGCAAACAAGCACTACAACTATAACTTATCAATGTGTCATGACCTAAAACACCAAGGACACCTATGTCTAGGTTGAAACAAGGTCAAACAGCAAAACACCAAGCATTACCAAGCTCAAAACTCATGGATCCAAGACCATCAAACCCTAAAATGAGTACTAAGGTGATTATCTAGCAACACCATTAGAGAAGGGAAAATCAAACCTTAAAACATGAGGAAATCATCCAAAACTCCAAGGTTATCATAAGGACCAATCTTAAGTCCTGGTGATAAAACCAAAGTTTAGGTTTCATGCATCAAGATCTCCTTAATAAACACAAAACAAATAGAATAAATGAATATAGGATTTAAGAAAAAGAGTAATCTACATGAGAATACCACACCTAAATTCATGATAACACCATCTAGCTCATTAATCATCATATCCAAGGGTTAAAACAATAGATTACAATAAGGAAGACCACCATCCTTAAGGAGAAGAACTCCACTCAAAATTGGTCCCTAACAACCCTAAACTTGCACCAAGACCACTCCTTGAAAGCACAACATGTAAGGGTTGCAAAACCATGGATATAGTACTCAAATAGAACCTAAAATACCTTAAGGTATTAAGATACACGAATCCCCAAAGAAAATACCAAAGATCATAGCCCAGAAATGGAGAAAACCATCATTATTTCATAGTTATCAAAAATCGAGTATACATTTAGGGTTTCAAAATTCTTATCAAACCAAACAAGATTTTCTTGACCAACCAGATCTTGAGATCATCATTATCTACTAACATGATAAGGGAGCATTTTAGATAGAGAAATAAGCATCATGCAAATAAAATTAGGAGTGCTAATAATAGAGGAGGGTAGAAAGTTATAAAACCCGCCTTAAGGTGATCACCACCAAGAGCTCCAAACACACGATCCAAGGGTTGAAGAAGCTTCACCAAAGCTCCATACTGAACCACAAGAGCACCTCAAAAACAAGAAGATACCAAGATCAAAGATATCCCATGGAATGAATCAAAGAATTTATTGGTCAAACCAAAGAGGAAAGGAAGAAAGAGATGAGAAATCCTCTTCACACTTGGGTCTACCTTGTCTAGACATGGTCTATGACCTTGTGATGAGGGATCTCTCTCTAAACACGACCACCATGGAATAAATATGGTCTAGAGTCAAGAAAATAAAGAATTATGGAGGTAGGAGATCAAAAGAAACATCAACTTAGAAGACAAACACTTACCAAGGATGGAAGATGAGCTTAGATCAACACCACCACCACATGCAAGAGGAGATTGATTCCCCTAAGCTCCAAGGACGAACCTCCTTACTCCACTAATATTCCAAGACAAGAAAAGAAGGAGGAAGAATATAGATGTATGAAAGGGTTGCAAACAAGGAAAAATAAAGGTTTATATAGATGAAGGATGAGAGAGAGAGAAAAGGGCGAGGTGTCAACACACTAAGGGACCCAATGGACACTTGTCCTCGCAAAAGACCAACATGCACCCTCATGAAACCACATAAACATGACATGCAAGACATGGTGATTCACTCTAGGTAGTGTCTCGATCACCATGTCACCCCCCACAGTCATGGTCACGGCCATCCTAGGGTGCACCTCCCATGGTCGTGACACCATCAACCAACATCACCTCTAGGTCGAGACAAGACACCTCCGCAAACCCTGGGTCACCCATCTCGACCCAAGACTACCCTAGGCCTCCTACGTCATGACCTAAACACCTGGAGGAGGTGTCTCAACCGTGACATCCTCCGAAACTAGCCTTGGTCACGACTCAAGGTCAAGACAACACAACCAACTCACACATGGTCAAGGTATTCAACACCCACATCAACCCTAATCACCACCTAGGGTGATGCTCCTCAAACAAGGCTCAAGAAAGGTTACCTCCTACTTTTATTTCCTATAAATGATGTCAATAAAAAGAGGGAACACTATAGAGGTGGTAAATTGCACATCAACCCCCTATACTGGGTAAATTGCAATTTGCACCAAAACTAGCATAGAAAGCATAAACAACCTCCAAACAAGCTGAAACTTGATACTTATGCACATCACAAACGCTAATACATCTCAAAATATTATAGAAAGATTTTAATTACATACTCAAGCCAAATCAAATAGGGTTAACCCAAAACTCAGGTCAGGGTTCTTACATTGGTGATAAGATTGACATCTAAATTGTTGAAATCTTGATGTTGTGACCAGGGTAGACTGCCCATTTGATATTTATTTAGCTAACTTAAGAAGGATTTATTCCCTACACATGGTATTAGAATGGTATGAACATCTGAGTTTAGAGGAATGCTTGGGTTTATAAGGTGTGTGGTCCCTTTACTCATGGACAACTAGTTTTGAGTTGAATACCCACTCTTACACATGGAACCACAACTGGACTCATAAAGGAAGTATTAAAACATCTATGCCCTTATAAATGAAAGTACATGCAAGCACACAAGATGGTTGCACATGATGTGTGTGTGAAAATAGTCCCATAATGTTGTGTTTTGGGGTATCCTTGGGGTCATCTATTATGTTGTCCCTTCTCTCATAATTGATTCTCTTGAGTTGGATACCCACACTTATAGACACCCTTTTCTTTGTGATTCACCACAAACAATGACCATCTCATTTCAAGAACTATCTTTCCACAAAAATATTTACCTAAAGGGTAGGTAGGCTATCAACATTCCAACTCTATTTAGTTCATCATAGTTTAAGTTAACTTAATAATGTTCAATTGTTGGCAAAGATCGTAAGAATGCATTAACTATTCTTAAATAATTTAATGACCTGACATTTGAAATGTTTGGATTAACATATTTTCCTAACCTAGGTGAATAATTCAAATCTAAATCTTATGTATATCTTTATGCCCCTATTAATATATTGAAATAGTATCCATTCGAGATCCATTACATCCCCTCATTTTACTTGAAATTATGCAATATAACATTATAATCTAGTTTTTTGTCTCATGTTAAAAGACAAAGACATGTGGACCAATACGCACGATTTATGTCACCTTTTTTCCTACTCTTATAAGAACTTCTCAATCCATTTATTCCTAAATTTTCCTCTATTCATGCTAGAATTCCCACTTTATAGTTATCTTTACTTACTCTATAGTTTTGATTCTAGGTATAACATTTTGACATCAAAATGGGAGAGAAAGACCATCATATCATCCATCCTATCATTCCACATTTTCATAAAATCAATGTTGCAAAAATAGTTAGCGACAAGCCATGTATAGATTTTGACACGCCATTTTGCAGTGCAAAATCTGGAGCAACAGATCAACAACATGCCATGTTGAATTCCGTCTTGCTGTGTTAAGATCAGTATCACACAATGTTGAATTTTTCCATACCTCATATCACACATTAAAAATATGGGTCCACAATTCATCAGAAGTTACTAACTTCCAGTGATATGTCCTATCGCCCGATGATACGTTGTGTTTCTCTCATTAGACTAGTAACAATTGAATGATGCACAAGTTGTATGGAAATATAGGCACAGAGTAGGTAGTGAAAATAAAATTTTTATCTATCCATATTCTCTAGAACAATAAGATCACGTCAGCTACTATGAACTAAGAAAGATTGTTTAATGAGTTTATAGCTGGTCCTGGATCAAGTCCAGTGACTACAAATCATTCTAGTGTAACTATCTTCTATTTTCTTTTGGATGGTGTCTATGCACCTCCTGGTCTTCACCATGGATGACAGACTCAAATAGGGTCTACAACAGCTTCTGCGATCTCGCCACAGACTACAAGCTGATGTTGTCCTTCTAGCGATAAGAAAAAGTCTCCTAGCCTCTAGAGAAATCCACACAGACCAACTAGAACTCTTGTCATTCTAGAAGAATAGAAAGGAAGGAGTTGTCCTTCCCGTTGGTGTACTAGTCACCAACTTGGTCTCCCACAATTGTTTATTCATTGCTATCCCTCCCTTTAGCAAGTAGGACTTGCTCGGGCTCTTTATTGGTTACTATAACCAGAGAGGACAACAATTGTCTGAGGTAGTTGAGTTTTGTTTTGGGAAGCCCCCAGTACCCCTATACTTATAGGAGGGGTTAGGGTCTAGGTTCCAAGTCTGTGTGGGAGTGGAAGGGACCGAAAGATCATGAATTTTTGCAACCTACAAATCCCAAACCAGTCGGTTCACATGTGAGCCAATCATTTTGTAGCTTAAACTGATAGTTTTACCATGTTTCTAATTCCACATGAATTGGCGGTTCATTTCCAATTAATGCTAAACATTAACTCCTTACACCAATCGAATTGAGTAAGTGAAATGATCAATTTTTCTCACAAATTCGGGAAAATCACTAGAACTTTTGGTTGGCACACCTGAGCCAATCAGTTCACTAGGTGAACCGGTCATGAGCCAACCTGAAATGATCACTTCATCTAGTGAGATAATTGGTTGGTGCCCCAATTCGTGCGAAACTCAACAAATTCAGTTCTAATAAACATGACACTCCAGAAGATCGTCTCAATACTTGATTTGATCGGTTGGTAGTCCAATCAGTTGATTTGTTGCTTGAATTGAATAAGTAAATACTTTAGTAATCAATCCAATCATCATTCATAATTAAACTCCTCTTATAGATGATTTCATATGTGTGTGACCCTATATGTCCCCTATCACATTGGCAGTGAATGTCCATAACTAGTTTATGAAACCACAAGCAAAGAGTGGTGCCTAGTCACACTTCAGTTCTACCCAAGTGAATGGAAAATTGGAGAACAACTTCAACCTATAATATGTGTAAGTTGTTACAGTGATTGTAAAATTCCTTTGTCTCTAATATTTGAAATGAACCCGAGGCATGAAATCATCATCCTTGTAGTGTTCAATCCATGCTTCTTGAACCTAGAGCATACTATATGAGATATGTGTGACCTCAATATCATATATTGATTCACACATGCAGGCACATGCATTTCATAGTCTCACTTATCAAGTGGTTGGGATATCAAGCTCCTATAGGATGGACAAATCCCATCTACATCACTCATAGTCAGTCCCCATGTGTCACAGCTATCCAATCATCACCTTTATGGCAATCCTCATTTAGGGTTACATTTGATGATGTCAAAGTATACCGAACGACATGTGATGAGTGTAGTGACTTCAGGTCTAAGAATCAGAATCACCAACTTTCACTGTGAGAAATGACTATGACCATCAATGATGGTTTCTATGTGTCACACTCAAGGTGTTTCTGTTTGATACACTATTCCCTAACAAGTAGATGTGTGCTTCATTTGATACACCGTATCATGACTAATGAGATTCTGCACTCAATCAACCCACACTCTAGTCTTATGTGTTATTCGTGGATATTTGTCTTCCACAGTAACAATCGACTAGGGACATAATAAGAATATACATACTCTTAGCATCCATATGATCTCATTGTTCAAGTCACGTACTTGAAGACATATGTCATTATGTATTGTCATTCTCTAGACATTCATAATGTTTCCTCATTTTCTCATAAATGAGTGAAACAAAATGAATTGGAAGCTTGCCTTTATGATTATTGATCAAATTCTTTATGTTATATGCCATGTCAATCATCATATGATTAGCTCTCTGGGCATACCTTACCAACACAAGTGACATGTCATATAGCTCAATCTACACATTGTGTCATCAATAGATTTCACTCAAATGCAAATGCAACTCCCCAGATCATATATATATGACTCCAAGACATCTTGGGATAATTACCAAGGAATAGTTTAGATCATTGGAGTTGAACTAGAGCATAGAAGATAAAGGAGAAGTTAGAGACGTGTAAGGGGGGAAATGTGATTTCTAAATAGAGAAACTTCTTCTTCTTCTTCCTTCTTCTCCAGCATTTATAGTTGGGTCTTCACCATTCTCAGCTCTCCAATTAGGAGTAAAGTAGTCTGGAGATCACTCAACAAAAAGGATAGAGTTTTGGCTCCTTGACAGGAGTTCGTAGTCCATCCTATAGACATCCAAATTCATTTCCTTCTTTATTGATATTATCCTACCTACTACTAATTATATCAACTTTCTACAACCATGGATGAGTAGATATTATTTTCTAGGTTTTGGGGGAGTAACCCCCATTTTAGAACTTTTTGGAACCTAAATTTCTTATATACTGTTAGTTTTATCATTGTTCTAAGGTGAATCAATGTTCATTTCTTCTTATATGCTTGCTTGTCTTCCTTGTATGTGTGTTTATGCTCCTTGTATAATCATTAAATATATGCATAAGAGTAAGAAGACATTATGTTAGTTGTACTGGCTTGACCAAAAAAGTGGTTGGGTAGTATTGCAAAACAAAGATTTGTAGTCTAAATCTAAGTATATGCACGATAGTGCAATATGAAGTGAGGGTTGTTCCATACTATCATAGGGGTGTAGAATACAAATATCCCTTTGTGTTATTTTTGGTGTGCTCGCATTTCATTATTCTTCATGTTATGATGTGGAAGTCAAACCATGCTCTCAAGAATCCCCAAGCTAATTTAATCAAGTGATTTTATTTTATTAGTTTTCTTTTAATTGTCTAGTTAACATAGCAAAATCTCTTATGTTAAAAATGATCTAGATTATTAAATTTTATTATTCTTACGTTTAACAAAGTCTTTCTCCTTAAATGATCTTGAATATACTACACACTCATGTATACTTGTGAGGTAGTGCTCTAGTTATAAATTTTAGACTTGTGCATACGGCTAACAAGTTTTTGGTGTTTTTGCTAGGGAGCATCAATATTTTTGTTAGAGAAGAGGTGTTGACTAGTAAGAGAGATAGGATCACGTCCCAACCTATCAAACCCACCATACCACCATTTATTTGTAATATACTATCATCATCATCATCATGATCGTTATCATTTGTTGTATGTTTCTTTGTTTTTTTATATATCACTCCCCTTCTTTATTTGTAGGATTTTATGCGGTGTTTCAAAAATTTTTCTTGAAACTTACATGTTTTTAGATCTTGAAATGGAATGTACTCTTATCCGTTGTCAGAGAGCAAGAAGGAGTGAACCTCATTTATATTTCAAGGATTCAAAAAAGGTTCTTGAAACTTCCATGTTTTTAGATCTACAAATGAAAAAGCACCTTCTGGTTCCATTCCTAGTTAACTGCAAATGAATCCTAGAGAATCATGCAAGTCATTAACTTTGAGGAGTGGAGGTTGTTATAAAAGAATCTTCTTCATCGTAAAAGAGGATATCATATTAAGTTGTTACACAAATGAAGATATTGAAACTAAATCTAAAAGAAAGAAATCTGCAACGCATGCTCACGTGATAATTATTCAAGCAAGACATTGTCCTTTTTCCACAAATCCTTAGCACATCGTTCTATGATGAGAAAAACTTTCTTGAATAAGATTATGTTGATTTGAAGAGGAAATTGAAGAGAACAACAACATTGATGTTCAAAACACCTTTTTGTTCTAGATCAGAGGTGTAGGTCCTTGGCCAAAATCAAATATAGATTAATAAAGAGTCATAGATCTTTGGCGCAACAATTTACTACTATTAATCAGAACATAGGCCCTCTGCTTTGATATCTCTTCCATGATGAGGTACTTGGTTGCTATTCTCTTTGTTTGATTTCCATAGTGATGACAATGCATATTTCAAACTTGGGGGATCAATCAGCTGGTAGCGTAGTCTTAACTTCCATTTACATTTCATTCCTTTAGTTTTGTTTAAGATGGTTTTAATAAATAGCATTTTCAAAGGCTTGTTTTCTTTATTGAACTGAGTTCCCTATATGGTGAACCATTTTACCAAAAAAAGTAAGATATTAGTTGAAGACACATCGTACAAGGCTTCATCAACTAAATTAAATCTATTTGCTACCCAAATTTTCTTCATTTTGATTTCTTGTTGTTATCCTAGATGTTCATATTTCCCACTCTTAATTACTTAATATATGTAACATATGATTTTTTAGATTAATCAACATTACAATGGTGTTTAACGTTCTATATTTTCTTATCAAATATTTAGTTCTTTTTCAACCAGCGTCTCAATATTTCTTTTTTAAATAAATGTGAAATCCAGTTGATCATGCAAACTAGTTAACTCTTTTATGCTTGGAGGAAAATACTTTATATTAAGGTCACATGGTTCTCAAGTGAAACACGACTCATTCTAGTTTATTTTGGCTTGATTTTTAAAACATTTTACTTTTTCCCCACATAAGATAGCTAAACTGCCCATGTATCATGCTATCCTAATGCAAGTCCAATCTGGCCATGATGGTTATGTGTTACGCCTTTAGAAGGATAATTGACCCCAACTGGCATTCCACATACACATAAGTCTATTTTAGTAGCTGACTGATGAAAACCATACTTCATTATGTTATTCTTTATCTAAAGGCAAAGAGAGAACTATTGGATTGCTTACGCTAACTTGAATTTCATCTTTCAATATCCTTATAATCGAGAGAGTTAGATTGCATATTCACGATTCATTTGCCTTGGTCGTCTAAATTCTACTTATTGTTGTTCTCTTTATTCTTCTAGTTAGATTTAGCCACTTTTCTTGAAGCTAAAATTCTATCTTGGGTGTTTGAGTTGACGCCTAATAACATAAACCCCTTGATTGTGGCTTGGTTGGCTTGATATACTTATTCCATTTTATTTGATTGATGCATGTTTTTGTTATTTTCTTTATCTGTATATTCATGATTCTTTTTGCTTGAGGACAAGCAATAGCTCAAGCTTAGAGGGATTTGATGTACATGATTTATGTCACCTTTTTTCATACTCTTTCAAGAACTTCTTTATTCATTCATCTTGAATTTGCCTCTAATTATGCTAGATCTCTACTTTAATATTATCTTTACTTGCTCTATGGTTTTAATTGTAGGTAAAATATGTTGACATCAAAATAGGGAAATAAAACCATCATATCATCCACCAAATCATTTCCCAACAATCCATATTTTCATGATATTAATGTTAAGGAAATAGTCAGTGACATGCCGTGTTGAGATTTCAACATGTTGTGTTGTTGTACAACATCTGGAGAAGCTGATCAACAACTCACCTTGTTGAATTTGGACACGTCATGTTGAGATCAACAACACATCATATTGAGATTTCAACATATTATGTCACAATGTAAAATCTGAGTCCAGAGTTCATCAGAAGTTACTAACTTCCAGAAACATGTCATGTCACCCAATGACACACTGTGTTTCTATCAAAAACACAGTTACTACTGATGGATACACAAGTGACATGTCATGTGGATCAACCTCTACGTTGTATCACCTACAGATTTCACTCAAATACAAACACAACCGCCCCACTCTTATATATATGACCCCATTCTGTCTTGAGACAGTTATCATAGAATATTTCAGACCATTTAGATCTAAACCAGAGTAGGAAAGAGCCGAGAGAAGTTAGAGGTGTCTAAGAGGAGAAAATGTATTTCTCAAGTGAGAAACTTCTTCTTCCTTCTTCTCCAACATTTACAACGAGGGTCTTCACCATTTTCTTCTCTCCACTCTGGAGTGAAGTAGTTTGGAGAGCTCTAAGAAGTAAGGATGGAGTTTTGGCTCTTTGACTGAAGTTCTTACTCCACCCTATGGACATCCAAGTTCATTTCCTTCTTTATTGATGTCTATCCCTGCTTGTTACTGCTTGTATATATTTTCTACAGCCATGGACAAGTAGATGTTTATTTCTTGAGTATGGGGGAGTAACTCTCATGTCATAGCTTTATAGAACACAAATTTTTTATATAGTGCTAGCTTTATCACTGCTCTAAGGTGCATTGGTGTTTCTTTCTTCTTACATACTTAATTGGCCACCTTGCATATATTTTTATGCTCCTTGTCTAATATGGGAAGATATGCATAGGAGTAGAAAAGTGTCATCTTAATTGCTGTTATGGAGTGAACTCTTGACTTTCGATCATATGAAAGTATTTCAACTAGATCGGCAAAGATTGGAAGTCATTGATGTTAATAATATGATCCTTAAGTATGTGCCTTTTTGGATTAATTTGTTGGTTGTTCAAGTGAGTGAATTATTTGCACTAAAATGATATGGGGTATACATCAAGTGGTGACAATGCTATGCCCAATGTTACATAATAATTGTACTTTTTGCGAAGAAGATATACATGTTAGAGTATGAACAAATGTTTAGTCTTGTTGGTGACCGATGGCCAACATTTGAATATAGTAGATTAGGATATGATCTTGATGTCACGCACCCCAGACTTGGGGAGCCGCAGATTCAGTACGTGGCCCCCTCTTAATCCTTTGGATGGCTAGATCCATACGAAAGTCAAGCAGTTTAGGAGAGGCGGGTGACTGATCGTGTATGCAAGCACGATTGCTAAACGTGGAGGATGTGGTCCAGAAGAAGAAACCAGCTAAGAGTTTATGTCCACCCAATGAGACAGTTGTAAACCCACTAATTGAACCCTCCTCAAAGAGAGGAGCAAGTTTCCACCCCGTCGTCCTCCCTGCTCCCCACTGCAAAGTGCAAGTGGCATGAAGAAGATAGAGGTAGAGAACAAGGTCGAAAAGGAGGAGACGGAGGAGGCACCGATGGTGAGAAGGTAGATCTTTGTGCGGAGGCACTGAGAGTCTGTAGGTGCTGGGTCGTACACAGAAGACAGAAGGAAGAGCGGGCCGCCAATTCCGCATTGGGGTAGTTTCATCCCATAGCGGTAGCTTCCTCAAGCCGCAAGAAAAATCTGATGGCGTCAGACCTACAAACTCCCAGGTGGTGGTAGATCTGTGTGGAAGTAGGAGAAGAGACCGAGGAGCCGGAGAGGAGGGTCTGTGGTGGTGGCAGCGAGGTGCCAAGGTGGTTTTCATGGCGCCGTGGAGCACAACCAGAGGAGACGCGGGCGGAGATGACACTGAGGTTAGTGGAGGACAAAATGAGCATTCAGTGTGCCTAGTCCAGAGTTTGGAAGCAAGGAGTAGTGTTCCCACTTTGCTCCGCTGCGGCACCAGCCGGTGAAAGCGAGCTCCCCAATCCGCAGGGAGGAACCGCCAGCGGCGAGCCTGTTAGACCGACGAATCAGCAGGAGCTCCATCGAAGGCTTTGGAAGCATCAACGAAGGAAAGGAGGAGGAGATGATCCTCTGATATCACGCCGGAGTAGAGGCCTAGCGGCGGCGCCCTGCCCCAGATCCACGCAAGCGAGAAAAAATGGGGTCTGCCCTGCACGAGAAAAGAAGAGGATGGACCGGGACCAGTGCAAGTCGGACCGGCCGACCCAACATAAGTCAGCCGGTGAACCAGACAAGTCCAACTAAGAACCGGCCGCAACAAGGAAAGGATTCACGCCAGCCCAAGTGGACACATGGCGAGACACTATTGGCCATATGAGGTAAATAATCTGATATTGCTCAGATCTTCAATAAATCGTAGAAATTAGCTTGATGGTGCCATTGTCGTAAATACTGCAAATCGAATGGACATACAATTCAAGAATGTTACAAGTTTCACAATAAGAAAAAGCATGAAAATAAAAATCTTCAAGAACAACTTGATGGTGCCATTGTCGTACAAGAAGACATTTATTTTGTTCTTATGCAAACATCTACTTCAAGATATCCAAATTCATGAATTCTTAAACTCTGGTTGTTCCTATCACATGTGTCCTAGAAGGGATTGGTTGCAGTTGATGGTGGAGTTGTCTCTATGGTAGATAATTTACCTACAAGACTATTGGAATTAGATTTGTCTGCGTTATGATGTTTGATTATGTTATTAGAACTATCTTCAATGTCCTTCATGCTAAAGGTATTGCTAAAAGTCTCATCTCTCTAGGCACACTTGAAGAAAAAAAGGTTTTTACACGCTACAAGAGATGGAATCATGTCCACTTTTAAAGATGCAAATTTTGTGATCAAAGGCCAAAGACAGGTTGGAACTCTATACTAACTTATTGGTGAAACTGTCATTGGGACAATTGTTACTTCTTATTTTTCACCTGCTTCTGGTCTGGATACTACCATTCTCTGGCATATGAGACTTGGACACATGAGCGAGAAAGGTCTTGCTATCCTAAGAAAGAGAGAGTTCTTAAACAGATGTACGACTAGGAAGCTAGATTTCTATGAAGATTGTATAATGAGAATACAAAAGAAATTTAGCTTCCCTGTGACATTTTATATTACAAAGACGTAATCTTGACTACAATCCATCTTATATTTAGGGTCCCTCTCAAGTACAGTTCAAGGGTGGTGCAAGATGCATGATCACTTTTATTGATGACTTTTCAATGAAAGTATGGGTTTTCTTCTAGAAGCATAAGTCTGAAAAGTTTGAAGTTTAAGAAGTGGAAAACTTTGTTTGACAAGAAAATTGAAAAACTTGTCAAGACATTGAGGATTGATAAAGATTTAGAGTTTTAATCAACTGAGTTCACAAATATTTTCCAATATGAAGGCATTACCAAACATTGCATTATTAGTTATACACCATAAAAGAGTGGTGTTGTAGAGAGTATGAACAGAAAACTCTTATAGCAAGTGAGATGCATGTTGATTCATGCTAAAATTGGAAGATATTTATAGGATGAAGGTATTTCTATACTCACTTACATTGTTAACCACTAGCGATCTATTCTTCTCTGTTTCAAAACTCTTGAAAAGGTTTTGTGTGATCAACCTGTGAACTACTCTAATCTTTGTAATTTTTGTTCTCCTGCTTATGTCTACCCCGTAGATAGAACACTACTACAGAAACAACCTTTGGCGTCGGTTGTTTAACCCCCTTTGGTGTCAGTTTCTGAGCAACGCCTATGTGGGCGCCGCTAAAGGTCGAACACTTCGGCGTCGATTTTTTAACCGACGCCTATTTAACATATAGGCATCGGTCTTTTAGTAGATAACCGACGCCAAAAGGGTTCATGCCACAGAAAACGGTGTCATCTAGGACACATTCTGCGTCAGTTATCTACTAAAAGACCGACGCCTATATGGACTATAGCGTCGGTGTTTACTTGGTAACCGACGCAGAAAGAGTCCTAGATGACGTTGTTTTCTGTGGTGCGAACCCTTTTGGCGTCGATTTTCTATAAAAAACCGACACCATACTTCAAGACGACACGGCCGTACTTCCCTGCACGGCCGTGTTTAGTACTATAGGCGTCGGTTTTATATGAATAACCGACGCCTTTTCCACCACAGTCGTGCTTTCCTACACGGTCGGGTTGTTTGTACTATTAGCCGTCAGTTTTTATCCAATAACCGATGATGTAGGTCTTTGCTGACGGTTTTCTGTAAATAACCGATGCCTATATCTATTTTTTTTTTCATATCAGTTTGCATGCCTGCTGTGGCTGGTCAGCAGGATGAGAACCTGCAGTTCAGTTTTTTGAACTGTAGGTTTACGACATCCATTGATATCATCCTACAAACAAGCCACAAACCTGCAAAAGTCCCAAGGAAAATTTCACACAAGTAGATACATTCAGACATCAATTCAATTCTCACATTCACACATATAGAAACAATCAAATACATGTATTAACATTCAGAAATATTCATTTACAAAGTATCATTCATTATCGCTATCAACATCCCAATTATATCTTACAGTTGCCACTGTTTGTATGGATTTTTCCCATTCTTCTCTTATTTCATTTAATGCTTCCATCGTCTATGGAGCATGTATATTTTTTAAGCGTTTACCTATAGTGTTGTCAGTTTTAAACACCTACAAAGAGAATGATGTATATATATAAGTAATAATATAAAAATAAGATTGATATATTTCATACTAACTAATGAGACTATATATAATACCTCATGTATGGTATTGATGTCCAATGCGGCATGTTTGATAATCATCTGCATAAATCACATCACATAGTATGCACATGCCCAGCCATTGTCTTGTGTAGCGCACTATAAATTGAAACATACAAAATAATACAACTAAGCACAATTCACATCAATAATATATACATTGGAGTCGGGAACTTACTTGTACGTTCTGCCAATTTATTGGCTGGTTCTTTTTCCTTGGGACCGTTCTTGCAGCCTTTTTGAATGCATCTAAACCCCTACATGTTAATATAACACAGTAAATTACATAAGTAAATAGTAATGTAATAACAGATGTTAACAGATACAAAAATGAAATATTTCTCACCAGAATAATGGCATTCTCATTACGTGTCCAATTTTAGTGTTTAATGTACTTCCCGCGGGATCTAGATAATAAACAGTGAACGTCCCGGGGACAATAACTAGTAACTCCCAATGTTTACCGCTAGAGGTAAAAAGTTAACAATTAATAACTCAAAATGCACAATAAAAATGGAATTTTCTTAAGTCCAAATTATAAATAAAGTAAACTTACTTGACATTGAATGGAGCTATTATTATCGTCTTCTTTTGCTGACCAAAAATTGTAAAAGTATCTATACAATATTGTTGAACATTATCAGGGTCTTTAGCTACCATACTAATCAATGATGGAATCAAAAATCCCACATGATCAAATGCAAATTGTTTGCAATGATCTTCAACTAAGTAGCTACAAAACATGTATTATGTATGCATTAATATATAAGAAACCAGATCACCAGATCTTACACAAGGTATATGGATGTATAAACAAGATCTCACCTTATCCATGTCTCTATCATTGATGTATTCAGCCAATCATACATAAACAACTCAATAATATCTTGTATAAATAAAGAGCTATCGTATGATTGACCTGCATAATCTGCATCTAAAGAAACAATTATCGGGCAATGTATATTATGTGCCCGTAGCCAACATGCCATTCCCCTACAAGCAGGACCTAACGGGTATGTTAGGTCAGTTGGAACCCAAGTTGGTAATGCGGGAAGTGGAGGTGGAGGCCTAGGTGCTCCTGGTGTCTTCTTTTTAACATGTATATATAATTTCAGATCAGTTGACATCATATATACACATTAACAGTCTAAATCAATGTAAATTTATCTTACAATTTCAGTAGTGTAGACGACATCTGCTTTGGGCCACAATATGACCCCGCCTTCTGCCTCAGCAAGTGTATCAATATCCGGGTGGGGATATGGCAATGTAGCTTCCCTCCAATCGGGTAACACATGTAATGGGCCCACACGAACATAGCCCTGTGGCATTGGAGTCCCGTGAAACCTTTCCCCAGGAAGGGACGGGTAAGCCTGCGCCTCTGCAACAACATAGTCTTGTATTCTTAAGCGGCATGGCTTCAATGCCTACAAATTTACGTAAAGAATGTTATACATATATACATATCATCTTGAAAAGACTAGCTACAATGTCATAAACAATACTTATAGAAGACATGTTAGGCGATGGGTCTCCAGGATTACTCACAGTCTGTGCATCAGGAGAAGAGTGGGTCGCCATAGGCTGATTGGAAGCCTGAGATGCCTGCCACCGCAGCAATTCTTCCTTGACCTTCTCAGCAACTACATCGTTGACCTTCTTAGCAACTGTATCCTCGACTCTCTTATTCTCCTATACATGGATAAGAGAAACATTAGCTTCTTATTATTGAATTTCCTTTTGCAGTAACATTCTAAAAAAAGAATAGGTTACCTCTTCTTGAGAAAGTCCCGCTCTGGGTTTGCGCTGGGATGGCCCAAAGAATGCTTTGATGCCCACACCAGCGCCTGCACCCCTAACACATCCAGGATGCTCTGGGTTACCCAGAGCAACTGTCAATTCATCCCTTGTGCCCTGAGGGATGAACGTGCCTTGTTTCCTCTGCTCGTGCAGCTCCCGCTAATCACCATCAACAGAAATTGGTAAGTTAACACCACAAATAATCAGTATTCAAACGATTGCTCTAAGAGTTGTATTTTACCATTTTCGCAGCCGCCTCAGCAGTTACGGGCTTCTTTATTTCACCTTTCTTGTTTTGCCTCCCAGCTATCCAGATATCATGGCGAGGCATGGGTGTGGCAGACTCCTGAGTAGGAGCAGACTCCTGAGTAGGAGCAGACTCCTGAGTAGCCGCAGACTCCGCATGTAGTCTTTGGCGAACACTTGCATAGCCTTTTGGACCCATAGTGTGGTCATGCACATTCAGTGCAGGCCTTGCTTTTTGTGCGTCACTGAGGGCCTAGTTAGTATGCACATTAATGATTTGGTTAGTATCACTAAATGTTAATCTTGAATAGGTGAATACAATGTATATTAATTAAATTGGGAGTGACACCTAATACCTTGAATTCTTCAGATTTTCTTGAAGCAACAAAATTGTCCCAATCTTCTTTGTCCAAGAAGTTCCATTGTTCAAGGGCTAACTTCTTTTTCTTATCACCCTCTTTTATGTATTCTCTGTTCAGATTTGTCCTATAATTCCTAAGCATCTTTCCAGCGCGTTGCATCACACTTTTACGATGCAACTTCTCATCCGATGCAAACAGATTCTGTAAAATAGAAATGTTATTAACTAGTATCCAAAATAGAATTGCAAATAATAGAATTTGTAATCTACAAAATAGAATTGCAAATAATAATAACTCACGCATAAATACTTCCATATCAAGTCTTTTTTCCCTGAGGAACTTTATGCCAATTATCATACTTAACACCACATTGGCTCTGAGTGGTACACCCACGATAGTTTACAAAATTATTGCGGTTCACTCCAATTGCATTTCCTCCATTATCAAACTCCACAACCAATTTGGATCCACTGCCACTAAGCGCTATTAACTTCTTCAACAGAGTGATGCCCCTTTTCTTGTTAAGTGTTTGGTGCTGCGCATCAAGTTTCTCCAGTGCTTCAGTGGGTACATGTGCATCATCAACCTAAAATTTGACAAAAATAAACACACTGAATTAGCCCAATATAGAAATATAAGATATATGACATAACTAGAAGATAATGAATTTTATAGAAATATAGGATATGTTTTTAGAACTTACATTGGTATCCTCGCCATGCTTGTCATGGACAGCATGCTCATCATGGACTTCATGCTCATCATGGACATCATGCTCATCATGGTCAGCCATCTGAAAATGTCATTAAAAAGGCAAACATTTAGCATTTGTATTAACTAGAAAAAGGCAAACATTTAGCATTTGTATAAACATACATGTCTCTAAAATTGTGATCTTTTATCAATTAACAATCCTTCATTGTGATCTCCGCGCACATATAAGTCATCATTAGCTTCAGTATTTTGTGGAGTTGGCAACCCAACTGAGAATGGACTGGAGTCATCATACTTATCATAGTACTCTTTTTCATCTATAGGATCTTCAATGAACTGTCTTTTACCATGAAGAACAACCGACCATTTATCATTTGCAGGATCATCGATATAGAATATTTGTTTCGCCTGTGATGCCAATATGAATGGTTCACCCTTCTCGCCAATCTTTTCAAAGTTCACCAAAGTGAAACCCAATTCATCCACTATAACTCCTTTGGTGTTATCAACCCAATTACATTTAAAGAGCGGAATTTTTAAATCTATGTAGTCAAACTCCCAAATGTCTTCAATGACACCGTAATATGACATTTTAGCTTCACATGGACTCTTATCCTTTGCACTTGCAAAGTACATAGTCGACGCTTGAAGAGTGACCCCACTATTTTGGACGACACTCTTATCATCTTGGCGCTTTGTATAATATGTGAATCCATTAATGTCAAACCCTTCATAAGACATAACATTCAGTTTTGGTTTAAAGGCGAGGCATTTGATAGTTTTTGTAATATCATTTGGTGTTTGAGATAGTTGATGTAAGACTTTATCTTCAAACCACTTAGTAAAAGTCTTATTATGCTCTCTAGCAAGCCACATTGAACTTGCTCGAGGATGTTGTCTCTTTATGAAATTGGTATGTTCCTCGATATAAACACTCACTTCGTCCATATTGTGTAAAATATACAAGTGAGCTTGTTCCAACTGCTCACGGCTGATTACTTTCACCTGTGATCCCAAAATTCCTTTGCCCTCCTCAATATTCTTGTCATTATCAGGAGTGTCATTACCACTGAGAAAGTCATTGCAAAAATCCATAACCTCTCTCGCCACATAACCTTCAATAATACTCCCTTCAGGCCGATAATGGTTTCGAACATCACCTTTAAAAACGCTCATGTATCGTTCAAAGGGATACATCCAATGCAAGAAAACTGGTCCCAACATTTTCACTTCCCTAGTCAAGTGGACAACAAGATGTACCATGATATCAAAGAATGAAGGAGGGAAATACATCTCAAGCTGACATAGGGTAACAACCACTTCTCTTTGCAAATTATCGAGAGTATCAGGGTCAATAACTTTGCTGCATAGACTGTTGAAAAAGAAACAAAGTCTAGTAATTGCAAACCTTACATGCTTCAGCAATATAGATCGAATTGCCACGGGCAATATTTGTTGCATTAGAGTGTGACAATCATGAGATTTAAGACCTATCAACTTCAGATCTTTCATTGATACCAATCTACGGATGTTGGATGAGTAACCATGTGGCACCTTAACATTTACCAAGCATTCACAAAACGTTTTCTTCTCCTTTCTAGACAACGTGTAACAAGCGGGAGGTAAGTATGTTCTTTTATTACCCATTTCACGTAATTCTGTTAATTCTGACCTTATTCCCATTTCACGTAGGTCCAGTCTAGATTTTATCCCATCTTTAGTCTTACCTGGTATATTTAACAGAGTACCAATGATGCTATCACAAACATTTTTCTCAACGTGCATTACATCGATACAATGCCTGACTGTCAAAGAACTCCAATAAGGAAGATCCCAAAATATTGACTTCTTCTTGAATGAAGAATTGTCACTCCGTGTGGCCATACTACATTGTGATTTCTTACCAAATTCATTGACAATGTCTTTTACTCTTGCATAAACAACATCCCCTAGTATAGGTTTAGGTGCACTCCGTTCATCATTCCATCCATTGAATGCTTTGCGCTTCCTATGATACAGATGGAATTTTGAAAGAAACCTTCGATGACCAAGATATACAGTCTTGCCGCCATATTTTAGTCTTATTAAATCAGTGTTTTCTTCACATATAGGACACACTTTAGCTCCTTTGACACTATATCCAGACAAATTCCCATATGCTGGAAAGTCATTAACAGTGCAAAACAACATAGCGTGCAAACGAAATGTCTCTCTTGCTGAAGCATCATAGGTCATCACACCTTCAGCCCAAAGTTTCTTTAAGTCATCAATCAAAGGTTCAAGATAAACATCGATATCATTTCCGAGTTGTTTAGGGCCCGATATCAACAACGACAACATAACGTACTTATTTTTCATACACATCCAGGGAGGAAGATTGTATATAACAAGCATGACTGGCCAAGTGCTATGTTGGCTGCTCAATGTCCCGTACGGATTCATCCCATCTTTACAAAGCCCAAGTCTTAGATTCCTATTTTCTTCACCAAATTTGGGGTACAATAGATCAATCTTCTTCCACTGTGGGGAATCAGACGCATGTCGTAGGATCCCATCATTATTTTTCTTAACATCTGCATGCCACCTCAAATTCTTCGCATATTTCGGATTTGCAAACAAGCGTTGAAACCATGATATTATAGGTAGATACCAAAACACCTTGGCAGGAGAACCAGTTTTGGACTCCCCCGAAGTCGTCAATTTATACCATGACGCACCACATTTTGGACAATCTTTCAAATCTACATAGTCCTTTTGAAATAATACACAATCATTCAGGCATGCGTGTATCTTCTTGGCCTCCATTCCCATTGGGCACAACATTTTATTTACCCGGTATGTTGAGATTGGCAGCTCGTTTCCTTCAGGAAGCATTTCTTTCAACAAAGTCAACAACTCAGTGAAGCTTTTGTCGCTCCATCTATTATTAGCTTTCAACTTATACAATCTCAACACAGCGCTAAGCTTCGTAAACTTAGCACAGCCTGTGTATAACGGTATCTCTGCATCATGCACAATGTTTCTAAAGATAGGAGGTGGATCAGTGTGCTCTACCCTACAACTATCCATCATCGCATCAATGATGTCTACTGGAACTGGTTCGTTCACATCTATGTCATCGGAGGCAATTTCTTCTTCCACCCAAGCACTGCTATCGACATCTACTAGTTTCGCGTTTGAAATCTCTCCATGCCAGTGCCATTCTGTATAGCCTTGTACAATCCCATTGCACATGACATGACTTTTGATTTCCTCACCAGTGTTGACTTTCAAATTGTTACCGCAATGCCTACATGGACAGTAGAACCTATCTATAGGTTTTTTTTCCTATGTTCCTCGGCAAATCTAATAAACTGATCAAGACCAGATATAAACTCTGGGGTGCAGCGATTGCAAATGGACATCCATGATCTATCCATTCTATGATCAAAGAGAAAACAAGTATATATTAGGACAAGTTCAGGGTATACACTTACATCCTATCCAAGATTTACTCCTATTATCTACAATGAAGCCGGACTCCATACAAACAGTATATAATTTAGTGATTGTTCATTCTAATTTATACCAATGTACAAGTAATATAAAGAACAATGATTGTTCACTTTCTAGGCCAACAAACACATGTGATGTCATTCTTATATATAATAAATGTGTACCACCTATCCCATCCTTGAACACCTAATCTCACTAGTAAGTGTATAATGTGTATTGGGTTTTCAAGAAAATTTCGGCAGCATTTCCCCGTTGTTCTCTAAGTACATATGTACTTAGAGAATAAACGGGGAAATGCTACTGAAATTTTCACGAAAACCCAATACACATTATACACTTACATCCTAAGTGAGATTAGGTGTTCAAGAATAGTCCCAAACCGGGGACTATCCAAGATTTACTCCTAATGAGTAAATCTTGGACGGGTTTCTAGGCCAACAAACACATGTGAAGTCATTCTTATATATAATAAATGTGTACCACCTATCCCATCCTTGAACACCTAATATCACTAGTAAGTGTATAATGTGTATTGGGTTTTCAAGAAAATTTCGGCAGCATTTCCCCGCTGTTCTCTAAGTACATATGTACTTAGAGAACAAACGGGGAAATGCTATCAAAATTTTCTCAAAAACCCAATACACATTATACACTTACATCCTAAGGGAGATTAGGTGTTCAAGAACAGTCCCAAACCGGGGACTATCTAAGATTTACTCCTAATGAGTAAATCTTGGACGAGTTTCTAGGCCAAGAAACACAATAATAGATATGTACATGTTAGGGTTTCATCACAATTAATGTTAGGGTTTCATCAATGTTAGGTTTAATCAAATCAAATTAGGATGCTAGAATTGACAAGTTTAAATCTTATTTCAACATGCATCAAAATTTACTGAATTAAGTCAAACATTAGGATTAGAAGCAAAAATATATGCAAGCAAAAAATTTGTTCATATCCTAGGATTTACATAAAGCATTACATAAAAATGTGTTCATATCCTTACCAACAACAAGCACAGCCGTGGCTGTGTTGGCCTACCACGGCCATGTTGTCCAGCACGGCCGTGGTAGGCCAACACAGCCAGGGCCGTGCTTGCATGTTGGTAAATATCTAGGGAGAAGGAAGCAAAGAGGTAGCGCTACCTGGAGCTAGCGTGGAAAGCGCGACGACAGCAGTGGCGGCGGAAGAAGAGAGAGCAGAGCGGCGGGTAGTGAACCAGCAGTAGTGACGCCGGGAATGAGCAGAGCAGCAGTGGCAGTGGCGAGTAGAGGTGCACCAGCAGCAGCGGTGCACTAGCAGCAGTGGCGGCGGCGAGCGGAGAAGCACCAGCAGTAGCGGCGGCGAGCAGCAGCGGGGTCGTCGGGCAATTTCAGGAGAGCGGCGGCAGCAGCACAACAATATCACGTTGAAACAAGAAGAAAGGGGGAAGAGCCGGGTGATCAGAATTATTAAGTTGATCAACGACGTCGGTTATCTATAAAACTGACGCCTATTATGATTTAGCGTCGGTTAATAGTAAAACATCGACGCCCAACTAGACAACCTTTACCCTAAATTATTTGACGGGAACCATTATCAGCGTCGGTTATCGAAGGATAACCGACACTGAAAATGGGACTTTTCGTGCAAATTTTCATTTTAAATAGGCGTCGGTGAATTGTTAAAAGACCGACGTTGTAGGTAACCTAAAATGTTTTCGCTCGAAAATTGGATTTCGCGGGTGATTTTAGGCGTCGGTCTGTTATAACCAGCCGACGCTGAATACAAAGCGGTACCCGTGTCTGGATGGTCTTCGAATATAGACGTCGGTTTGCATAAATAACCGACGTCTAATATTATAGGCGTCGGTTTTCCTAAATAACCGATGCCCAAAAAAGCGACATTGAACGATGTTTCTGTAGTAGTGCTACTTCTGATACAGGTTCTTATCCTAGTGTAACCAAGCAAATGGAGCTAGAGATTAATAATGTTCAATCATCACCACATGGAAATTTGACACATCCTATTGATAATCATCAAGATACCTCAAATAATGTTGAAGATGAGGTACTTAATGCACAACCCTATAGTGTTTCTCATAGAAGAAAAGAAGATAGATTAGGCCACCATCATGACATTTAGATTATATTGTTGTTTTTGGTTTAGCCACTACTGAGGAGATCGATGATGCTGGTGATCCATCTACTTATACTATAGGTGTGGATTATCTACATTCGTCCATCTGGGTTGTTGTTATGCATGAAGAGATAGAATCTCTTCATAAGTATCCGACTTGGGAACATCTCATTGCTAAGAAGATTTTTGAGTTAGATTTTTCTAATGATCTTGATAAGATACAATGTCTTTTTTTTTTGCGAGAGAACCACCCCCGTACGAGCGCCACTTTTGTGACCCCCACAGGCGGCGTAAACTCTTGGGGACCCTGACCTGCCCATAAGGGTGGCCCCAACTAGTAGCATTATTGGCCGGCTGACGCTATGGGCAAATCATTTCTGAGGGCATAGCTAGGAGTCGAACCCGTGACCTCTCGCTGAGGCCTTGCGAGCCACACCGCCTGAGCTATGCCTCACCGGCTACAATGTCTTATTGTCTATGTGTGTACTGTATTGGTTGAGTTATGAGTTGGATAGCACACTACGACCTATAGTTGCATTGTCTACTACAGAAGTTGAATGCATGGCATTGAATGAATTGTTGAAGACGCTACTTGGCTAAGAGGCTTGTGTGTATAATTTCTTTATATTATGAAAACAATGATGATTTTTTATGACATTAAAAGTGTTATCCATCTTACTAAGGATCAAATGTCCCATGAAAGAACCAAGAACTTTTGATGTCAAATATCACCTCCTCACATAAGTTATTGCATAGGGAAACATTGTTGTGAAAAACATAGTCAGTAAAGATAACCCTACTCATATGAACAAATCCTCCAAATTTCAAATTCAGGACCTTCCTGGACTTGGTTAGCCTTCACAGTCAATAATGTTGTCATTAGGAACTAGAGGAAAACAAGTTTGCTATTTTTCTTGCATGATGTTGACTTTGAGTCAATGTGGATATTTGTTATGTCTAGAATATTAGTCGTAGTCCTAATCTCACATGGGATGGAAGTCCTAGTTTGTGTCTTTCCTTATTTGAGTCAAATTAATGTTCCTACTTGGATTTAGATTATTATTCCTATTTGGAGTTGGATATGGCTCTCTATACATGCAACTTGGGTTCCTATTGTGTTCTAGACTCTTATTAGGATTGTCTATTCTTAGTTGAAGCCTTATGGTATGGAGCCTATAAATAGGTACCTTGGGCATTGTATTGTCTTGTATGAGAATTATAGTGACCAGTTCTTTCTCTTCTCTGGGTGTAACCTTCTAAAGGTTTTCATGTTATCTCTTTGAGAGTATCTCTCCTTTTGTAACATTCTTGCAATAGTGAAATATATTCTCCCCCCATAGAGTAGGTGTTGTACCTAGCTGTAACATCCCAGGATTTGAGGCCTCGGATAACATGATCTTAAAAGGAATGATTGGACTATGCATATCACCAAGGTGCACCTCCTTTTCAGGAAGCCCATCACTAAAGAACTCCATAGTTAAGCGTGCTCAACTTGGAGTAGTACTAGGATGGGTGACCAGTCGGGAAGTTGATCTTGGCTTGCACGTCAGTGTGGACAAAGTGCGCAGTTAAGGCTAGTGGTTGTTTGTGGGACCAGTCGTCATTCCTGAAACTCTGCTAGAGCCTTGGGCAGTGGGTATGGGCATTACAAATGGTATTAGAGCCATAACCCCTCTAGTAGGTGGGGCCCACATGGGCATGTGGCATGTCAGTCTTGAGCTGTGCGGTCCAGACAAGTTGGAAAGGGCTATCTGTAGAGACGAGATGGAGCCGCCCTTGTGCTGATAGTCGTGGACGGGAGCTGGGTGTCCATGGGCCATGGGTCTGCACTGAAATGGGGTCAGATTATGAAGCCATAGTTGAGCCTTGACAAGGACGTCAAGAGTCTAAGTGGGGGAGATTGTAACATCCCAGGATTTGAGGCCTCGGATAACATGATCTTAAAAGGAATGATTGGACTATCCATATCACCAAGGTGCACCTCCTTTTCAGGAAGCCCATCACTAAAGAACTCCATAGTTAAGCGTGCTCAACTTGGAGTAGTACTAGGATGGGTGACCAGTCGGGAAGTTGATCCTGGCTTGCCTGAAACCCTACTAGAGCCTTGGGCAGTGGGTCTGGGTGTTACACTACCCCAAAAAATCCCAACACCCTACAGTGCTGAAAGATCAGAGAAATTAAAGAAAATAATGAATGATAAAGCATTCAAAGTCGTCACTCATTTTTATTCATAAAATAAGAAAAATGGAGGCGAGTGTTTAAATTGGTGAAAAAACACAAAATGACCTAATTTTGACTCCACATAAAGGAGAATAAGAAAGGTATACATGATTTTAGTGATCAGACTCAATAATCCTATTATGATTAGAGAAGGTATTAATACTCAGATATCACCCGCTAATAATATTGCATCCTTTTTTAGACATATCTGATTAAAAATAATAGTGATCGAGGTTGTTATTAAGGAAATAGTGGAAAAGTGATAAAAACATATTTTTTATGTTGGTGAACCTTTTGGATGGAGACGATCATGGTTTTCCCATCATTGCCTTAAAGGTCATAATTTTTAGGTGTATTATGGTCTCAATCACTTTAGGATCTCCCATAGTGGAAATCTATCACTAGCATTTGGAACTCTTGCATAGGAAGAGAGAGAGGGAGAGGTGAATGAGATTAATTAAAGCAAGACCTAGATCTTTGAAAATGATGTGTAGATAGTAGCAGTGATGAATATAACATATCAAAGAAAGAAGTGGTAATTGACTATCCTATTGGTGTTGAAAGGGTAGTCAATGTCAGAGGAACAATTCTCTGATCACATATGACATAAATTAAAATTGGGACGTAATTTACTCTTTGTCTTCAAGAGAGACGAAAGAGACCAAAATACAATATGTGTGGAATAGAATTAGGCTAGAGATTTCCTACTAGAGGTTTGTAACAATTGAGAATCATGACAACTACTTGAATGTAAAAAGATCTTGAAAAATCATTGCCTCTATTCTTTTCCTACGCATTTTAGTTTTATTTTGTTTTTTTAGTGAAAAGAGGAGCACACCAAATTAGGTTAGGCTTACAACCTTGAAAGGTTAGATATGGTGAGTTTTCCTTTCTACAATAGGTCTTTCATTACTCAAGATTGAAGGTTGGGGTGTCAGACAAGTTCCCAGTCATAAGGTGACCTTTATGGAAGTGAATGTGTTGGTCAATCATCTTCTCCCTAGAGCATGTGTGATATTGTTGGATAAAGTTCATAGGAAGACTATTAAAACAAGTTGAGATAAGTAATCAGATGATCATCCAGTGATAAGTTGGTATGCATGACTTGTTCCTCCAATGACTATATTAGTTCTTTGTCTACTCTCTAGAAACTTTCTAGTTCTCAAAAGTTTCCAAGCTAGAAAAAGTTGGGCATAAGACAATTTTCTAGATTTAAGATGACATTAATGACACTTAGAGTACCAACCATCCATTTTAATAGTTCCAATTTGCTTGTTAGGATCTTCAAAAACATCATCTTGGTTGTTATATTTCCTCAAACATGCTCAAGATGGATAAGATTGGGCACTAGACAAATGATTCAGGTTTAAGGTTGTCTTTACACCAATGATAATAGATGGTTAATTGTTTGTTCCTTAGAGAATTTATGATTTTGTAGGATAAATTCCTTAGGAAGAGTGCTAAAAAAGATAATATTGGGTATCAGGTGATCATCCAGTGATAAGATGCCCCCCACAATGCATTCCTTCACTTGTTCATCATCCATCCCCTAGAGTGTCGACGAGAAATTATCCCTGACTCTCTAGTTCTTACATGATTTAATAAACCTTCCTTTGAATTCAATACACACTAGGAATGGTTTTTTTTCTTGAAGAGATATAGATTCTGATGAAGATACAAGGCTCTTGTTAAAGTCTTAGAAAGGGACTGACATGTATGGCTATGAAAGCATACATGGTCATTTGAAAGTGTTGGGTTTTATGGGAGGTAGAGAAGGCAGCGGAAATAAAAAAAGTTTCTCCTCCCCAAACCTAGAATAAGGAAACGAGTCAACGTCTATACAATAGGAAACGATGGTTTGTGGAATCATACCTTGTCCCGAGGATTGCTCGGTGACAATACCTCGCGGCTTGTACGGTCTTCACCTCCGGTCTTGGACGGTGTCTGTGCAGCTCCTGGTCACACCGGGACTGATGACTCCTGGTCTCACCGGGACTGTCGGGATTGACAAGTGTCCTCCGAGCGGCAAAAATATCCCGCCTCTAAAGTAGTCCATACAGACCACCTGGAACTCCAATCTCCTTGTCTCACAAGGAATTGGAAGGAGTCACACCCTCCTATCAGCGTACTAGTCATTGACACACTCTCCTACCACCAGTCGCTTTCTGCAGTTGTCTTTCCCTTGTTGTGCCTCCCTTATCGGGTAGCACTTGCTAGGGCTCTCTCGGTTACCAAAACCAGAGAGAACGACAACTTTACAGAGCAACTGGTTGCACTGAGTTGTTCTTTGAGAAGCCCCCAATACCCCTATATATAGGAGGGTCATGGGATAGGGTTCTCTATCCCGGGCAATGCGGGACTAAAGCAGGAGTAGAAGAGTTTGAGATTTTCCACAAAAACAACCAACTGCGCAACCTGAAACGATCGTTTCAGAAATGAAACAGTCGGTTGGGGACCTGAGCTGATCGGTTGACACCTCAACCGGTTGTTTGGGACCCATGAAACAGTCGGTTCACTTCTGAACCGGTCGGTTCGTGGTCCTGGTCAGTTCCCGATTGACTTTTCCTCTTTTGTTTCGAATTGGTATCAAATACCAATCCTTGTTCCAATCAAATTGGGCAAGTGAAACAACAAGAAATTTCTCACCAATCCTACTTTCCCAACTTGCTCAGTTGGACCAGTTGAACCGATCGTTTCAACACTTGAAGCGATTGTTTCACCCTATCCATCAGCCGATCGACTCACCATCTGAGCCGATCAGTTCACCAAGCTCAGCCGATTGGTTCATCACATGAGCCGATCGGTTGGGAGTGCAGATTGTGTAGAATCAGTCAATTGCAGTTTCAATCAATCTGATACTCTAATCAATCAGTCCAACACCTTGAACATTATGATACTGAGCTATCAATTGATTGAGTTTTTAATTGAACTACTAAACTCCTTTAGTAATCAATCTAAACATTGTTTGTGGACAAAACTCCTCTTCCAGGTTAAATCCTATGTGTGTGACCCTGTAGGTCCATTTCACATTAGCAGTGAAAGTCCATAACACTTATGACTTCACAAGCAAAGAGCGGTGCCTAGTCACACATCAGTGCTACCCAAGTGAAATAGAAAGTTGGAGAACAACTTTCAATCCTACAATCCGTGAATGGTGTTACAGTGAATGTATAATTCCTTTGTCACTGATATCCCGAATGAACTCGAGGCATGGAACAGTCATCCTGTCAACGTTCATTCACTTTCTTGATCTCATAGTAGATTGGAAGAGATATGTATGACATCGATATCACATATTGATTCACACATGCGTGCACACCTTTCTCAATCCTACTCATCAAGTGGCTATGGATATCAAACTCCGTTAGGAGGGACAAATCCCATATCTATCACTCACCCCTCGAAAGCCCCATGTGTCAAAGCCACCCAATCATCACCTTTATAACAACCCATGTTTCAGGACTGCGTTTGATGATGTCAAAGTGTGCCCAACGACATGTGTTGAGTGTAGTGATTTTAGGTCAAAGAATCACACTCACCACCATCATTGTGAGTACTGACTGTGACTACCATGTCATGGTTCC
The DNA here is from genome assembly GCA_963693085.1 of Alisma plantago-aquatica. Taxonomy (NCBI): domain Eukaryota; kingdom Viridiplantae; phylum Streptophyta; class Magnoliopsida; order Alismatales; family Alismataceae; genus Alisma; species Alisma plantago-aquatica. The sequence continues at coordinate 149,555,049 of OY856410.1, read as the reverse complement.
ATGTGTCAAACTCACGGTGGGTTTGTCTGGTACACTTGTTCTCTAACAAGTACCTATGTGTTTGGTTTGATATTTCTATATCATGACTAATGAGATTCTGTCATCAACCAACACAGTCTTGTGTGTCATTGCTGTCTATCTACCTTCCACAATGGCATCCGACTAGGGACATACCAAGAATCTACAAACTCTTAGCATCCGTATGATTTCACCGTTCAGGTCCTCAACCTGAAAGCATACGTCATTGAGTACTGTCATTCTCTAGACATTCAATATGTTCTATCACTATCTCATATGACTGAACCAGAAAGAATTGAAGCTTGCCTTTGATGTTTATCAAATCAATCTTAATGTATCCCACCAATCATCCCATGATTGGCTCTCAGGACATACATACCAACAGACTCCCACTTACACTGTGAGACAATCACCCTTGAATCATATTCATAGTGATCTTCAAACATGTCCCACATGTTACTGTGCTCTAGTACGAACATAGTGAGTTATGGCAACACCTTGCCAAAGTCAGTATAAATTGCATGTCTCACATCTCTTCACTATACGTCACACATATGAGATGGAGTTCCCGTAATATGTGATCTAGTATTCCTTTGCTATTTGCATGATCAAGGATTCCATACTTGTCATCAATGAGTGGAATATCTATAAGTTCATCTCATGAACTTCCAGATCCATATAGTACCCACTGTTGTTCTCTAATGCGTAGATACTCGGAATTTCCTTTTAAATGGTTTTATTGAAACACTTCCAATTATCAACAAACTTTCACTTTTATATATCCTATATATATTTTGCGATTAATTTTCAATCCTTTCAGAAGTTCGCATCAATGTAACTCTTTACAGTGAACTCTTCCTTATTTCCATTGAACTAGTACTTCCCAAGTACTTATCAAGTTCTCATGGTATTCCAGTAACCCTTACTGGAAGTAGACAGACATCCACTCATCATGTCTCACATACGAGTTATCAGGATGAGCACATCATATTGCCATGTCATACATACAAGATGATGAATGCACTTTGTTCTTGCCATGTCGATACATGCAAGATAATGGGATGATTACATACATGATAGATCCATATCTATTCTTAGTGTTCCCATTCTTCATAAGAATTGGACACGTGGCCTTGGGATACTAACTCCACATAACATGGACACATTTTCTCCCACTGAATTTGTGCATACTGAACTCTTCAGCACAGATTGCCAATGTATGCTTTCTCTTTTTCAGGTCAAGAGGTTTTCGAGAACTATCTCTATAGATCTCTATTCCTATCACATAGGAAACATATCTATCTTCCTTAAAGATAATTTCCACTTTTGGATTTTCATTCTAGAACATTTCCATTTCACATCAACATGTGGAATGTGAACACGCTCCCACTATATCACAGATCCCTTCTTTATCTTTGACATATCAGTCAAACCCTTTGACTATATCATCAAAGTAAAGATCCAACTTTGAGTTGCTTGTACTCAATCAATCACATTGATTAGTCCATTGTAACTTATAGACTTCATTTGCATTAGTGGTTTCATAAACCTTATAGGTTGTGTCACATACACATCCTTGTTTGATTCCACAAAGGAATGTGGTTTTAGTATCCCTTATGCCAAATATCTTAGTCATTAAGTTGCAATTAACAAGCATCATCCTTCTCAAATGTTATCCATGTGTCTTAACGCTTAAGACTTATTTGCACTTATGGATTTTATTCCAATGGGTGCTACCATCAAGGTCATACCTTATGGTTCACATGGAAGTCATTAGGATGTAATGGTCATAAACCATAACTCGAGATTCGGTTCCTCATATTCATCTGGATAGTTGACTCATCACATGAACAACTCATCACATAGATAATTGAGGTGTATCTGTTAAGGATATAAGAACTCACAACCCTTGTGATTATTAATTTCTTTTATTAGTGAAGTGTATTCTTAATTTAAGAAGAATTTAGTTATTTGATAATCATCCTCTAACTCCTTAGAGTATGACTCCTTCTTTATTTAGACATCACCATGCCTTAATCACGAGTTCACTATGATACACTATCATAATCACTCACAAGGTTCTCAAACATTAGGTCTAAGTATTTTATTCATTGATCTCATAAAAAATTAACACTTTACCAAATTTGTACTTCATTTATGATATTCTTAAACACTTCAAGATATTCATACTGGTATTTCTCTAAACACCATTTGAAATATTTAGCATTTGCTCCAATAGGTATGTAAATACATCACATGTATTATACCTAACAGGATAATCATTCTCCCACTACCATTAGTGAAGATTGATTAATCATGTTCAAGATATTCATGTCTCTTACTGGTTCTCTAACCAAAAGAGACTAGATTTATCCATCACATGGAAACTAGAAATGAATTTCTCATGATTGATGCTAATTTGATTGTTTGAGTTATCTATAACTTTTAGGTATCATTTTATCTTATGCATATCAAATACCACAAGATAAATAAGGCATTTTCAAAAAGATCATATCTTTATAAATTGAAACATCACTTTATTGATTGCCATCATTGTCATACAATATGCAAAAATAAAGTGTTTCTATCTATTGGCAAATATGAAATAGCAGTTCTCAACTCTATTTCGTGCCCTTTAGGCTGAAATAAACTGAAAGGTACTCCTATCTATGGCAGTAACACTTGCTCCAATGATGGGTACTCCTTTCTTGGTCCTTTCACAAAGGCCATCACTTCTTTGTGGATATTGCATATCATATATGACATATCCATATCTTGGTATCATATACCTCAGATAAAGAAGCGGTTCATTTCATGATACCTTAGGTGGAGATCTCCATCCCCTCTTTCATCTTCTTTTGTTCTTCCAGATATAGAGGGAAATTCCCTCATACACCCTTTCCCCATGTGCCTTGAGGTTGAAGACGGCTTGGGCTGCTGGCTAGGATCAGAACACTTCTTTGCTTTACCCTTGCCCTTGCCCTTAAGACTTACCTTTCATTGATCTCATCAAAGATTAGGGTTAGTCTTTATTCATATTTGCCTCTACTGTCCTCAACATGTCCAACAACTTTGTCAATGCTTGTCAAAGTTATGCATGTTGTAGTGTATCATGAATTGTATGATTCTCGCAACATTTGCAGTATCATACCAATAGCCAAATCTTGGCTCAGAGGGAATCCTTCTTAGTCAGGTCTTTCCACATACCCAATCATATTGAGTGTGTGAATACCTTATTGGATCTCCTTCTGTCATGACATACTAGGACAATGTCTTGGAGACATCATATGTCTCATGTTGTCTCTACAACTCATAGTTTAGAGAACACAACATCAAGCACTCCTCATAAATGTCATCCTCAGTATGCTTCCATAAGCATACTTTCAGCCATTAATGTGGTGGGATCGAGTTCATCTGGTTCTGGTATAACTAGGACTTAGAGCTTTCGTTCTTTGATTGAGAACGCTTCTCAACGTCCTAACCAATCGTGGAAATTTGTCCCATTCAGCTTGTCCTTTTCAAGGACGGATCGCAAAGAAAAGTGATTGTTGTTTGTTGTCATTTATACCACAAAAGGAAATATGCAATTTTAGTCCAAAAATTCATTTGTGACTTATTTTATTGATTTGAAAAGTTGATGATATAATTAGGCCTTTAATTAATTATCGCTCCTACTATTTTAGTTCAAATTGATAGCCCTCACCATCAATTCGGAAGATTGTAGCGTACAACCTTCTAGTGGGCAAGATCCTAAAATCCTCTAAGTCATGGACCAGCTAGGGATGTCACCCACAACTTAGATCTCTCAAGTAGGCAACTTTTGGCAATTGCATCATATGCAACTCTTGATAAGATGTCATATGCAACTCCTTGCCATGATCACCTCCATGCCACAAGGTACTAGATCCCATCTAGATCACCTTGTTAAGTCTGACCCAAAGCAAACACGATGAATATGCACCCTGCTAGGGAAGACCCACATATCCATCCTTCACGCTTCCACGAGATAGATGGTGCACCACGCTAGGGCGTGCCCACACTTGGTCGATCAAGCTTTTCATGTGTGTCGCATTTGGAAGGCATCTAAAACTTAATATTTAATGAGGGATTTGGTTTTTATATACATATACATATACATATCCAATCACCACAATATATAGTACATATCATATACATGCTATATTCCACAAAAAACATGCGGAATGATAAAAGCGATGATTATGACCATCCTAATGTGATTCCTCAAGCCAAGAGGAATCACGGTCATCTAGGTCTACATCACATGCAACCTGTACAAGATGAACTCTATGCTTTGCCTTTCTGGGTTTGATCAACTCATCACATGAATGATCGACTCGCCATCATGCCGGTCAGCTGGGTGCCACCAGTCGATCAGTTGGTTCCTCCAACTGATCAGTTCGCCTAGTCATTTTGCATCTCATCATGGCCGCCACCCGCTCGTATCACTCCTCGAACCAGTCATCAACAGATCGGCTCACTCCTTGAACCGATCGTCTCGAACGTCAACCGATCGGTTCATGCCTTGAACCGATCGTCTCAGCTGTCGTCAGGATGTCCTCCCTTCTTTGACATAATGGGAAATAAAATTCTATCCTATTTTACATTGTAAAAAGAGAAATCTCGAGTTACATTTGAGGGGAGCAAAGGTAGGAAAGAAATTTCGAATTATTTCGAGTGACATCAGGAATAAGAGAAAGAAGATCAGTGCACAGACCGAGATGCAAGCAACCACATACAACCATACACAGATAGGGTTTATTGGCCATAACCATGCTATACATCCACCACAAAACTCATTTAAGGGCGACACGTATTGAGTGAATTCATAATACATATCATATATGTAAATTGGGATTTGTGGATTTAGGATTGGACATGCATAAAGCCAATTTTATTCGCATCGTATGCAATAAATAAAGGCGACAAACCAAAATCGATCATATCGATAATCCTAAAGTATAGAGCAGTTGACATGTCTCTAATACCACTGTTGGGTTTTATGGGAGGTAGAGAAGGAAGCGGAAACAAAAAAAATTCTCCTCCCCAAACCCAGAACAAGGAAACATGTCAACGTCTATACAATAGGAAAGGATGGTTTGTGGAATCATACCTTGTCCCAAGGCTTGCTCGGTGACAATACCTCGCGGCTTGCACAATCTTCACCTCTAGTCTTGGACGGTGTCTGTGCATCTCTTAGTCGCACCGGGACTGAGGACTCCTGGTCTCACCGGGACTGTCAGGATTGACAGCTATCCTCTGAGCGGCAGAAATCTCCTACCTCTGAAGTAGTCCACACGGACCACCTGGAACTCCAATCTCCTTGTCCCACAAGGGATTGGAAGGAGTCACACCCTCCTTTCAGCGTACTAGTCACTGACACACTCTCCTACCACCATTCTCTTTCTGCAGTTGTCTTTCCCTTGTTGTGCCTCCCTTATCAGGTAGCACTTGCTCGACTCTCTCGGTTACCAAAACCAGAGAGAAAGACAACTTTATAGAGCAACTGGTTGCACTGAGTTGTTCTTTGAGAAGCCCCCAATACCCCTATATATAGGAGGGTCATGGGACATGGTTCTCTATCCCGAGCAATGCGGGAATAAAGCAGGAGTAGAAGGGTTCGAAATTTTCCACAAAAATAACCAACTGTGCAACCTAAACCGATCATTTCAAAAATGAAACGGTCGGTTGGGGACCTGAGCCGGTCGGTTGACACCTCAACCGATCGGTTGGGACCCATGAAACAGTCGGTTCACTTCTGAACCAGTCGGTTTGTGGTCCTGGTCAGTTCCCGGTTGACTTTTCCTCTTTTGTTTCGAATTGGTATCAAATACCAATCCTTGTTCCAATCAAATTGGGCAAGTGAAACAAAAAGAAATTTCTCACCAATCCTACTTTCCCAACTTGCTCGGTTGGACCAGTTGAACCGATTGTTTCAAGACTTGAAGCGATTGTTTCACATTGTCCATCAGCCGATCGACTCACCATCTGAGCCGATCGGTTCACCAAGCTCAGCCGATCGGTTCATCACATGAGCCGATCAGTTGGGAGTGCAGATTGTGTAGAATCAGTCAATTGTAGTTTCAATCAATCTGATACTCTAATCAATCAGTCCAACACCTTGAACATTATGATACTGAGCTATCAATTGATTGAGTTTTTAATTGAACTACTAAACTCCTTTAGTAATCAATCTAAACATTGTTTGTGGACAAAACTCCTCTTCCAGGTTAAATCCTATGTGTGTGACCCTGCAGGTCCATTTCACATTGGTAGTGAAAGTCCAAAACACTTATGACTTCACAAGCAAAGAGCGGTGCCTAGTCACACATCAATGCTACCTAAGTGAAATAGAAAGTTGGAGAACAACTTTCAATCATACAATCCGTGAATGGTGTTACAGTGAATGTATAATTCCTTTGTCATTGATATCCCGAATGAACTCGAGGCATGGAACAGTCATCCTGTCAACGTTCATTCACTTTCTTGATCTTAGAGTAGATTGGAAGAGATATGTATGACATCGATATCACATATTGATTCACACATGTGTGCACGCCTTTCTCAATCCTACTCATCAAGTGGACATGGATATCAAACTCCCTTAGGAGGGACAAATCCCATATCTATCACTCACCCCTCAAAAGCCCCATGTGTCAAAGCCACCCTATCATCACCTTAATTTATAACAACCCATGTTTCAGGACTGCGTTTGATGATGTGAAAGTGTGCCCAACGACATGTGTTGAGTGTAGTGATTTCAGGTCAAAGAATCACACTCACCACCATCACTTTGAGTATTGACTGTGACTACCATGTCATGGTTCCATGTGTCAAACTCACGGTGGGTCTGTCCGGTACACTTGTTCTCTAACAAGTACCTATGTGTTTGGTTTGATATCTCTATATCATGACTAATGAGATTATGTCATCAACCAACACCACAATCTAGTCTTGTGTGTCATTGCTGTCTGTCTACCTTCCACAATGAAATCTGACTAGGGACATAACAAGAATGTACAAACTCTTAGCATCTGTATGATTTCATCGTTCAGGTCCTCAACCTGAAAGCATATGTCATTGAGTACTGTCATTCTCTAGACATTCAATATGTTCTATCACTATCTCATATGACTGAACCAGAAAGAATTGGAAGCTTGCCTTTGATGTTTATCAAATCAATCTTAATGTATCCCACCAATCATCCCATGATTGGATCTCAGGGCATACATACCAACAGAAAGATCCTACATGATGTAGGGATCAAAAGAGCATTATCTAGTAATTCTAAGAGTTATAGTTTGCTTGTTAGGGACTTCCGAAGCATCATCTTGGATGGTCGAGTTCTGCTACAATGCTCAAGATGGATAAGTTTGGGAAGCAATTTTTCTAGCTTTAAGGTAGCCTTCACATCTAGTGATTGTACTTGTTAAATTTCTTCTTAATGGAGCATTACCCTTATTGATAAGATCGGTAATTTGGGCATGGTACAAATTTCCCTATTTAAGGTGGCCTTTAATAACCTGTGATTGTGTTGGTCAATTTCCTACACCCCAAAGTGTTTCCTATTTTCCAAAGTGCTCGAGATAGATAAGGTTGGGCACTGGACAAGTTTCTAGATTTTTAGTGGCCTTTACAACCAAAGATTGTAGTCAGTTGTGTACTCATAGAGCATCTCTTGAAGATAATGTGATAAGAGTGAGATTTTCCTACTATAGATTGGGCACTGATTGAGGGCTTTTGCAAGTGGTGACCACTTGAATGTAGGGCTCTATCAGGTGTGCCTACTTGAATGTAGGGATTGAGTTCTAGAAGACACCTAGTTAGGATAGGGCTTGAATGTGGATATCTATTCAAGATAGGACTTGATTCATGAAGAATGCCTATTTGAAATAGGAATTGGTAGATCATCAAAGTTGGTCGATGTGTGCCCATTCAAAATAGAGATTTAGCATAGGTTCCTAGATGATATAGGACATTGGTTTAAATACCTATTTGAACATTGAGATTTTGATCAAAAGGGTTTCTTATTCAGGATGTAGATCTAGCACAGATGAATAATAGTTAGATCAAATGATAATTAGACCTCAGGGGTGACAAAAAGGTTATATGGGAATATCTATATTGTGTAGGGATTAGATTTTGTAGATGCCTACCTGTGCATAGGTCATTGAGAGATGAGGATCCTATTCTTGGTAGGATTTTGACTTGCATAATGTCTGTCGATAGTAGGGAATAGGTGTTGGTGCCTACCGAATGAAATGCTCCTATTTAGGATAAGTGTTGTGGTTTACTTTAAGGTCTTTATCCAAGACCCAAAAAGGATTGGAAGATGAAGAGTATGATTGGTCTAGTTTTATATCATGGTCTAGGACCCAAAAACATTAAATGAAGGTGGATTAGGTAAGGGTCATAGTCGATCATCCGAAAAGATTGGAAATGTGGTCATGATTGGTCCAATTTTAGGTCATGATCTAGGATCTAAAGAAATTTGGAAAATGAAGTTGGATTAGTTTAAAGTCATAGTCCAGGAGGCAAAAGAGGAGTTAGATATGAGGTTGGATTATTCTAAGGTCACAGTACAAGACCAACAAATATTGGATATAACACTCATAATTGGTCCAGTTTTAGGTCATTGTCTAAGATCTAAAAATAATAGGAAAATGCGGATCAATTAGTTAAAATTTATACACTAGGACCCAAAAGAGACTTGAAATATGAAGTTGCAATAGTTCTAGGTCACAGTCTAGTACCCAAAAGGATTTTGAAATGAAGCCCTTGATTGTTCTAGTTTTATGTGATTGTCCAAGACTCGAAAGAGATTTGTAAAATAGAGTTGGTAAGTTTAAGGTCATAGTCCATGACCCAAAAGAGATCTAAAATTGGAGCACATGGTTGGTCTAGTTTTAGGTCATGGTCCAAAACCAAAACAAATTGGTCATAGGAAGTGATCTATTTTAGGGTATAGTCCATGACCAAAAAGAGATTGGAATATAAAAAGAACATGAATGGTCAAGTCTTAGGTCATGGTCCAGGGCCCAAAAATGTTGGAAAATGGAGTACACAATTGGTGTAGTTTTAGGCCATGGTCTAGGACTCTAAAGGATTTAGAAGCAACCTTTCATCGATGTGATCCTAGTTAAGGATGCCTAGAAGAGTGTTGTACTTTTAAATTGAGGAAAAAGCTCTAGACGGTGTGCTTCCAATTACAAACTATGTTTCCAATCATATATTTGTAACTTCCTCCCATGACATTAGGGCATATAATTATTCATAGGGGAATCAACCAAAAGATGCCCTATGGATGAAAGAAGAGGCAATCCATCAAGCACAAAAAAAGAGATGTTGATGCTTGAATGAGGGAGAAAGAGTTTTAGTATATTTAGTATCATCACACCACTTTGAGATTTAATATTACAGGGAGAAAGAGTTTTACATTGTTTCTAGACCCAAACAACATTTCTTGGGTGTGGTAGGAAGTGATGTATGATTGTTTAATCCCTTTTTCTACCAAAGAATGTGGATTGGATCCACATAGTTGCTCTTTTTTTGGCTTTGAAGATTAGAAATAATGAATCTCAATTTAAAGGGGTAGTTGGTTGTGAACTTGAGAAATAAAATTGTCAACATTGGTTCTTGGTGGATATCCTCTCTAAATAGGTCACAATATCTCTCAATGAGGCTCTGTTGGTTCTACCATCTCTAATTAGCCAACAAAACACACACACACATATATCTACATATCTATACACACACACATATATATACATATCTACACACACACACACACACACACATATATATATATATATATATATATATATATAGAGAGAGAGAGAGAGAGAGAGAGAGAGTCAGACTGGAATACACTTGAGTGTACAGATCGCCCACTACACTCAAGTTGTGTTTGCATATTAAGACTATTTTTTTACAAAGTGGAAACCATTGATATTCTTTGTCATACTATATTTAGGCTACATACAAATTTTGAGCTGATTTGGATGAGTGTAAGTCACTCATCCGAGGGCAACAAAATCGATGCACGAAACTAATTTGAAATGCATAATTTTTGTGAACTTCATAACATGATGACCTATAAATGTCCAAATGAGCTCAATTTTTTTATATGAGCTATTCACAAGATGTTTAATAAGATCAATGGATTAGATTTTTGAAAAAGATATTGCATCATGGAAATCTACTTGAGTATATTCTAGCCTGACTCTCTCTCTCTCTCTCTCTCTCTCTCTCTCTCTCTCTATATATATATATATATATATATATATATATATATATATATATATATATATATATATATATATATATATATATATGCTCTAACAATGCTTGAACCCCTTCAAATAGAAATTGTGAGGTTGTTTGTATAGAGTCTAAGGGGTTACCTAGGGTTAGGGATTAACTTTCTACCCAACAAAGTAAATAAGGGTATAGAGTCTTGGGTTGTGTGCCTTGGAAAATCCCTTCTATTGCAGGCTTCTAGGTGTGTTTTAATGAGGCTTTATTAATTGATCAAAGTTGGGAAGGTATGTGTGTGACCGGTTTGAGTCCCACCTTTAGTGTCCTCTTATAGTGCTTTAATAGGTGTCATGTTGATCACTACAAATGGGGGAAGGTGCTAGTTTGTGTCTGATACCCTTGATATTCTAGGATTTTGAACATGTGAACCCATTTATTGTTTCATGGTGACTTATCTCAGTCTGTTTGAAAGTCTTATATAGGATAAGTGAAACACGGGTTTGTGTGTGATCAAGGATAAAAAGTGTAGGATGTACCAAATTTTTTCAACCTTAGTGTCTCATTTTGTGTGATAAGGAACATGTCATGTGTTTAAATTCTTAGATTCATCATCCATGCAAGGTAGGCCATAATGGATATCTATTAGTTCACTATTTTTTTGGGTCAAAAGTCTTTCCATTATACAAGTTTGATGTATAGATTGCATGACTATGACCTTCAATCATGAGGGACTAGGATTGTATTGATTAATTTGTTAGTGACTATGCATGTCAATGATTGATCATGGATATAGTACAGATGTTTTGACTATCACATTGACCCATGTTTACACATGTTGATGTCCATCTAGATGATACTCACAAACTTAAGCTGATTGTTTTGTTTCTCTAACTCTAGGGTGACCATTGGTGTCTCTCGAGAAGATTTGGTTAATTATGGTTATGTCCATAGTTTTTTATTAACATGTTTTGAATTTGAATTTTTTTTTCATATCTTTATTTGATTCATTAATGATGTTAACTAACATTTTTCATGAATTTAATTAAGTTAAAAAACAAAATGGGTGACCTACAAAAGAATTATCGACAGCCCCTAACACAATCAATCTTTCTCGTCAATTTAAATATTCCCAATTTGTAAATTCTCTCTTTCATGTTTGGAATTAGAAAGGTTTTATAAACTAACAACCATACACAAAGAAATGCCCTAGAACCATATTAGCCTCTTTGGAAATGTATTCATTGTTCATATTTCCCTCCTACATGATTGAAACACCTCAACCAACCTTGTTTTTCTTATTTTGTCATAATAGTTTTGATCAAATGTAAGTAGCATGAATCACCATTTCCCTATGTCAGGACCTTACTCTTTAAAAAAAAGTCAGACATATTGTTAGTTCCCTATGGGATCAGGAAGGTTGGTCTTCCCAACTTGGGTTGTCGTTCATAGACATTTAGAATTACAACATTAATTATAACAAGCTTTGGACTAGTTTGAGGAGTCCAATCCTTCCTCTTCCTACTTCCACGATGGAAGCCTTTCTAGATTTTTAGGTCATCTTTGGTTCCACATAAGGGGTTGTTGAGATCAAAAAAATTTAGGAGAAGTGGATATGGAAAGTTTCACACCAAAGATAAGGTTTCCATTCATGACAATAAATGATTTGTTGATGCTCCTCACAATGCTCAATTAGAACAAAATTTGCATGGCTTTCCCTGGTTGCCCTCAAACTTGTTTAATATCATGTTGTAATGCAGCGTTAATTAAGTACTTTTTCTAAGTTTTAGTTTGTTTATTCTTATTTGGATTGAGGAAACCTGGTCCAACTTCTAGCATGTATAGAGACTCCCAAAATATGTCCCATCATTCTGACTAGATAAATCTTATGCAGATGGCTTCTAATTTTAATGTTTGACTTATTTGAAAAAAATACAATAAATCATAGCTAAGTCACAAAAATAAAATTAGATATTTTCCAAAATATTAAGAGTGTAGTGATTACTATGTGTTTGTAGACCTAACTAGATTAAGTGCTAAATTAGATTTTTAGGATTTTAGTATTTTCCAAAACGTAACTCTAATTTATTTACAAATGTTACAAGGTGATTTCAGACTATATTCTTTGTACCTAGAGTTTGTTTGTGGATGGGATAAAAGATATTAACATCTTCTCTATCTTAATTTGAGCATTTGCTAACATGATATGCTAATTTCCCATAATGTGGCATGTATACTACTTTTCAATTCCACTTTAATATCTTTGAAGTCCTTGTTGTAATATAATTGACTATTCTTTGATTCAGTTCTTGTATTTACTCAAATTTATTAAATCCTCCACTTGGGAACATGTGACCCCATGTTCAATGAGGTAATACTTTGACATAAGTAGACTTCATTTCGTACCATTTTTATAAGTATGACTTCAGATTATTACTATTTTGGGATACCATAACTATATTGGGTGTGCCCTTTCCACCCATATTGATATTCTCCACCCAAACACATATTTATATATATTGGGTATGCCATTTCACCCAACTTGGGTCTTTCCAATCAACCTTGTATCATCATCTTATGGTGTTCCAACCCTACTTTAATTATTTTTATTCTTCCTAAGATCTACATGCATTGTTTTATTTGTTTATTATTTTGAAATAACTTAAAAGGAAGAAATTTATCTTTGTTGATTATCCCTTTGTAAAAGAAATTCTCTAGTCTTTCCCATCATGACATTTTATATCATCATTCTTGACTTTTTTTGCACACTTGTTTACTGACCACCTTTTTTTTTCAAAACAACCTTCTATCACACCTTCCTTAAAGCCAAGACAATTATTTTACTACACATATACAAAATTTATTTTTCCATATATTTCTTGTATGTCTTCCCTTTTTAGGTGTTGTTCTCAAAACAAGCAGATAGAAGTTCCTTAGAGAAAGTATCTTCTGGATGACCATGTTGCAGGACTTTAGAATTCCATGATAGAGTGAGATAACAACTTTCCTTTGAATGTTTTCTTTTGAATATTTTCCTTTTATACATTTAGGTTAGACCTTTATTTTATGTAATGCCATGCTTTCGGTGAGGAATAATGTAGATTCTCAAAATATTATATTTCACCATTTTTCATCCATACAAATATTTTTCTCTATGTATCATAATTTTAAAAAATAAAAATACTTGCCTTCCACCATACTTATTGTTGTGCTTGATTTGGATGGGTTTTATTCCATGATGGTAATGAGTAGATTCCCTCTCAAGTACCACTCAATAATTTTGTTCATATAAATTTAATAATATTTCTAACAGATTCAGTCATTCATTGGAAAAATTAACAATACTATAAGTGTTCCATGGATGATTAATATTTATAAATGAAAATATCAAACTATACAATCTTCATGATGCTATCATTTTTGGAGGATATTGGAACTAACCAAGAACTCTTTTAGGAGATATAAAGAGTGTTGGTCATTTTTGGGTACACATTATAGACTTGTGACTTACGTGAGAAAACAATTCATATATAAAGGGATTCATCCTACACTTTGAATTTTAATGATTATAGAATTGTGAAACATACAATTGCTTTGATTCATGATTAGTGATTTATCATCCAAAATTTCCTACATCATTTGCAATTTCATTTCTTCATATCCTTTTCCTATGATACTATTTCCAAATATGCATCTTGATATTTATTAGTGTGGATATTTGGTAAGATAGACTATTGAGTTGAGATACCTCATTATTATATAAGTTGTATGACAATTTTCATATACTTATGATGAGGAAGTTCATCCTAATAATAAGAAATGTTTCCTATCCTTTTTACGTATACCCAATAGATGATAATGATTCTTAAAAAAGACCAAATGCAAATCATATATATGAAGATCAAAATCCTGAGGCACCAAATAAGTGCCTATTATGAATACATTCTAGACACATATAACTCTAATATAGAAATGTGGGAGTTGTAGGATGAGATTTTGTGGTTCCACATGATACATTTTACAATTTCAATATTGAACTCAAAAAGGAGGGCGGAATGTGAGGACTCATCTCGAGTTTACCATTTTAATTTCTATAATTATAAAATGTGAAAGATACAATTAGTTTGATTCATGATTAGTGATTTATGATCTGACATTTCCAATGTCATTCCTAATTTTTGTTTCTTGATATCCTTTTCATATGATAACTCTTTCCAAATATTTATCCTAATATCTATTAGTGTGGAGAGTTCGTAAGATAGACTATCGTGTTGAGATAACTCATTGTTAGAAAAGTTGTCTAACATCTTCCATATATTCATGATGGGGAAGTTCCACCCTAACAATAATCACCTTTTTTAGCCAATTGATGTATACCTAACAGGTGACGTGATATTTAAAAAAGACCAATGCGAATCATGTATATGAAGATTGAAATCTCAAGGCACCAAGAAGTTCCTATGATGAATACACTTTAGACAAACATAAATCTAATGAAGGCGATGTGGAAGTTGTAGGATGTGATGTTGTGATTCACATGATATATTCTAGTACTTCAAATCTGATCAAACTTAGGGGGAAGTGTGAGGACTCATGTCTAGTGTACAACTTCATCCTAGTTTATGTATCTGAAAAGTTGTTAGTTAATTTAGCATTTTGTTTGTTATATATTATCATGTATGTTATACGATATTAAAGTTGATGAAAAAATGATCTTTGGGTAAAGTTCTTTTTCCTCTATACTAAAAGGATAAGATAATTTAACTCCCTAATTTCATAGATTTTGAGAATTTAACACTTGATGCTAGCATAAATATGGAATCCAAATTTCTAGATATTTACTAGTTCAATGACTTTTTAGCTGGTTGGGTATTCCATAAAGTGACTCCATTCGACCAAATAGTTGCCAAATTAGGACTATGAGTTAGGTACACCTACATCCAGGAAGTGTATATTACCACAATGTGGTTCTAGACAAACTATGAGTTTACTGAACTATATCCAACGAAATATCATTTGAACAAAATTATTTGCTTATGGAATGTTGCAATGTATACATACACTGATGTTTATAAATATCAATTGAAAAAGTAAAAAAATAATAGCAGTAAAGAAAGGGACAAAATAGTAATCAACAAGAATATTAACCACTTATATATGTTGTATTGATAAAAATATACTTTGTTAAACACATTTTACCTTATAAACTAGTAATAAATCCAAACAAGCTAATTTTAGTATATATGGGGTGGATTCATCCTGTTGAAGTTGTATCAAGAACTATTTTTTAGTGTAATGGTGTAATTGGGTAGGATACCATAGATCTTGTTAGATTTTGAAGTGATTCAAACTTTACGTATGTGTGAAAAAATTTAATATGGTCTACAACACAATAATAATAATGGGTGTTCTCTTTTCCCGTTCTAAATTGTTTTACAGTACTAGAGCTTCTAAGAGTCAAAGGTGAAAGTTTAGGCTAAATCTTAGTAGTTTTTGGAAACATGTGAAAATGGACCTATGAGTATCTATACTTCTTGGATTCATCTAACATAGTTGACTAAGTTGGATTCATATATGAGTGTTGTTGTGAAATAAAAGAATCTATCATATATTAACTCTAGTTTGGATATTCAAAACATTAAGTTACTTGATAATTTTAGGACTCTATTTTTGTGATCAGTAATTATGGTATTTTTATGCTACTGATTATTATAGTGATGTTTACATTGCATTTCACTTTAATTACATGTTATTTTTTGTTCAATATTGAACATGTTTGAATCATATGCAAATGTACAATAAACAAACTAATGCTTGATACATTGAAATGTGTAAATAATTTATATGGTTATAAAATTGAATATGTGAGATGTTATAGATTGTGTTGTTAGTTGATAAATATGGATACATCTGATGTAGCAAAATATTGAATTGAGTGTCAGTTAACCATCCTGAGACAAGTATGTCAGATTATTTTTTTCTGTTCATCTCCTAATAACCATCTTGATAACTATGAATTAACTTTATGCCCAACAAAGTAAATAAGGGTATAGAATCATGGGTTGTGTGCTTGGAAAATCCCTACTACTATTGGCTTCTATGTGTGTTTTAATGATGCTTTATTCATTGGTCAAAGATGGGAAGGGGTGTGTGTGCGTGGTTTGAGTCCCACCTTTGGTTTCCTCTTATAGTGCTTTAATAGGTATCATGTTGATCACTTTAAATGAAGGAAGGGGCTAGTTTGTGTCTGACATTCCTATTATTCTAGGATTTTGAACATGTGAACCCATTTATTTTTTCATGGTGCCTTCGTTCAGTCTCTTTGGAAGTCCCAGTTAGGATGAGCATAACACAAGTTTGTGTGTGATCAAGGATAATAAGTCTAGGGTGTACCATATTGGTTTGACCTTAGTGTCTAATTCTATGTGATAAGGAACATGACATACATTTGAATTCTTAGATTCATCATCCATGCAAGGTATCCCATAATCGATCTCTATTAGTTCACTATTTTTTCTGGTCAAAAATATTTCCATCATACAAGTTTGATGTCTGGATTCCATGACTATGACCTTCAATCATGAGAGACTAGGATCGTCTAAACTAATTTGTTCATGACTATGAATGTCAATGATTGATCATCGATATAGTACAGATGTTTTGAGTATCACATTCATCCAAGTTTACACATGTTTATGCCCATCTAGGCACTACTCACAAACCAAAGCTATTTGTTTTCTTTCTCTAACTCTAAGGTGACCTTCAGTGTCTCTCAGAAAAATTTGGATGATTATGGTTACGTCCATAGTCTATTTATGAGCATGTTTTGATTTTGAATTTTATTTGCATATCTTTATTTGATTCATTAATGATGTTAACTAACATTTTTCATGAATTTAATTAAGTTATAAACCAAAATGGGTGAACCTATAAAATAATTATCAACATCACCTAATACAATGACTCTTTCTCACAAATTTAGATATTCCCAATTTGCGAATTCTCTCTTTCTTCGTTGGAATTAGAAAGGTTTTATAACCTAACAACCATACACAAAGCAATTCCCTAGAACCATACCAGAATTTTTGGAAATGTATTCATTTTCCTATTTCCCTCCTACATTACCAAAACACCTCAACCGACCTTGTTTTTATTATTTTGTCTGAATAGTCTTGATTAAATGTAAGTAGCATGAATCTCCATTTCCCTATGTCGGGACCTTACTCTTTAAAAAACAATCACACATATTGTTTGTTCCCTATGGGATTGAGCATGTTGGTCTTCCCAACTTCGGTTATCATTCATAGACATTTAGAATTACAACATTAATTATAACAAGGTTTGGATTAGTTTGAGGAGTCCAGTCCTTCCTCTTCCTACTTCCATGATGGAAATCCTTTCTACAATTTTAGGTCCTCTTTGGTTCCACATAAGGGGTTACTGAGATCAGAAGAAATTTAGGAGAAGTGGATTTGGAATGTTTCACACCAAAGATAAGGTTTCCATTCATGATAATAGATGATTTGTTGGTTTTCCTCACAATGCTCAATTCAAACAAAATTTACATGGATTTCCCTGGTTTCCCTCAAACTCATTTAATATCATGTTGTAATGTAGGGTTAATTACGTACTTTTGCTAAGTTTCAATTTTTTATCCTTATTTGGATTGAGGAAATCCGATCCAACTTGTAGCATGTATAGGGACTCCCAATAAATGTCCCACCATTCTAACTGGATAAATCTTATGCAAATGGTTTCTAAGTTTATTGTTTGGCTAATTTTGAAAACAAAATTAAAATAAATCATGGCTAAGTCAAAAAAATAAAATAAGATATGTTCCAAAATAGTAAGAGTCTATTGATTACTATGTGTTTGTAGACCAAACTAGATTAAGTGCTAAACTAGATTTTTAGGATTTTAATGTTTACCAGAATTTAACCCTAATTTATTTACAATTATTACAAGGTGATTTGAGACTATATTATTTGTACTTAGAGTGTGTTTGTGGATGGGATAAAAGATATTAGCATCTTCTATGTCTTAAATTTGAGCATTTGCTAACATGATATACTTATTTCCTATAATGAGGCATGAATAATACTTTAGCAATTCCACTTTATTCTCTTTGAAATCCTTGTTGTAATATAATTGGTTATGCTTTGATTATGTTCTTGTATTTACTAAAATTTATTTAATCCTCCACTTGAGGTCATGTGATCCCACATTCAATGAGGTAATACTTTGACATAAGTAGACTTCATTTCTTACCATTTTTTATAAGTATGACTCTAGATTATTACTATTTTAGGATAGCATAACGATATTGGATGTGCCCTTTCCACCTTTATTGCTATCCTCTATCCAAACACATATTTATATATATTGGGTGTGCCATTTCACCCAATTTGGGTCTTTCAATCAACCTTGGATCAGCATCTGGTGGTGTTCCAACCCTGCTTTAATTATTTTTGGTCTTCCTAAGACCTATTTGCATTTTCTAATTTATTTATTATTGTGAAATAACATAAAAGAAAGAAACATATCTTTGTTTATTATCCTTCTGTAAAAGAAGTGCTCTAGTCATTGCCATCATTACATTTAATATCATCATTCTTGACTTATTTTTGCAAACTTGTTTACTTACCTCCTTTTTGTTGGGAACAATCTTCTATCACACCTTCTTATATGCCAAAAGAATTATTTTCTACACATACATTTTTTATTTTTGTATATATTTCTTTTACTTGTCTTCCCTTTTTAGGTGTTGTTATCAAAACAAGTAGATAGAAGTTCTTTAGAGAAGGTATCTTTTTGATGACCACGTCGAGGTCTTTAGACTTCAATGATATAGTGACATGAAAACTTTCCTTTGAATGTTTTCTTTTGAATATTTTCCTTTTACACATTTAGGTTGGACCTTTATTTTACATAATTCCACACTTTTAGTGAGGAACGTAGATTCTCAAAATATAATATTTCACCATTTTTCATCCATACAATTATTTTTCTATATGTATCATAATTTAAAAAAATAAAAATACTTGGATTCCATCATACTTATTATTGTTCTTGATTTGGATGGGTTGTATTCCTTGATGGTAATGAGTAGAATTCCTCTCAGGTACCACTCAGTAATGTAGTAGATAGAAATATTATAATATCTTTCTAACAAATTCAATCATTTGTTGCCAAAATTAACAACACTATAAGTGTTCTCTAGATGATTCATAATTATAATTGAAAACATCAAACTATACTTTCTTTGTGATGCTATAATTTTTTGAGGATCTTGGAACTAACCAAGAACTGTTTTAGGAGATATAAAGAGTATTGGAGTCATTTTGGGTACAAATTATAGACTTGTGACTTATGTGAGAAAATAATTCATATATAATGGGATTCATTCAATTTCAATGATTATAGACATGTGAAAGATACAATTGCCTTGATTCATGATTAGTGATTTATCATTCAACATTTCCAACATCATTTGCAACTTCATTTCTTCGTATCCTTTTCCTATGATACTACTTCCAAATATATGTCCTAATATTTGTTAGTGTGGATATTTGGCAAAATAGACTATTGGGTTGAGATACCTCATTATTAGAAAAGTTGTATGACAGTTTTCATATACTTATGATGAGGAAGTTCATCCTAATAATAAGAACTTTTTCTATCCTTTTTATGTATACCCAATTGATGATAATGATACTTAAAAAAGACCAAATGCAAATCATACATATGAAGATCGAAATCCCAAGGCACCGTTAAGTGCCTATTATGAATACATTCTAGACATACATAACTCTAATACAGAAATGTGGGAATTGTAGGATGAGATTTTGTGGTTCCACATGACATATTCTACTATTTCAATATTGAACTAAAAATGGAGGGTGGAATTTGAGGACTCTTCTCAGGTTTACCATTTTAATTTCTATGATTATAGAAATGTGAAACATACAATTGGCTTGGTTCTTGATTAGTGATTTGTCATCCGATATTTCCAATGTCATTCCCAATTTTTGTTTCTTGATATCCTTTTCATATGGTAACTCTTTCCAAATATTTATCCAAATATTTTTTAGTGTGGAGGGTTTGTAAGATTGATTATCGGGTTGAGATACCTCACTATTAGAAAAAAATTCTAAAATTTTCTGTATATTCATGATGAGGAAGTTCCACCCTAATAATAAGCAATTTTTTAGCCAATTGATGTATAACTAATAGATGACATGATATTTATGAAAGACCAATGAAAATCAAGTATATGAAGATTGAAATCCCAAGGCACCAAGAAGTTCCTACAATGAATACACTCTAGATAGACATAAATCTAATGAAGGCGATGGGGAGTTGTAGGATGAGATGTTGTGATTCACATGACATATTCTAGTGCTTAAAAATTGATCTACAACTTATAGGGAAGTGTGAGGACTCATCTCTACTTTACCACTTAATCTCGTTTATGTATATAACACGTCATTATTTAATTAAATATTTTGTTTGTTATATATTATCATGTATGTTATATCATTTAATTCATTATAATTAAAGTATATATTAAAGTTGATGAAAAAAATGATCTTTGGGTATAGTTCTTTTGCCTCTATAGTAAAATGATAAGATACTTTAAAACCTAATTTCATAGGTTTTGAGAATTTAACACTTGATGATAACATACTAAAATATGGAATCCAAATTTCTAGATATATACTAGTTTGATGACATTTTACCCAATTGGGTTTTTCTTAAAGTGACTCTAGTCGACCAAATCGTTCCCAAATTAGGACTATGAGTCAGGTATACCTACCTTCAACAAGTGTAACTAACCACAATGTGGTTCTAGAAAAACTATGAGTTGACTGAACTATATCCTAGGAAATATCTTTCAATAAAATATTTGTTTATGGAATGTTGCAAGGTATAGATACACTGATGTTTATAAAGATTGGTTGACAAAGTAAAAAAATAATAGCAGTAAAGAAAGTGATGAAATAGTAATCAATAAGAATATAAACCACTTATATATGTTGTATTGATGAATAGATACTTCTTTAGACACATTCTATCTTATAAACTAGTAATAAATCCAAACAAGGAAATTTTAGTATATGTGGGGTGGATTCATCCTATTGAATTTGTATCAAGATTTGTTTTTTGGTGTAATGATGTAATTGGGGTAGGATGCCATAGATATTTTTAAATATTGAAGTGATTCAAACTTTACATATGTGTGAAAAACTTTATGTTCGTCTACAACACAATAATAAAAATGGGTGTTCTCTTTTCTTGTTCTGAATTGTTTTTATAGTACTAGTGTTTCTAAGAGTTAAAGGTGAAAGTTTAGGCTAAATCTTAGTAGTTTTTAGAAACATGTGAAAATGGACCTATGAATATCTATACTTCTTGTATTCCTCTAACATGGTTGAATAAGTTGGGTTCATATATGTGTGTTGTTGTGAAATAAAAAAAATCTAACATATATTATCCCTAGTTTGGATATTTAAAATATTAAGTTGATATTTCTTACAAATATATTTATGTGATCAATAATTCTGGTATTTTTATACTATTGATTATTATAGTGATGTTTATATTGCATGTAACTTTAATTATATGGTATTTTTTGTTCAATTCTGAATATGTTGGAATCATTTACAAATGTACAATAAAATAACCAATGTTTGATACGTTAAAATGTGTAAAGAATTTATATGGTGATAAAATTGAACATATGAGATGTTATATATTTTGGTGTTAGTTAATAACTATGGATTCATCTGATGTAGTGAAATATTGAGTTGAGTGTTAGTTAACCTTCTTGAGACAAGTATGTCAGAGTATTCTTTTTCTCTTCACCTCCTACAGTGAAGATCTATACTTCGCGTTTTATGTGTAGTTTTTCCTACTTGAGGAGATTTTGAGGAGAGTCATGGTTCTTGTTTGTTTGGGATTTGGTGTACCAATGTCATATATACGAAGTCTAGTATACAAGTTACTTATCTTATGTGCTTCCTAACTTGATCTTTCATATATTTTTCTTACATAGAGTTGTCTTAATGTATTCGTGTTAAGCATAAAATAGGGAATCTAAAAAAATGAAAGAAAATTATGGTTACCTATTATTGTATATCATCTATTTTGAGATTTTGTGATTACACTACATTATTTTGGGTTTAGATCATGTGGCTTATTATATATAGGTTTTGAAATTAAAAATAGAGGGGGTATAAGATCCATAAATTTTGTAGATTTGTTATTTAATTCAAGTTAATAAATTAACTAAATAATCAACTAATGCACTATCTTTGTTTCGTTGCACATAAATCTAGAGTAACCAACCATCCTTGTTGGACTCAACTTTTTACACAATGTGATATCATCATGAAGGAAAGATACATCTAAAATTTGAAAGGAAGTAGATTATTTGTGATCTTGGTAATTCCATTATATGTTTTCTTAAAGTGCAAGGAAAAAGGTATTTATTGGTTTCCTTTTTGCAACAATTTACAATATTCATAACCATCGGAGAGAGGATAATGTAAGGGAAGTAGTTAACATCCTCAAAGTTTGAGATGATAGTTTTATATCAAACTCTTTGCCAAACAACCCTTTCATAATATCAGTTGGTGTTAAATTGTCAAATAAGAAAGTGTCTTTTAAATACTTATGGAAAGAAAGTAATGGTGTGATTACTTATCACTAATTTCATGATGTGGAAATAATGCATTGCCAATTTTGGAATATCTTGAATAATAAGAAAAAGGAAATAAGGGGAATGAAAGGCATATGAGGATATATATAGGGGCTTTGAGTGTTTGTTTCATACAATGTCGACCAAGACTTCTTCATGTCTCTCTCTACAATAATAGTTTGTGGGTCTTCTTCTTCCCCTAACCTCGCTTTTCATCCTGGTACATCAATATGGATGAAACCTAGTGGTTTATTGTGTTTGCAACTACACCCCTCACCAAAACCTGGTTTTATGTCTTGCAACACCAAGTGAAGAAGGTCTCCTCTATCAAGAAGTTGGTTGTTGCTGCTAGATATGAAGCATGGGAAATATTTACCCTCCCATGACAGACACCCTCCTTGGGTTCTAGTGTTGATGAGGGATGCTTAGGGGAGGAATGGTGATGCATGCCAGCTATTTTAGAACCATCATGAAAGAACTACTTCGTAGTGGCACCCTAGCACTGAGTAGAAACCTCACGGGGACACACAGAGCGAGGGGCGAGAATCTCTATGGCCTGACAAGGTAGTGTAGTGGCCAAAGAAGCCTTGGTACACTTGCACATAGTGAGAGGGAGTTTGGGTGGTTGACCCCTTTCTGGAGGTCATGAGCGCAAAGCAGGAAGCGTTGACAAAAGGTAACAGGTAGAACCACATTCCATTGGCACGAGAGTAAGCTTGCATAGATAGAGAGTACAATAGAGAGAGAGCGTTGGAGGTGAGCTATATAACACTGCAATGATAAGAGGGGCAAACCCTGGTGATCGACGGTGTCAGACATTATAGGATGAGCATTGGAGATGGAACTAAGACTCTCATAGGGCATCTAAATCCATGGGGAGGTCATGCAGACCTTGTGTAAAGGTGAGTGTTGTAGGAAGATCCCAATGTCAGGTAGCTCTAGACCGGTCTACTTAGGCTCATTCCAACTCATGGGCCACACCCACAAATCTAGTTGGACCCCAACACCTGGGTAGTGTGGCCCAATAAGAGGATGCCACATCACCCTTGGCCAAGTTAACGTTGGATTATTATGTTAATTGTTTGAATGTTTGGATACATGCTTAATCTACTTGAATTATAATGCATGGTTCTATATGAGCTACGGGTGATCTTATGAATACTCGCATCATCAACTGTCGATGCTTTTTGAGGATTTCTCAAATTTTTTTGAAATAAACTATCTGATACTTATTTTCTTCATGTTCAACTAAAATGCCACTATGAGTATCACATAATAAAAGTATGATATTCTAAACTATTAGTTACACCTATCAAAGAGTAATGCACATAAGTCCAATGATGGACAATGATTACACCCAAGATGGTAAACCAAGCTTGGGATAGAACATGTAATGAAAATGCCAATTCTTATTTGCAAGTATTTTATTGATGCATTATATCTTGTTATCTTACTTGTATACATTTTTGTTGCACCACATACACAGTATAGTTATAAACTTATTTGGGTATTTGATTGTCTACGCTTTAGGTAACTACCATATATGAATATATCAAGACATGGTCAATTAGATAAAATCAAATGAAGACAATAAAGTGAAGTCAAAGAAGATTAGTTAGATACTTTTTCTCATATGTATTAGTTCCTCATGTATAAATTAGTTTTATTTTGAGAAATCTATGTAACTCCTTAGAGGAGCCTCATTATACATCTCGTAAACAACATTTGTAAAATTAATGGAAGTTATATACTATTTTATTATTTGTTGAATATGGATTTTGGAAGATTGCAGTAATGGTTGTTGACTTTAAGGTCTCTCTTAACCATGTGACTCTCAAGCGGGGGTCCCTAATTGGGTATTAGAGAACCAGATTTATCAAATAACATTTGTTAGTTAATAACTTTGAATAACCCATCAAAATATAAGGAAATTTATTAGGACATAACCTAAGGGTGATGGTGTCTAAAAAGGGTCACAACTTCAAGCGTTGATAATATTTTCCTCTACAACATTAAGCTGGTATACGGAGACTCCCTTAGATAAAGTGATACCTACCTAGCCAGAACCTAGGGTTTTCCTGAGTAATATTTCCCTACGTCTTCTCATCTCTAATTTATTTCTCATCTCATCTATTTGCTTAATAAACCCAAAAATGTACTTCCCTCCTCACCTCAAGTTATGGTTTTGAGAAGAAGTAGGATTAAGACATCCTCTACCAAGTAGTGTACACTTAATGTTGAAATAGGTATATAGTTAGGGAAAATGTTTCATGGGTTTTCCTTACTAGGGGTGAACCCTATATGGATCTAGGGTTGGTTTAGGAAAACTGTAGTGGGTTAAGGGAAACATAAAACCTAAAATCTGGGATGTAATCCCTTACTCTAACTCTAAACCCTAATCATGGATAATTGGAGAAAGTAAGGGTGAAATAATAACCCTACCCAAATAAACTCTATTTAGAATAAAAGGACAGAGGAAATACAAATGAGTTGGGTGACCCAATCTTTCATGCATGCGTGTACATGGAGTAATGCAGGCATGACTCTTGTGCAAGGTTTTGAATATACATACAAAAAACACACAATCAATGGTCACATAAGAATAAATGAAGGACCCCAAACTCACTTATAGGGGTGGTATCCCCATGTGGGGCGAGAAAACCCAATAATGGGAAAAGGACCTTTGGGGAGAAAATCCTAAATCTGTGGGGTTAGGTTGTGGCGAAAAAGTGTAACATCCTCCTATGAGTCTAGAAGGCACCCTAGGTTATGAACTTTCATAGAAAGTGAGACAGCCAATCCATTTAAGAATGGAGATAACCTTGAATGTCTCCTAAAGTTTGAAGGATTATGTATACAAAGAATGAAAGCATATATATTGAGTATAATTCTTTATACCCAATTATGCTATCTCTGATGGTTAGAACAAGGAGTTAATACTGTCATAAACCTAAGGAAAAGTCATTGAGAAAGTGGTTGACATCATGTGACCAAGCCCGGGAGGGAAGGTCACCTTGAAGACCAAGACCAGGAGGGAAGGTCACCAGAAGGACCAAGTCTACGAGGGAAGGTCACCGTGAAGACCAAACCCAGGAGGGAAGGTCACCGTGAAGACCAAACCCAGGAGGGAAGGTCACCATCAAGACCAAACCCAAGAGGGAAGGTCACCAAGATCCCAATGTAGGGATATATATAAAACATTGTTCACCCTAAGAGATTGAGGAAATTAGAGTTAAAGAATCATATAGAAAATAAAGTGCTTTAATATTATTAGAGAAATATAAAAGAAAATGTATAATGAAAGTTAACACATTCAAAAGAAGCTATATGAAAGATAACTTAGTCATAGACTCTCCTTGAACAGGATGAGTCATGGAATATAATAGAGGTCATTGTCTTAGAAAAAGGTGTAACTATTAAGAGACCCAAAATAAAGTTATGACGTCTCATTAAAACCTAGGCAGGGTAGATCCCTAAGTCAACCCTAGGGTCAAATACAAATGATTAAAGGTACATACATATCATGCCATGAGGTGATCATGTCCAGAGTGCATAAGTCCCATGGGTTCAGGGGATCTCCATCCATGTGTACCCAAGACCCATGAGGTTAGGATATGGCTATCTTTATGAGTTCATGAGGCCCAAGGGTAAATGTAAGGGGCACTCCATAAGTACATAAGGCCCACGAGGTCAAGGGAAGAATCAACCTCAGAGGTACCTATACCCCTAGAGATCTTAAGGGAATGACTAAGTCTAATGATACATGAGAAGTAAAGGTAATAAATACAAGAAGTCATCTAAGAATGTTTGAATAAAATTGTTAGGAAGTTTGCATAATCCCAAGAATTATGAGGAAAATGTTTTCCCATTGGTTCATGAAATTTAGGGGAATTTGTAGAAATAAAATGTATTCATGTTTTGAATTTATTGTTAAGAATGATGTACCAAAATTTTGAATTAGAAGATAATGTTTGGATGCACCATATCTTCTCTTGGAAGGGGATGAACTTGATATTTGGGATGTAGCCAAATGCTTACATCATCTTAATATGAGTGTTAGAGATCGGGTATACACATGTTACATAGAAAATTGGCACAGGAGAATGAATATCTAAGTTGAAATTTAATGACATAATCTAGGGTTTTGAGGTGTTACCTCACCCTTATATGAAAATAAATAAATAATAGTTTTGAACATAGGTGAAAAGGTAATCACCAAGAGGAATTGAAATCACCAAGTGACAATATCATGAATGAGGATGTGAAACTAACCTATAATTGAATTTGGGTTCCAACCTCAGTAAAATGAGGGATTTACATATCAATAATGTTAATGATGATCTCGATAAAACATATTCATGAAAGGATATTAGCATTTTTTATGCTAATATAAGTAATCTTTCACTTTAACCTTATTGGAGTTTTAGGGACGAAATTCTTTTAAGGAAGAGTGAATGTAAGATCCTCAATTTTTTTAAGTTTAATATATAATTCAAGATAACAGGATCAAATTTCATATTCATTATTACATTAAATGATTAAATCCTTGTAGTTTAATATGAAGAGGAAAGACCAAATTTTCTAGAAGATTCCAAGTTCAAAAATTAATAATGTTACAAAAAAAATAAGTGAGAGGTGTATTCCAAACATGATCTAATAGAAAAAACAAAACTGAGCAGTAGATGCCACACACAATCCTGAGTTCTTGGTGTTGATGAGGGATTCTTAGGGGAGGAAGGATGACACTTTCCGTCAATTTTAGAACCATCACTGAAGAATTCATTCATAGAGGCGCCCTTTGCTTAGATAAAAACCCTCACGGGAACACATAAATCGAGTGGCAGAAACTCTATGGCATGGTAGGGTAGGGCAGTGGATGAAGAAGCCTTGGTACAGCATGACACTATTAGCGGAAGTTAATTTGGGTGGTTGACCCCTCATGAGAGGTCATGAGCATAGAACAGTGTGCATAAATGAAGGGTAATGGATGGAACTGTGTTTCTTCGGCATGATATCAAGGTTGGGAGAGAGTGTGACAGATATTATAGCAAGGAGATAGAGTTGAAGGTGAGTAATGGGGCACTGCAACGGTGAGAGGATCAAACCCTAGAGGTTGATGATGTAAGGTACCACGGGATGGGCATCGGAGATGGCGTCAAGTGCCACAACGGGCATCTAAATATGCACGGAGGTCCTACACACCTGATACAAAGCCGAAGTTGAGAGGAAGATCCCTGGGTTAGGTAGCCCTTGACTGACCAACTCAAGCTTAGCCCAACCGCCATGCTTCAACCACTAATCCAGTTGGACCCCTGATCCCAAGTGGTATGGCCCAATAAGAGACTACCACGTCACTCATGTCTAAGATAATGTTGGTTGATTATATTGATTTCTTGGATGTTTAGACACATGCTTAAACTAGGTGAAGTATATTCCATGGTGCTACATGAGGTATGTGTTTATCTTATGAATACTTGTATTATCGACTGTCGATGTTTGTCAAGGATTTCTTGAAGATTTCTAAAATATATTATTAGATGTTTATTTACTTTTTTCAACTATAGTGCCACTATGAGTGTCACATAATGAAACTAGGATATTCTAAACCTCGGCGTGCTACAACGGTGAGAGAGGTGAACCCTAGAGGTTGGTACCATCAGCAACCATGGGATGGGCATCAGAGATGGCATCAAGTGCCACAACGGGCATTTGAATATGCACAGATCCCACACACCTTGTGGGAAGCCAAGGTAGATAGGAATAGCTCTGGGTTAGGTAGCTCTAGACCGGCCAGGTAAGGCTCAGCCCAATCACCAGGCCACACCCACTAATCCAACTGGACCCCAAGTCCCAGGTGGTGTGACCGAATAAGAGACTACCATGTCACATGTGTCCAAGATAATGTTGGTTGATTATGTTGATTACTTGCAAGTTTAGACACATGCTTAAAGTGGGTGGAGTATATTGCATGGTTCTACATGAGGTATGTGCTTATCTTATGAATACTTATGTTATTGACTGTCTATGTTTATCGAGGATTTCTTGAAGATTGCTAAAATGAACTATTGGATGTGTATTTACTTTTTGTTCAACTATAGTGCCACTATGAGCATCACATAATGAAACTAGGATATTATAAACCATGGGTCAAAGGGTAACGCACAAAAGTCCAAATGATGGACAATGATTACACTCAAGATTGGTAGACCAAGCATGGGATAGAATATGTAATGAAAATACTAGTTCTTATTAATAAGTATTTTACTATTGCATTATATTTTGTTATCTTACTTTTACACATTTTGGTAGCACCATGTACATAGTATAGAAATATACTCATCTGAGTATTTGATTACCTTTAGGCAACTGCAATATATGAAGATATCAAGACATGCTGAATTGAATGAAATCAATTTAATACATTAAATTTAAGTCAAGGAGGATTAGTTATATACTAATTTTCATATATATTATTTCCTCATGTATAAGCTATTTTTATTTTGATAAGTCTAAGTAACTCCTTAGAGGAGCCTCATTATACATCTTGTAAACAATATTTGTGAAATCAATGGAAGTTATTTACTATTATTAATTATGTGTTGAATTTGGATTTTAGAAGTTTTGAGTAATGTCTCTTGCTTTAATATCTCCTTTAATCGAGGGACACTCAAAAGTGAGAGTAGTTACAGGGGACATCATTATGAGTAATTGATAGATAACTATGGAAGGTAATAATGAAAAAAATTTTGAATCCCTTCTATTTTGTGAAGTACTCATTTTTTTTACATTTTCACATTTTTTTTCTGGATATCCCTTTGATTATTGATCTTCCCATTGGATGAATCTTCCTTTTGTAAGTATTATATATCTTCATTTCATTTATATCGTAATGTTGGTAGAAAATGGCATATAACTACCACATGATGTTCTATTTTATTTATTGTTTGGAAGATAAAAATTTAATAATTAAAACATTCTATCCATCCTTCCTTTGATGGAAAGTAGTGTATGAACTAAATTAAATAACAATTGGTTGATATCAAATACACTTTTTGGTTTCTAAGTTAATTCATTGGGATGAAATATTATCAACTTTGTAATTCAGAAATGGTATATCTTTATTTATGAAAGCACCATTCCACACAATCAAACTAGGACCTATCTAAGTAATCTCTTCTATCAAATCATAAAAACAAATTGTTCATTCTATTAGCATTTTCGTTCCATAGATCCTAATCAACCATACATGGGTATATTCCAAAATTGAAGGTTTCACAAGCCTTTGATAGATATCTTCCCCACTTATGATGGTAATTGATGTTGTGTATGTTGTCTTGTAGGAATTTTCATGTGATGTTGACGATGTAATATATTTAATCAATCAACATATCTTCTACAATTTTGAACTCATTTTGTACGCTGGATATAGAAACCACATGCAAACCATCTATAATGATGATGAAGGGCACACATGAGAGATTTGCAATTGTTACTGGTGGAGGTATTTGATGCATTCAGAGGCTTCCATTTGGGTGGATGAAGAACTAGCATTGAAAGGTACCCATATATAGTAGTGGTGGAGGTAGTCTCTCAAGAGTTCATATGACATTGTAAGGCTTCCATTTGGGTGGTTGCAGAACTAGTACTTGTATTGGTTGATGACTATATGATTATTGGACACAAATTTTCTCTTCAAGAATAAAGTACTATCATTTCATCCATCTAAAAACTATAATGTGGAAGCAACATCTAGGTGACATTGAGGTTAACAGTTAAATGTCCTTCATCGATAATAGTGACATCTGCTAAGTGCTCTTGTTGATTGCAAATATAAGATGACTGCCTTGCATTTTTTTCCAAAATAAATGTCACTACAATCAATTTTGAAACAAAAGGTTGGTTTCTTTCGACAATATTGTGGAAATGAGGTGTTGTATTCACTCTTCTCGTAGGTACAAG
Source organism: Alisma plantago-aquatica (assembly GCA_963693085.1). NCBI lineage: Eukaryota > Viridiplantae > Streptophyta > Magnoliopsida > Alismatales > Alismataceae > Alisma > Alisma plantago-aquatica. Next base: position 149,524,100 of record OY856410.1, on the reverse strand, counting down.
CCTAGATATAGTTGGGTCTAGCTGTTCAAAGTTTAGGTATGATCTTTATAAATAAATATGGTTGGGGCTCACTAAGATTTAATGCCATTGAAAATAACAAAAGTATTCCATTATCACTCATTTTTTAGCATGAAGAGCATACTTAAGTCATTGTGTAACTTTCCCAACATAAATGTTACATCTCTTTTGTAGTTGACCATTGGCCTTACCTAAACATTAGTTTTGTCACCTCATTCATTAGTGAAATGAGTTATCTTGAGACATTCTCCTAATAAATCTCATGTAGATTATCTCTCCTAAATGCCCATATCAAATTTTAACTGTAATCATATATCATATATGTCAAACCTAACCTAGTTTTGCATTTAGTCTCACCATCAACATAGTGGCACCACAAACACTAGTACATAACTGACCTTTCATATCAGTTATTTAAGGCCTTTAGTGTCAGTTTCTAAGCGACACCTATGTGGGCAACACTAAAAGCCCATCCGTTATGCGTCGGTTCAAAACCCGACGCCAAAACCCTTCGCGCACCACCGAAAATGTGCCAGCAGGGCACTATGGGCGTCGTTTATTAGATAAGCAACCGACGCCATATACCTTCGCGCCACAGAAGGGCGCCATCTTGGGCACTATCACCGTCGGTTATTAGATAAGAAACCGACGTCATATAACTCCCAACACGGCCATGCTGGCCAGCACGACCGTGGTGTCTGGTCCGCTGCCACGGCCGTGCTGGCCAGCACGGCCGTGATGTTAAGGAAATAGATGTCAGTTACTATTAGAAACCGACACTATAACGATGTGGCGTCAGTTATATACAAATAACCGACACCTATTTTTGGTTCGCTGCCACGGTCGTGTTGTCCAGCACGGCCGTGGTGTTAAGAAAATAGGCGTCGGTTACTATTAGAAACAGACACTGTAACGATGTGGCGTCGGTGTTATACAAATAACCGACGCCTATTTTTTGTTTTTTTTCTGTCAGTCTGCAGACCTGCTGTATGGCTGGTCGCAGGATGAGAAACCCACAGTTCAATTACGAACTGCAGGTTTTATGACATCCATTGATATCAGCCAACAACAGGCCACAAACCTGCAAAATTAACAACAAAAATATTCACACATTTATCAATGCAACCTGCAGTTCCATTTGATTTTCACACATTTAGAAACATTCATGTAGCTAGCAATATGTAGTTCCATTCATTTTCACATTCACACATGTAGAAACATTTATATAGCAACCAACAGTTTCATTCATTTTCACTCAGAAAAATGTAGAAACATCCAGACATGTAGAAACATTCACATATATTCTAACTCAGAAATTCATTTACAAAATATCATTCTTTAGTCATTATTCGCTATCAACATCCCAATTATATCTTAAAACCCCCACTATTTGTATGGTTGTTGCCCATTCTTCTCTTACTTCATTTAATTCTCCCGTCGTATAGGGAGCATGTACATCTAGTAAGGTCGTTCCTGTAGTGTGGTTAGTTTTAAACACATGTAAAGAGAATGATGTGTATATATAATTAATGAGCTATAAATAAGATTGATATATTTCATATTATCTAATGAGACTATATAATACCTCAGCAATACAATCGATGTCCATTGCGGCATATTTGATAATCATGTGCATAAATCGCATCACATACTATCCACATGCCCATCCGTTGTCTTGTGTAGCACACTATAAATTCAAACATACAAAATATTAAAAAATACAACTAATTAAGCAATGTTCACATAAATAATATATACATATATTGCAGTCGGGAACTTACTTTCACGTTCTTCCAAATTTTTGGCTGGTTCTTTTTCGTGGGAACCTTTCCTCCAGCCTTTTTGAACTCATCAAAACCCTACATGTTAATGTAACACAGTACATTGCATAATTAAATAGTAATGTAATAACATATGTTAACTGATATGAAAATGAAATATTTCTCACCGGAATAATGTCATTTTCATTATGTGTCCATATTTTGTATTCAATTTACTCCCCTTAGGATCTAGATAATAGACAGTGAACATCTCGGGGACAATAACCAGTAACTCCCAATGCATACCACTTGAGGTAAAAAAGTTAAAAATTAATAACTCAAAATCCACAATAAAAATGTAATTTTCTTAAGTCCAAATTATAATAAGCAAAGTAAACTTACTCTACATTGAATGGAGCCATTATCACCGTCTTCTTATTTTGAGCAATAATTGTAAAAGCCTCACAGCAGTATTGTTGAACTGACGAAGGGTCTTTAGCTACTAGACTAATCAAAGATGGAATCAAAAATCCTACATGTTCGAATGCAAAATCTACACATATCTTGTCTAAGTAGCTGCAAAATATGTATTAATTATGCATGCATTAATAAATAAGAAACCAGATCACCAGATCCTACACAAGGTATATGGATGTATAAAGAAGATCTCACCTTATCCATAGCTCTCTCACAGATGTATTTAGCCAATCATATCGAAACAACTCCAAAATATCTTGTATAAATAGTTTGCTTTCGTATGATTGACCTGCAACATCTGAATCTATAGAAACAGTTATACGGAAATTTATATCATGTTCGCCTAACCATATTGCCATACCCCTACAGTTAGGACCTAACGTGACAGGTAGGTCCTGTGGAACCCAACTGGGTAATGTAGGAGGTGGAAGTGGAGACCTAGATGTTGTGGGTGTCTTCTTTTTAACCTGTATATATATATAATAACTTCAGATCAACTGACATCATATACACACACTAACAATTTAACATAATGTAAATTTACCATACAGTTTCAGTAAAGATGACATCCGCTTTTAGCCACAATAGCACTCCGCCTTCTGCCTCACCAAGTGTTTCACAATCTGGGTGGGCATATGGCAATGGAAGATCCATCCACTTGGGGAATATATGTACCGGGCTCACACGAATCCAACCAGTTGGTAATGGAGACCCGTGAAACATTTCCCCTGGTAGGGATGGGTAAGCCGACGCCTTTGCAACGACATATTCATTAACTTTTAGACGGAATGGCTTCAACCCCTACAAATTTTTGTGTAAAGAATGTTATATACATATATACATATCATCTTTTTTTGAAACGGCTACAATTTCATATATACATATCATCTTGAAAACATATCATCTTGAATTAAAAAACTAGTTATTATGTCATAAAAATACTTACAGCGGATTTGCTAGGTGGTGGGTCTACAGGATTACTCCCAACCTCTGTAGTAGGAGTAGAGCCTGTAGTAGGAGACACCATAGGTATTGTCTGGTAAGTGGCAGTCTGAGATGCCTGCCACTTTTTCATTGCTTCTTCGAGTTTCCTATAAAATAGCTTATCTACCTATACATGGATAAAAGAAACGTCAAATTCTAATTATTGAATTCTCTTTTACAGTAACATCTACAAGGAAAAAATATGTTACCTCTTCTTGTGAAAGTCTCACTTTTGGGACATGTTTGTGCTGGGATGGCCCAAAAAAAGCTTCGATGCCCACAACAGCGCCTGCAGCCCTAACACTTCCAGGATCCTCTGGGTTACCCAAAGCAACTGTCAATTCATCCCTTGTGTTCTCAGGGATGAACTTGCCTTGTTTCCTCAGCTCGTGCAGCTCCCGCTAATCGCCAAAACAAAAATTTGTAATTAAGTAAACACCACAAATAATCAATATTCAAACGATTACTGTAAGAGTTGTATTTTACCATTTTTGCAGCCGCCTCAGCAGTTGCGGGCTTCCTTATTTCTCCCTTCTTATTTTGCCTCCCAGCTATCCAGACATCATGGCGAGGCAGAGGTGTGCTACCTATAGTGTAGGACTCCTGAGTTGCAGTAGACTGAGCAGTAGCCTCAGACTGTAGTCTTTGGCGAATGCATGCATACCCCTTTGGACCCATTGTGTGGTCATGCACATTCAGTGCACGCCTTGATCTTTGTGCCTCACTGAGGGCCTAGTTAGTATGCACATTAATGATTTGGTTAGTAACAGTAAATTTTAATCTTGAATAGGTGAATACAACATATATTAATGAGATTGGGACTGACGCCTAATACCTTGAATTCATCAGTTTGTCTTGAAGCAACAAACGCATCCCATTCTTCTTTGTCCAGGAAGTTATACTGTCCAGTGGCTGTCTTCTTCCTCTTGTCAGCTTCTTTTATGTATTCTCGGGTGAGATTTGTCCTATAGTTCCTTAGGACTCTCCCACAATGTTGCATCACGCATTTACGATGCAGCTTTTCATCCAATTCAAATATACTCTACAAAATAGAATTGCTATTAACTAGTATCCAAAAAATTAGTAATCTACAAAATAGAATTGCAAATTAATAATAACTCACGCATAAATCCTTCCATATTACGTCTTTCTTCTCCTTAGAAACTTTATGCCAAGAATCTATCTTACAACCACAATGGCTAAGAGTAACATACCCAAGATATGAAACAAATGAATTGTGATTCACACCAGATGCATTTCCTGCATTATCAAAATCTAGAACAAGTTTGGGTCCATTGCCCTTTTGCACTATTAACTTCTTCATCATAGTGATTCCCCTTCTCTTATCAACTTTTTGGTGTTGCTGATCAAGTGCCTCAAGTGCTTCAGATGGTACATGTGCATCATCAAACCTAAAATTTGACAAAATAAACACATTTACAAGATATAACTATAAATGGACATATAGATATAAATATATGATATATTTTTAGAACTTACATTGTGAGGCGGCACATTGATGTCCTCACCCTCACGGTATTCATCAGCACGATCATCAGGAGAATGCTCAGCCATCTGAAAATTCACATTCACATTGTAAAGTTCACATTGTAAAGTAATTCAAATTGTAAAGCTCACATTGTAAAGTTCACATTCACATTGTAAAGTAATTCACATTGTAAAGTTCACATTATAAAGTAATTCACATTGTAAAATTCACATTGTAAAGTTCACATTCACATTGTAAAGTTCACATTGTAAAGCTCACATTGTAAAGTTCACATTGACATTGTAAAGTAATTCACATTGTAAAGTTCACATTATAAAGTAATTCACATTGTAAAGTTCACATTCACATTGTAAAGTTCACATTCAGAAAAACAAAACATATAAAAAAATATAAACATGCCTCTAATATTGTGATTTTTTATCAATTAACAATCCTTCATTGTGATCTTCGCGCACATACAAGTCATCATTAGCTTCAATATTTGCTGGTGTTGGCAACCCAACTGAGAATGGACTGGAGTCATCATACTTATCATAGTATTGTTCTTCATCTATAGGATCTTCAATGAACTGTCTTTTACCATGAAGAACAACCGACCATTTATCATTTGTAGGATCATCGATATAAAATACTTGTTTCGCATGTGATGCCAATATGAATGGTTCACCCTTCTCGCCAATCTTTTCAAAGTTCATAAAGTGAAACCCAATTCATCCACTATAACTCCTTTGGTGTTATCAACCCAATTACATTTGAAGAGCGGAATTCTGAAATCTATGTAGTCAAACTCACATATGTCTTCAATGACACCATAATATGACATTTTAGCTTCAAGTGGACTCTTATCCTTTGCACTTGCAAAAAACATAGTCGATGCTTGAAGGGTGACCCCACTGTTTTGGACGACACTCTTATCATCTTGGCGCTTTGTGTAATATGTGAATCCATTAATGTCATACCCTTCATAAGACATAACAGTCAATTTTGGTTTAAAGGCGAGGCATTTGATAGTTTCAGTAATATCATCTGGTGTTTGAGATAGTTGATGTAAGAATTTATTTTCAAACCACTTAATAAATGTCTTGTTATGCTCTCTAGCAAGCCACATTGTATTGGCTCGAGGATATTATCTCTTGATGAAATTGGTATGTTCCTCGATATAAACGTTCACTTCGTCCATGTTGTGTAAAATATACAAGTGACCTTGTTCCAACATCTCACGGATGATTACTTTCACACGTGATCCCAAAATTCCTTTGCCAAATTGCTCATCAATATTCTTGTCATTATCAGGAGTGACTTTACCACTAAGAAAGTCATTGCAAAAATCTATAACCTCTCTCGCCACATAACGCTCGATAATACTCCCTTCAGGCCGATAACAGTTTCGAACATCACTTTTAAAAACGCTCATGTATCGTTCAAAGGGATACATCCAATGCAAGAAAACTAGTCCCAACATTTTCACTTCCCTAGTCAAGTGGACAACAAAATGTACCATGATATCAAAGAACGACGGAGGAAAATACATCTCAAGCTGACATAGGGTAACAACCACTTCTCTTTGCAATTTAACGTGAGTATCAGGGTCAATAACTTTGCTGCACAGACTGTTGAAAAAGAAACAAAGTCTGGTAATTGCAAACCTTACATGCTTCGGCAATATAGATCTAATTGCCACAGGCAATATTTGTTGCATTAGAGTGTGACAATAATGAGATTTAAGACCTATCAATTTCAGATTTTTCATTGATACAAATCTACGGATGTTGGATGAGTAACCCTGTGGCACCTTAACATTTACCAAACATTCACAGAAAGCTTTCTTCTCATTTCTAGACAATGTGTAACAAGCGGGAGGTAAGTATGTTCTCCGATTTTCCATTTCACGAAATTCTGTTAATTCTGACCTTATTCCTATTTCACGTAGGTCTAGTCTGGATTTTATCCCATCTTTAGTCTTACCTGGTATATTCAACACAGTACCAATGACACTATCACAGACATTTTTCTCAACGTGCATGACATCGATACAATGCCTGACTATCAAAGAACTCCAATAAGGAAGATCCCAAAATATTGACTTCTTCTTGAATAAAGATTTGTCAATCCGTGTGGCCAAAGTACATTGTGATCTCTTACCAAATTCATTGACAAAGTCTTTTACTCTTTCATAAACAACCTCCCCTGGTATAGGTTTAGGTGCACTCCGTTCCTCATTCAATCCATTGAATGTTTTGCGCTTCCTACGATACGGATGGAATTTTGTAAGAAACCTTCGATGATCGAGATATGCAGTCTTACCGCCATGTTTTAGTCTTGTTGAATCAGTGTTCTCTTCACATATAGGATACACTTTAGCTCCTTTGACACTATATCCTGACAAATTCCCATATGCTGGAAAGTCATTAATAGTGCAAAACAACATAGCATGCAAACGAAATGTCTCTCTTTGTGAAGCATCATAGGTCATCACACCTTCACCCCAGAGTTTCTTTAAGTCATCAATCAGAGGTTCAAGATAAACATCGATGTCATTTCCAGGTTGTTTAGGGCCCGATATCAACAACGACAGCATTACGTACTTATTTTTCATACACAACCAGGGAGGAAGATTGTATATAACAAGCATGACTGGCCAAGTGCTATGTTGGCTTCTCAATGTCCAGTACGGATTCATCCCATATGTACAAAGCCCAAGTCTTAGATTCCAGACTTCTTCACCAAATTCAGGGTACAATAGATCAATCTTCTTCCACTGTGGGGAATCAGACGCATGTCGTAGGATCCCATCATTATTTTTCTTAACATCTGCATGCCACCTCAAATTCTTCGCATCTATCGGATTGACAAACAAGCATTGAAACTGTGATATTATAGGCAGATACCACATCACCTTGGCAGGAGAACCAGTTTTGGACTCCCCCGAAGTCGTCAATTTATACCGTGACGCACCACATTTTGGACATTCTTTCAAATCCACATAGTCCTTTTGAAATAATACACAATCATTTGGGCATGCATGTATCTTCTTGGCATCCATTCCCATTGGGCACAATAATTTATTTACCTGGTATGTTGAGATTGGCAGCTCGTTTCCTTCAGGAAGCATTTCTTTCAACAAAGACAACAATGAAGTGAAGCTTTTGTCGCTCCATCTATTGTTAGCTTTCAACTTATACAATCTCAACATAGCGCTAAGCTTCGTAAACTTAGTACAACCTGTGTATAACGATATCTTAGCATTATGCACAATGTTTCTAAAAATGGGAGGTGGATCGGTGTGCTCTACCCCACAACTATCCAGCATCACATCAACGATGTCTACTGGAACTGGTTCATTCACATCTACGTCATCATAGGCAATTTCTTCTTCCACACAAGCACTGCTATCGACATCCACTGGTTTCGGGTTTGAAATCTCTCCATGCAGTGCCATTCTGTATAGCCTTGTATAATCCCGTTGCACATGACATGACTTTTGATTTCGTCACCAGTGCTGACTTTCAAGTTGTTACCGCAATGCCTACATGGATAGTAGAACCTATCTCCAGGTTGTTTCCTATGTTCCTCGGCAAATCTAATAAACTGGTCAAGACCAAAAATATACTCTGGGGTGCAGCGATTGCGAATGGACATCCATGATCTATCCATTCTATGATCAAAGAGAAAACAAGTATATATTACAACAAGATTAGGGTCTAGGGTTAACAGATTAGATTTTTTGCATGGTTAAAACTTTAGGCCAACAAATACATGTGTTTTCATTCTTATATATAATAAATGTGTACCACCTATCCCATTCTTGAACACCTAATCTCACTAGTAAGTGTATAATGTGTATTGGGTTTTCGAGAAAATTTCGGCAGCATTTCCCTGCTGTTCTCTAAGTACATATGTACTTAGAGAACAAACGGGGAAATGCTACCAAAATTTTCTCAAAAACCCAATACACATTATACACTTACATCCTAAGTGAGATTAGGTGTTCAAGAACAGTCCCAAACCGGGGACTATCTAAGATTTACTCCTAATGAGTAAATCTTGGACGGATTTCTAGGCCAACAAATACATGTATTGTCATTCTTATATACAATAAATGTGTACCACCTATCTCATTCTTGAACACCTAATCTCACTAGTAAGTGTATAATGTGTATTGGGTTTTCAAGAAAATTTCGGCAGCATTTTCCCAAAATTCTCCAAGTACATATGTACTTAGAGAACAAACGGGGAAATGCTACTGAAATTTTCTTGAAAACCCAATACACATTATACACTTACATCCTAAGTGAGATTAGGTGTTCAAGAATAGTCCCAAACCGGGGACTATCCAAGATTTACTCCTAATGAGTAAATCTTGGATGGGTTTCTAGGCTAATGAGTACATATCCACTACATGTATTTGCTCACTTACATTGCATCACTCACAATTAGAGCATTATTAAATAATAAATCAAGAATTCCATAGTTTCAAACATGCAATAATTCACAATTAGAGCGATAAGATTCACTTTGTACAAACATACATGGCATAATTCAGGCACAACAACAGGTGTGGCCATTGACCCGATTCAACAATATAAGAATAATTTTAGAAGAGTAATGTAGCACAACATTATAGGCTATCCGATTATAATTGTGCAATATAGCACAAAATCAACCAACATGGTCGTGCTATGCAACACGACCGTGCTATGCAGTACGGCTGTGCTACCAACACGGCCGTGCTGCCCAGCACGACCGTGCCAACCTGCGATTTCACACACCTCGATCACAAAGCAGGGTACCTGCTTGAGGGCAGAGGAAGAAGAGGAGGAAGACGAGCAGAGCAGGTACCTTCGGCGGCATTGGCGGGGAGAGTAGCAGCAGCGAGCAGCAGGAGCAGGAGAGGAGGCCGCCGGAGCAAGATAGAAGGTCACCGGAGAAGGAGAGAAGGCCGTCGGAGCTGGGGGCAGAGGGCAAGCGGCGACGGAGGTGGGCAGAGGACCAGCCAAGCGAGCGGAGCAGCGCGCGGCCAGAGTAAACGGCGGCGGAGGTGGGGGCAGAGGAGAAATCACCGGAAATCGTCAGACCAAACCCTGGAGTAGCAGCGCGAGACAATGAATGAAACAGAGAAAGGGGAAGAGTCGGGCTCGCGCGGGTGTTGTTAAGTTATCAATCGGCGTCAGTTATTAAAAACAACCGACACGTAAAACTATAGGTGTCAGTTCTACAAACACACTGACACCTATTCTCAATGATAGTCGTCGATTTTTACTAGAAAAAAACTGATGTCTATCTACATATGCCGATTAAAAAAATCGTTCTCGATTAATGACCATAGTCGTCGGTTTCTTTCTCAAACCGACGCTCAAAGGGGTGTGAAAATTTTTCCGGGAAAACGCGTGAAAACCCATAAGCGTCGGTTATTGTAGTAAAACCGACGACCAAAATGTGCCAAATTTCTGTATCGGGAATAACCTTTCGTCGTTGGTTTTTTAGTAAATAACCGACGCCATATGTCAAATTTTAGAGGAATTTTTTTCACGCAAAATTTTAGATTTGGCGGTTAATTTTAGGCGTCAATTTATTATTTGGGAACCGACACTGATTAAAAGCGATATCCGTGTCTGATCGCCCTTCACAGATAGATGTCGGTTTTTTTATTAAACCGACGTTTTAGGTTTTAGGTGTCGGTGTATTTATACAACCGGCGCCTTTAAAAGTGACGATATAAGCCATTTCTGTAGTAGTGAAAAAGGTGTTTATGTTCATTTAGTCTTTTGGCAATAACTTCCACCAATGTTACATCCCCGAACTGTTGCAATATTGAAAAGGTACGATATTATTCCCGTATAGTGTGATGATAAACTATATTCCTAAGATACCAATGACCTTTATGCATGAAGATTAAGAACTCGTAGATGTAAATTAGTTACATCCAACAAAAAGTTGTATTGTGGGTCCATTGTTTACCAACGCGTGCACATCACATTAAGTCTTCAGACCAGCACTCCTTAGTTATGGCATGGCCCTCCCAAGTATAGGCATCAAACCCATCACCAATTGTACGGAAACCAGCCTCTAACCCCACGCGCACTCACAGCCAAGTAGAATGTAAATTAGATATAGCCAAAAGTTTTGACAAAATTTTTATTGTGTGTCCACTGTTTACTAACGCGTGCACATCACGTTAAGTCTACAAACCAAGACTCCTTAGTTATGGCATGACCCTCCCAAGTCTAGACATCAAACACATCACCGATTGTGCCGAAAACCAGCCTCTAACCCCAGGTGCCTCACAGCCAAACATTGCGTCAATTGAATCTCTTACCCCACCTATGATGTCAAACTCATTGATTTATATACCTATTACTTTTTACTAAAAAGTTGCCGGCAGGCCTCACCGTCCATTCAATTGTATTCGCACTAATCAGAAATCACCATAACCAATAATAAACTAAGAGAGCTAAAATAAAGTTGAAGTTAAAATGCGAGAGCACACATAGAGTCGGCATGCAAGGTATGGGTATGATAAGGACACCAGAAGAAGCATATATAGATGTCTCAGCCAGCCGACAGACAGTATAGACTAGCCGAATCACTCCAGTTGTACTTGGTAGTCTGTTAAGGGCTTCTTTGGTAGGGTGTAATTGGACGACAAAGTACATATTTGATGTATACAAACTTGCTGAACTACACCGCACTACACCCAGCCAAATAGCCGTAATTGGAAAACGTAATAAGCCAAATCAGACAAACCTACGCGAACAAGGTGGTGTTGCCTTCCCCGGAAATCAAGGAAACTATCATATCAGATTGAAAATGCTATTGGATCCTATAGATGATGCCATGTAAACAAACAAACATGCTAAGCTAAACAGTAGTTGCGTCTCTATACCTTAGAGCAAGCGGAATACGAAAACGGCGAGGAGGGCAATAGAACCGTGTTTAGAGAGCTAGCTACAATCGAATTTAGATGCTAACACTTACCAATGTACGTTGTGATAAAGACACAACTAAAATGAATGGCATCGGTGCGGCCAACTCGAGTGCAAATCTTAAAATACCGTCGTTCCCCATCAGCCATACACATTTCCTGTGGGCACGTAGTTTACTAAAAATCAAGTAAAGGTCCATATCAAATTGTGTGGTTGAAGCGGCGTTGGCTGTCAAAAATGCCTACAGCGGATGATCGACAATGATACATGCCTGAGTAAATCAATTTATCCTGAGGAGATCCCTCCCCCTCACGAGCGTCAAGACGTGTAAGACAATTTATTAAAAAGGTGAACAACGGCCTACGGATACAAGTCTATGTGACAGTTATTATGAACTAGATATATCCTATACTTTGCACGGATTTGAGAATGTAAATTATTTTGAAGACCGTAAATGTTGTGCTTATTGTCATTTCTAATTAAAGAAAAATAAAAAGAGATAATATCAGAATTGCCAGGTAATACTTTGTGAGCAAGGTTCACTAGAAGCAAAAGACATCTTGAAATTTATTCCGGCTAAGTATCATACCATATACATTGTCAGTAAAGCAGAAGATCAGATCACTAAGGATTAAAAGTAACAATAACTACCTTCTAGCATTAGCAACATCACTGCGTGGATCACAGTGTCACATTAGGACGAATATGTCATGCACCTTCTCCGACCTCGATTATCCACATCTCAAAACTAGCAATTACAAAAAGAGGACTCCAGTATAGAAACCGGTAGGAGTCGGCCCGAGATTATGATGGTACATACAACTTTGCTTAGAGACATTATCAACATTAGTAATATATAAAATTAAAGTAGCATTCCCACAGTATACATACATACATTATATATATATATATATATATATATATATATATATATAAAGACAAGTGATAATCTATAATTTGAAAATAAAAGATAAAAAGTCATTTAACCCCTCCTAGGACTTTTCATATACGCTTATCACAATATAGTAGGCTAATCAATAATTTAAAAATCTAAAAAAAATACATTCAAATTGTTTTATGCCCTCACGGATGATTTATTAAAATAGAGAATATTTCATAATTCAAAATGTAACAAATTACATATGATATCTCCAAATCTCTTTTTAACATATTTTTAGATCATAATATAAGAATAGTTTTGTAATTAAGGAAAAATGAAGAAAAATATGTAGAGAAAATCCTCCACGGAATTCTACATTGAAAAGACTAAAGTAACTTCAAATATATTTTTTGATAAGTAGTCCATGCATAGATAATAAAAATGTTTGCAAATGGTGACGCCTGCAAGCATGAGGTAACAAGGTATTTCATCAGGGGCACACATGGAACTGGTGTGAACCACATCCAGATGAAGATAAAAAAAATCAAAAAGCTGAGGAAAAAGCGGTAAGGAAATAGTATTTGTGGGGGAGTCACCCCTTAACAATAGGCCTCAGCTAAAAGATGAAGTAAAATAGAACATATGACATGTTGTGCTTCAGCCTGCTGAGAAAGCCTGAGATCTGGATCAGAACCCTATCTCATCTTCTATGATGTCTTCCAGCGAGTAGCACCCTCCACCATTGTGGTTTCCAAACATGTTAACCTGATCTTCTTCTGCTCCCATTAATGTGTTGATGTGGAAGTCAGTCCTGCAATGTAAATTTATGTACAAGGAATGTTCAATGTAAATTTATTGTGATAAAATAACTAGTGAAGAGGTGTTGTGTTGTTTCTATGGTTTGACAGAGGTAGCATCTTGTAGGCCCTTGGAAGCCTCTTCTAGTGATGAGATGATTTGTAGGGATCATGTTATTTGAGAAAAGCCAGAAGAAGATTTTGATTTTTTTTGGCCATTTTGCCTTCCATATACTTTTCATCTCTGATATGTGTCCTCTACATGTTAAGTGCAGGTAAGCATCTTTAGGAGAATATGCCTATCCCAAATCCAAGATATGTGGTTGACGGTGTTGTTTTCCAACTCATGGATGATGTCTAGAAAAGTACTCTCATGAAGGTGGTTTGTGAGGAAGATCTTGAGAGAGTTTTGTCTATGGCTGGTAAGGAGTTTCACGGCTTTGGCTATACTTATATTTTTCAATGATGATGGAATATGGAAATTGCAATTCATGTTTTGAATGGTGATATAATGGAACTATGGGTCTTCCCAGAAGTTGATGTTTAAAAAGGCGTGTGAGAGGTATAAATGAGATGGTTAATAATGTCCAAGTTTTTATATATAAACTTCCATAGAGAAGATGATTTACATATGCTGATTTTGTGCCAGGGTGGTTTATTTTTGTAGTATTTGTCTAGTATGAAATTTCTCCATATTTTTTATGTATTTGTGTAGAGGATGTTTATGATCTTCGTGATGAGGCAAATGGCATGAATCTCGATTTTTATGATGCCCCATCCTCCATAAATAATAGGGGTTGTAAGAGTGTTCCATTTTATTAAGTGGAGTTTTTGTTTAGGTGTTCTTCATTGAAGTGATTCCACATAAACTTATTCCTGATGGTGTCAATGACCTTAAGGATTTTACTGGATAGGGGAATGCAGCAGAGGTAGTGTGTTGTTATTCAGGTAATGACACTTTTTAGGAGAGTGAGATGTCCCACAAGGTTGATAAAATGGTTTGTCCAAGAGGAGAGATTTTGCTTGATTTTTTCAATGATGGGGTTTCCAAGGGAGTGCGTGGTGGGGTGTGGTGTTATGGGTAGGAGAAGATAGGTCACTGGGAATTTTTCAATCTTGCACTTGAGGAGAGATTTGTATCTATCAATAAGGTTGGTAGAGGTGTTGATATTTATGATTGATGATTTTGTGAGATTTATTTTTAGTCCAGAGATGTATGAAAAAAGGCCAATGATGTGAATGGTATTGATGATAGTGTTGTCTTCTAGTTTAACCAGAATCATAGTATCATCTACAAATTGGATTATATTCTCGTAGCATTCTAAAGGTGAGGAAATGGCGCCATGTGTGGTGTCGAGCTTTATCATATTAGAAAGGAGGGAGGTGATAATGATGAAAAGGTATGGGGAGAGCGAGTCACCTTGTCTAAGTTTGTTTGTGTTGTGGAAGTGACCAAATGGGGTTTCGTTAATAATGGTGGAGAAGAAGTTTGTAGAGATGCAAGTATGTATCCAATTATTCCAACAATTTGGAAACCCATATTCAGACATGAATGCAGGAGGCAATCCCAGTTTATGTAATCAAATGCTTTCTCAAAGTCTAGTTTGATAGCGATGACTGGGGTTTTGTTTTCATAGCATAGGTGGAGAGTTTCATTTGCCATAATGTAGGCATCATGTATGCTATGATTTTTTAGGAAGGCATTCTGGCTGTGAGGGATGATGTTATCTAGTAGTGGTTTGATGTGATTTCTAAGAACCTTTGCTATGATCTTATATGAGGTGTTGATGAGGCTAATAGGTCTGAATTGTTCAATTTGGTCAGGATGATTGACCTTTTTAATGAGAGTTATGTTAGTGTGCTTGATAATTTTGATATGTCTGTGGACATTGTTGTTGTTGTGGATGGCTCTGAAAAGTTTCATGAAATCTTCCTTGATGTGTTTCCAATTGGCAAGGTAGAATTTAGTGTTGAGTCCATCAGGTCCAGGGGATTTTTTTTTCCAAGTGAAGTAATAGCATCATTAAGTTCCGCATGGCTAAATCATCTGATGGTGTGTTGTGGGTATGGGATAGTTTTGCAACAAATATGTTTCCAATTTATTGAGTGAAGGAAGGAGGATTTATGGCCAGTATTGAAGATGTGCTCAAAGTGTTGAATGATGTGTCAGGTGATCATGTGCTTGTTTGATGTGATTTTTCCATTAAAGCATGATCTAGAAATGATGTTTTTTAGCATTATTGTTACATGTTTTGTGAAAGAACTTTGTATTCTTGTCTCCCTCCTTGGCCCATCTGATTTTGCATGTTGTTTCCATATGGTGTCTATGCCATATTTGACATGTTTGAGTTCAGTTTTGAGGGTGAGGGAAAGGGATGGGTCAGCAGAATGGTCACTATCAACATAAAGATGTTGTTGTTCAAGATCAACTAATTTTTGCTTTAGGTTTCAAAATTTTCTTTTCTGTCAAGTTTTCATATTTTTCCTTATGTTTGTACTATTCTTGTGCATGTGATATCCTGGTTCTATGGTATAGTTATCAGAAGAAATCTAGGTGTTTCTATTAAGATCCATATAGTTTGGGTTGGAGAGCCAGAAATTTTCAAATTGTAAAGGTTTGTGTCCCCATGTATCCAGTTTAGTATCAATATTGATAGGGAAGTGATCGGAGATTGGACGTTGTGCAACAGTAACAAAGGATTGTGGGTAAAGATATTCCTATAGTGTGGTACAAATAAAGTGGTCAATCCTAGCCCAGGTTTGATTTTAGTGCCAAGTGAAGCGTCCATTTGTAGGGGGATTGTCAATCAGGTGGTGTTATGTGATAAGTTGTTTGAATGTTATGTCACCAGGGTGCATGTGTCCTCCCTAATGTGAAAGGTTACATCTATCTGATGGTTGTGTGATAAGGTTGAGGTCTCCTCCAATGAGCCAGGGCTTATCATAGTATTTCCCAATAATGTATTTGATCTCAAAAATGTTTTGGTATTGTTTCAGCTGGGTTCACCATATATTCCCATAAATACCCAGCAATTGGCATCTGTGTTTTTTTTTATGTGGAGGGTGATGGAGAAATGTAGGGACTTAGCATGTGTGATAGTGAATAGACTATTTTTTATACCTATAGCCAGACCACCTTTGAATCCTACCGGGGGAATGTGATGCCAAGAGTTTATGTGTTTGCCCCCTATGGTTTTTAGTGTAAAAGAGAGAGTGGATTTTGTTTCCTATATGGTGATAATGTTTATGTTGTTTTTATAGATATATTTTCTAATTTCTTTTCTTATGTAAAGGCTAGAAGCACCGTAGACATTCTAGGATGTGATCTTCATTTGGGCACGTACAAAAGATAGGAAAAGTGTTCAAGTCTAGTTAGTGTAAGTGCAATTTGTCAAGGTTGGTATATGCATCGTGGATGTTCCTATGGTTTCTCCAATTCATTACTTTTTCTATATCGTCAAGGGAATTATGCGCATGGGTTTCATCTTCAAAAGTAATTCCTATTTTATCAACAAAATTTGTAAAAGATTGTATATCCGACCATGATGTTATGTCCTCTATATTGTCAATATGGTTATCACTATTTGCATAAAGTGTAATATCAGTTGTATTCAGTGGAGTGTTGTTCTGAAATGAAAGAGAATGTTCTGAGGGCATAGTTGGTTCCTCTATTGTGAAGTAATTTCTTTGTGTTTGCCCCTATGGTGTGGATGATATTGGGTTGATAGATGAAGGAGGTGTAGGGAGGTGTGATATAGGGGGTGAGGGTTGTCAAAGGTTTTGTAGTGAGGGTTTCATAGAAGTTGGGGAACTCAACTTGAGGGTTTTTATAGCTAGTTGTTGGACATTCATGTGATAGGAGGGGTGGGAGAGCATCTGGATTAGGAAAATGAAGACATGTGAAAGCATTTTGGGTTATAATCATATTGTCAGAGGGTGTTGGGCACTGGTTTGATTTGTCAAATCTTCAAATGTGTTGTGATCTATTAGTAAATGTTTTTTTTTTGCATGGGGGATTTCCTTTTTTCTATGGAAAGTTTTTTGGTCGTCTTGGGAATGACCAGGTGATGGTGGAATCTGTAGGAGAGGTGCCCATGGAGTTTATAGGTGTAACAACATGGTGGAGCGTTGCATTGTGACTTAGAATGTTTTCTTCTAAAGAATTAGGTACGTCTCAGGGGTCGAAAATGGGGTTGAAGTGGAACGAGCTTCCATCCATTTATATGGTGTCATTTTTTAAAGTAACAATGGTGAGGTTGGTAGTTGTGGTCTTACCAAGGGGTGGGAAGTTTAGATCATATGAATTCAAGGATGATGATATGGTAATCAAATGGTGTTTAGAAAATTTTGATGTTATCTTGGTGGAAGGCATTGATATAGTTGATGTGTTCTGATATTCATACCTATCTACAATGGTAGTGTGGTGTTGTGCTAAAGTGGTTGTGTCTTCCTCCTCAGAGAGCATTGGTGTTGATGGAGATGAGGTGATCTCAATGGGATTTACTTTTGTTCCCATATTTGGTTGATGCTACTCCAGAACAAAGAGTTGATTAGTTGAGTCTGAGCTTGTGGAGATAGTGTCATGTGACATGAAGAAGTAAGACTACATCTCCACTGGGGTTTCATTGTTGAAATCTATGACCCAAGCCACTAGGTTCTATCCGCAATAGGAAGGATGAAGATGGTCCACTTAGTTTTTATCTTCAAAGATGAAATCATATTTTCCCAACCGTGTTCAATATAGATATTCAATTTCCTATCATAGTCGAGACAAATTCAAAGCTCTTGTGTCCCATCTTCATGTTGTTTATACCCAGAGGAAGATCAAATTCATGGTATTTCCAAGACCTATGAAGTTGTACTGAGACATGGTTGGATGGATCGTCGAGTGGTATGTAAGGGAAGTGAGAAGTCATCATTGTTTCAAAAAAGTTGAAGAAGTGTGTATAAGAATGGGTGGTGTTCTTCTTGTTCTTATATGCTCTACTCAGATGTAGGGGAGTTTTGTTTCTATGGTGAAGTTATTTGCTCTTAGTGTGACAATAAGGTGCCCTCCTATTCTCATAGTGGGAGACAAACTGGTCAGCTGATCTGGAGGAAAGGTCGGCACCGCCCTAAGGTTTTGTGCAGTATTCCTCTACCATTTTTGCCTCCATGGTGAGTTAATGATAGAGTTGGTACGGTTGAGCTGGCTATCAATGTTGTTGTTTCATGTCATCCCTAAGTGATAACACCCAAATTAGCGCATATTTTCTATTCATTTTATCTATAGTTTTGTGCAACTTTAGTCTTAATATGCACTCTTTTGTTCATGTTTTATGTTTTCTGTCTCTCCATTAGATAATGTAGTGAAAATAGCCAATAATGTAGCTAATTAGCCTGTTTTAGACTTGCAGGCACTGAAACTAGCCAATTTTGGGACTCTCAAGTACCGAACCTGAAAAGGCAAGAATTCCAGCAGCTGACCGATAGGGCCTGGTCGATACGGCCACGCCGACCGATACGGCCCCGCCGACCGATACAGCCACGCCGACCGATACGGCCGCTTCCCGATACGGCCGTCGCCCGATACGGCCACTTGATTTCTCAAGATCAAAGCCACGGATGAAGGACACGTGGACCAATAAAAGCTACAACTCCCATCAACTCACTGCCTATAAATAGCAGCTGCCAACCTACAGAGCAAAAGGGGAGAGCCGGAGGGAGGACCCGGCAAGAGCTAGTGCCTAGACCAAGGAGCTAGTGTGTCGAGTTCCCCAAAAGTCTGCCGACTGATACGGCTGCATCGACCGATACGGCAGCGTCGACCGATACGGGTGCGTCGACTGATACAGCTGCGTCGACCGATACAGCTGCGTCGACCGATACGGGTGCATTGACCGATACAGCTGCGTCGACCGATACGGCCGCCGCCCGATACGGTCTAGAGAGAGAGTGAGCCGAGGAGTCCAGAGGGACGAAGAGAAGACCCAAGGGCCAAGATCCGACCTACACAGAGGCCGAGGAGCGAGAGCCACCTCTCCTCTACGGGCTATATCTCTTCCCTCTTCTCTTTCATTCTACTGCATTCCTTTATTTCTTGTACAAACGATGTTTATCCATCTTTGTTTGGTGTCAGCTATGCTTGTCTATGGCTAGTTAGCTCCTTCTTGGCTATGCAGCCCGATCTGGGCATGTTTATATACTTTTGCCTTAAGCAAGTAGATTCATATCAGATCTAGTATGTTGCATGTTCTATTTTCTCTTTCCAAGTTATGATTGCTAGTTTGGTTGATCTCTTACTCGCTTGAACTGCTGTTTCTTCCTATATCGAGAGATCCGTTGTAGGAATAGCTAAGAGATGATAGTTTGGATCTGAACCCGAGAGGAGGACGATCCAAGGTATTCTGTTCCTAACACCCCAGAATATCCTAAGACCTGAGAGGGAACTTAGTGTATTCTAAGGTGTTGATATGTCATTCCTCGAGAGAGGGTCATTGACATATTGTTGATGGTTCTATTCACGCATCGCGAGAGCGAGTGGGACGACACCACAGGACAGATCCATTGTGCATACTAGATGCTTGCTTGGGTGTTCGAGGGTTGTATATGCCCGAGAACGAGTGCATAGACTGCCCTTTTTGTGGATACATAGCCAGGAACTCTCTTTCTCTGATTAGTAGACTCACGAGCTCTGTTTTGTTTTGTTTTCTTTTCTTTGTTTTGTTTTATATCATGACAACCTGCTAGACTAGTTCTAGCATTTACTTTTATCGACTATTGTCTTGGCTTATCTGACTAAAGAACGAGATCTGTGGCATCCTAAATGTCACCACATCCCTGTGTTCGACCCCGTATATCTACTTCGACCCCGTAATAAAAGTTGCGGGGGCCTAGAAGGTTTTGGGTTATAAATTTAAAGCTTGATTCCTTCCTTTGTCCCGCGTTCATTTCCAGACGCGTGAAAAAGGCCGATCAACTTTTGGCACCATTGTCGGGGAGGTGGTTTTCCACGTTTACACGCCTAGTAGATTTTTGTTTTGTCACTATAAGCCTGTATATACATGCATAGTTTTCGTCTTGCTTTACACATACTTGTTCATATATACTAAATCACTTTTCTTTTTCTCATACCTTTTTCAGCCATGGACCTTGCTTCCGCAAGACAAGTCATCTAGTCCACCTGTCCTCTCGAGTTTTTCTGCAGCTCCGACTGCTGGCAAATAATTGAAGGTCGTGCTTTGCAACTAGTCGAGTTATACTCACCTCCACCGTCGTCATATGTTGAAATTCCAACAAAGGAGACTGCCAGTCAATGATCGACTCATGTGCTATCATGGGATCAAGAACTGATCAAGGCAGTGGAGTTAGCAGGAGAAAGTGTCAAGGCACTCACCTCCCTAATTCCTCATCTCCAAGAAAACGTCGATCCACTCCAGCAACTATTAGACAAGCAGGAGCATCATCTCAAAGTAGCCACCGGGGCTCCAGACTGTAGTAGTAGTATAATTCAAACCGTTGAACAAGGATCCATCCTAAAGCATCAGTTTGATACAGCGAGTTCCCCTTATATGTGCATGGCAGAATCGACGGGTCTCGAAAGAATTGTTGCTCAAGTACAACAACTTAATGATAAAGATGTTGAATAAGGCAGGAGGCTCCAAGAGCTCATCGATCTGGTTACAATTCAGTTACAACTGCCATTACAAGACAATGACGATGTTATTCATCAAGACCATCCCATTGGGCATGAAGTGGAGTATGAATCACCATCCTATTCAGACCATCAACTAGATTCACCAAGATTTTTCTGTGAAGACCAACCCACTTGGGAAAGCCCTTCATTCTATCCAGATGACCCAGTTGATGAACCAATGGAAGAAATGAGTCATAGACATGAATGGGTCCATGATGACGACGATGAAGAATCGAAAAGCCAATCGACCTCACAACCAGAAGGTTGGTTTGAGGAACCAAAGTCAGATATTGAACCAGACCAGAGTGGCATTTCTCATATTGAGACTTGTCATTTTGCTTTGAGCAGTACGCCAACCATGGTTTGGAACAATTTGTTCGACGACGACGACAATAGCTGCTCGACATGGAGCAGTGAGTATAGTAATGAAGATGAGTTGGAGCAGCACGAGCCATCATTTGTCACCATCCCTTTACAAGGTAGGGTGGACGTCAAGGGGGCAGGATGGACGGTCCACTTCAACATGGCTGCTGAGCATGAAGACACCCCTGACTCCACGCCAGGTGATAAGCTTGGGGTGGTAGAACCACAAACAGATTCTTCAGGGGGTACTTATTGCTCAGAAGATGATTGGATGACTCATACGGTACATGAAGATTTATCTGAGCATCCAACCTCAAGTGCATAAATAGAGAGAAAAGATATGAGTCCTCATGATGACGTCCAACCTCTCTCATCTATCTCATCCTGTGTCGACATCCCAGGACCTTCATTTTCAGATTCATATAATGAAAGGTACCTTGAGGATGATTTGCCAAAGAATTCATCCCAGTGCAGCTCAAATCAAATTCCAGCACAAAGATGACTTCACCGAGTCGCTAGATTTTACTTTTCTTCTTCAGACTCGGCAGGGCCAACACATCCGCCTATTCTACTCATATTATGTGGCGGAACCCATCGGCAAGACACAGGTGACACTGGTCCCAAAGCTGAGAATTTGGGATCCCAGTGTCGGTATCGTGGGGAAACCACCCCCTTTTCTCTTACCCACCCTCCCACCCTTTTATTACTATAAATTTTGCTTTTCATGTTCTTGTTGGTTAATTTCTTTCCTCTAACTGTTTTGATATCCTTGCACCCATGCATCATCTTTAGAACTTCAATAAATGTTGTTAAACTCATGCATTATTGCCTCACTATTTCAAGTTTGAGTCTTGCTTGAGGACGAGCAAAATTTTAAGCTTGGAGTGGTAGGATTCGCCCTTCTTTTCTCTTCACCCTTCTTGCATGCATGTCTATTTCCTGCAGTTAGTCTTAAATTTTCAAAATTTTCAGCTTTTTAGCTTTGCAATTATGGCTATATGGTGCGAATCTAATAGATAAATGCTTGATTGTATGCCTAGATGCACAATTTTTATCTTAAAAATTGCTTGACCTCTTGCTTGACTTGCTCTTTGACTCTTTCCTTGAGTTTGGTAGTAAATCTAAGGTTATGTCCCTTTTTCATAGCTTAAAGCTAAATTCCCTTGATCTATGTTGTGAATGACAAATACATGGTAAAGGGTCGTTGGAATGGGCTAAATCATGATTAAAGTCTCCTAGCTGTGAATTTCACAAGGTTGCCTCTATTCTAAGGATGCTTGAATCATAATTGCAACTTTTCACACAGGTTTCATGCGGATCATGATAAGTTTTTGAGCTATGATCAAGATGAAATGTTTATCCTTGATGGACTACGTGCCTTCTCACATTAGATTGAGTCAAAAAGATGAAAAATATAAAAATGTGCAAAAGAGGTTTGGCCGCCCATAAAATCCTAAAAATATCTATATAGTTCTCACCCAAGCCTAAAAATAGAATGCAGATGATAAAAGCCTGAGTGTGAACAATAAATGAGAGCTTGTTTTCTCTTTTAGGAGAGTTGAGGATGGTGCCAAGCTGGTGTATAACTACGCTCATGAATGTGGATATGTCGTGCCTGGTAGTACCATTCTAAAAGCTCATTAGAGAGTCACTAGGAACCCCCTAGGTGACCTATGAGATCATCTCAGTAGCAGGGTTGGTTCGGGCGCAGTACGAGGAGTTCATCTCACTGCTTTGGACCAACTAGTTCGGACTGCAGGGACTGTTGCTCGCTACATGGACCAACCTGATGCAGATCGGGATCCTCAGAAGTCATTAGAGTATTTTTGCTTTATTTCTTAGGACATGGTTAAGTGAGAGGCATGGTATTCCTAAATGGTATGCATGGATTCATGGTGATGGCTCATTACTCATCACCTGTGTAATCACCTAAGTGACAACTCTTTCGTGATCAAATAATTATGATTCAAACCCTCATGAGTATTGGCAGACTATAGTGAATTCGCTTAATCTTGCTTGGAAATTCTTTGATCTTACTTTGGCAGGATTGTGCTTGTTTGGTGGGGGTCTGTTCTGAAATGACATGGATCAAGAGTATTGATGCTTTAAACTATTTTTCTTAACCTTAGCATTTATTGCCAAGCTTAATTTGGATGTTATCTTTTGTTCTTTGAGCACAGTCTTGCTTGAGGACAAGCAAGTTTTAAGCTTGGGGTAGTTGATAACACCCAAATTAGCACATATTTTTTATTCATTTTATCTATAGTTTTGTGCCACTTTAGTCTTAATATGCACTCTTTTGTTCATGTTTTATGTTTTATGTTTTCTGTCTCTCCATTAGATAATGTAGTGAAAATAGCCAATTATGTAGCTAATTAGCCTGTTTTAGACTTGCAGGCACCGAAACTAGCCAATTTTGGGACTCTCAAGTACCGAACCTGAAAAGGCAAGAATTCCAGCAATTGACCGATAGGGCCTGTCCGATACGGCCGCGCCGACCGATACGGCCGTGCCGACCGATACAGCCGCGCCGACCGATACGGCCCCGCCGACCGATACGGCCGCCGCCCGATACGGCCGTCGTCCGATACGGCCACTTGATGCCTCAAGATTGAAGCCACGGATAAAGGACACGTGGACCAATAAAAGCTACAACTCCCATCAACTCGCTGCCTATAAATAGCAGCTGCCAACCTACAGAGCAAAAGGGGAGAGCCGGAGGGAGGACCCGGCAAGAGCTAGTGCCTAGACCAAGGAGCTAGTGTGTCGAGTTCCCCAAAAGTCTACCGACCGATACAGCTACGTTGACCGATACGGCTGCGTCGATCGATACGGGTGTGTCGACCGATACGGCTGCGTCGACCGATACAACTGCATCGACCGATACGGGTGCGTCAACCGATACGGGTGCGTCGAACGATACAGCTGCTTCGATCGATACGGCTGCCGCCCGATACGGTCTAGAGAGAGAGTGAGCCGAGGAGTCCAGAGGGACGAAGAGAAGACCCAAGGGCCGAGATCTAACCTACACAGAGGCCAAGGAGTGAGAGCCACCTCTCCTCTACGGGCTATATCTCTTCCCTCTTCTCTTTCATTCTACTGCATTCCTTTGTTTCTTGTACAAACGATGTTTATCCATCTTTGTTCGGTGTCAGCTATGCTTGTCTATGGCTAGTTAGCTCCTTCTTAGCTGTGCAACCCGATCTGGGCATGTTTATATACTTTTGCCTTAAGCAAGTAGATTCATATCAGATCTAGTATGTTGGATGTTCTATTTTCTCTTTCCAAGTTATGATTGCTAGTTTGGTTGATCTCTTACTCACTTGAACTGCTGTTTCTGCCTGTATCGAGAGATCCGTTGTAGGAATAGCTAAGAGACACTAGTTTGGATCTGAACCCGAGAGGAGGACGATCCAAGGTATTCTGTTCCTAACACCCCAGAATATCCTAAGACCCGAGAGGGAACTTAGTGTATTCCGAGGTGTTGATATGCCATTCCTTGAGAGAGGGTCATTGACATATTATTGATGGTTCTAGTCACGCATCGCGAGAGCGAGTGGGACGACACAACAGGACAGATCCACTGTGCATACTAGATGCTTGCTTGGGTGTCCGAGGGTTGTCTATGCCTGAGAATGAGTGCATAGACTGCCCCATTTGTGGTTACATAGCCAGGAACTCTCTTTCTCTGATTAGTAGACTCACGAGCTCTGTTTTGTTTTCTTTTCTTTTCTTTGTTTTGTTTTATATCGTGACAACCTGCTAGACTAGTTCTAGCATTTACTTTTATCGACTATCGTCTTGGCTTATCTGACTAAAGAACGAGATCTGTGGCATCCTAAACGTTACCACGTCCCTGTGTTCGACCCCATATATCTACTTCGACCCCATAATAAAAGTTGCGGGGGCCTAGAAGGTTTCGAGTTATAAATTTAAAGCTTGATTCCTTCCTTTATCTCGCATTCATTTTCAGACGCGTGAAAAAGGCCGATCACTAAGCCATATTGGTTGTCACATGAATTTGTTGGTGTTGATCTAGTATGTTGTTGCAGTGAGTATTGAGTCTATTAGTGGGGCTCCCAATGTGGTTGGAGCGTCGTAGCTATGGTGATTGTTCTTCTAGAGAAAGCCTCTGGTTGGCAGAGCAGAAGCCTAATCTATGATGTTATGGGAGGGCGATGCTAGAGAGAAGTTGGAGCTTTCTCTCACTAAGCCTTCCCTAGTTACTTCAAATATAGAAGTCACAAATAGTTCTTCCTAGATTCCTTCTTACGCAATATAGAATATATACAAGAATTTGTTTCTGGTTTAGAAAATTCATAGAAAACATACATAGGCTTTTTATATAATATAGGTATACACTACATTCCAACGTAACAAAATAAAAATAAAAAATATATCTCCTCTAAGGAGATAAAATGCTTAGACATCACACCTTCTTTTTGTCTGATTGGATATCTCTTAAAAAAATAAGTTGGTTCTCTTGAGTGGGTTGAATAGTCATTTTGATCACAAAATCACTTAAAATCAAACATCTCAATAATCACCCAAGAAGAGAGTCAATGTCCTAAATGGGGATTATAAAGCTACTCTCACAAGAATAGATTGCCTTACTAAAATCATCAAGAGGGGAGAGGAAAATAGATTGCCTTACTAATATCCTCATTCTCAGGGTTTTTTTGAAATTTTCTATATGCATATCTTCATGGTCATAGTAAATTTAAGAGTTTATTTGACTTAAATACGGTAACTAGCATGCATTGGCATTTTTATAGTTTAATGTAAATGAGTAAAGGTGTTGCCAAATACAATTTCATGCTATATCTATCTTTAGATAATTTATTATTTAATATTAAGCACAATCTTGATTTCATCGAGTGAATTACTTTGATCCTCTAGTGGGAAAACTAATAATCTTCGACAACAAAATAGGTAGGTGGATGAAGTTTGTGACTAATTGGAGATTGAATATGTAGATTCCACAAGATAATGCTAAGAAATTAAATAATTATATCAATTTTTAATATATGTTCTTTCACACTTTAGTACATCGTTGGAACTAGGTTGGATTCTTAGACAATATTTGTTGTCCACGGATTGTCTTGCACCTCTACCTTCTCGTAGAGACCCATCTTCCCAAATCAATTATGGATTTCTTATAATCTACCCAACCGGTTTGGGAACCATCTACACAATTGACTTAGGGAGATCTTTGTGATCCTTTAAGCCCAAATAATACCCTATCTACCACCCATTTTGAAGCATATAAACTTGTCTCTGACCATGCACATGTGAACCTTTTGTAGATGGTGACTGGCAACCTTGTTGCTTCTTTTGAGAAGTAGAAAAGCTTTGTGTGATCCACCCCAACTTCTTCCACCCATCAATTTGGTTGCCTTACCCTTAAGACTTTTTGTATAGCTCCTTTTTCCCACCACCAGAAACTAGTTTTTTTCTCCCTAGAGACCCTACTACCCCCCAATTCCTTGGGTCATGACCACCTTTATATTACTACGAACACAAGGGAACCATCAGCGTGTGGCCATTTTTACTAGATTTGGCCCCTAATGAACTAGCAAATTTAGTATGTGTAAATCTCTTCATCAAGGATCTCCTAACATGAGTGTCTTATACAAAATTAAATAGGGTATTTTGAAGGTTAGAAAATGCTTTCTTGACTCTAAGAGGGTCTTTGTTTGACCAATTCCATCTCCATTTTCTCATGTATTTTATGTTCGTGAAGGCAATGTATTGTGCCCTATTTGACTACGTGGCTTGCACTATGTCGATCTGTCAAGTTCTCCTAGACATTTTAGAGGGAATAGTTTCCTCCCTTCCTCCTCTTTTCATGAAGATATGGTTCCCCAATTTTCATGAGAGTAAGTGATGCAGCTTTGGTTGTCACCTGATATCGAGTATGGGACCTTTGTGTCCCATTTTGTATGACAAATACAACCATCTACCTTTTTTAGCATGATCTCTTTGTTGATGTGACATCATGGTGGAGATTGCTACCTACATAGGAGTTGTTGGAGTGAGGGCTGAAGTAAGATTCTAGCTCAGCATTTTAATGATCTATCTCTACCATGTTTTAGCTTACTTTTCCCATGCAAGGGAACATAATGTTTTTCCTAATGGTTTTATATATGGTGTGGGTTTCTATTTTTTTTCTAGATTCAATTTTCTCTTTTATGATTAGTGGTTGATAATAATAAACATCAAAAAACCATAGTACTAAATCCTTACATTAGAAAAATGCATATATTTCATCAAGGCCTCAGAGTAATAACCCTCATTAAGACCATCGTGTAAGGTATACATATAATCTCTCTTCTGTTATTGGTGGTTGAAAACAACAAACATCAAAACATCATTGTAATAAATCACCACGTTAGAAAAATGCCTAATTTTCATCAAGTCCTTGGGAAAGTATAATAACCCTAATGTAATTGTAATCATAGACACTATATACATATGTTCATGATATAGAAGTTACCCATATGACTTAATACCCAAGTTGATACCGTTGATCACCTTATTTGGGGATACATAGGTACTAATCGTGATGCCAAGACAATATATTACTATCATATGTATAATCACAAATTTATGTAAATTATGTAATAGGAATATATTGATGATACATATAAAATAAGGTTGAGATTAGTAAAATATAACCTCATTTAACAATTTGGAACTTAGACTAATATTCTAATGTTATTTGATAAGTAAAGTAATCAAGTAACTTATAATCCAATATCTGGATATATATGGCACTAAATGACTATATACAATATAACATTAGTAAATCTTAAATAACAAGAATGCATGCAACAATTGCCTACAGAACACCCTAGTGCCCCTAAAAATATTGACCTAGAAGGAATGATATAGAAACTGAAATTGGATTTTAGGAAAGAGTTAGATACACATCTTAGATAATTTTTGGATAGGACTTCACTTATTAGGGATAAGTGGTTCATGTCCTTTGAATTCCACTTTTTTATCATATTTCGACTACTAGATTAAGCTATTGGATTTGTTTTATCCTTTCCCATGTAGTAGTTAAACTATATCCAAACTTGTAGTTTCTAGCATCAAATGATTGTACTTGAAGAATTTCATCAATTTTGTAAATTTTTCTATATAATGTTACACCACAAATTATTCACACTTATAAGATCTCACTTCTTATATGAGTTCTATAGTAAGACAGTTCAATGTGAGAATATTGCAAACTAAGTTACATAATAAGTCATTAGTATTTAGTTTTAGTATGAGATATTTTCATATCCAAAATTTAGTAACTTAGACATAAGATAAGTAAGATAAAAAGTTTCATATAATACATTATATAATAAGTGATCACCAATAGTTTTAGGATGATATGAATCACACACTTCAAATTTAGAGGAGAAGCCAATCCATTTCAAAGGTGCAACCATGACAATTCAGATACAATTAGGTTTCATTCATAGGCACACAATGCCAATTCAAAGCACTAGTCACTCTGACTCATAGGCAAAATCACACCATTTTTAGAGGACTTACTGTGTAATGGTGGCCTCAAAAGATAAAATAAATATTATGCTCTTTCAGGTTATTCTTTTAATTTTTCTACATAGTATTGTTTATGCATAAAAATTCAATGCCACTTACTCTAATCACAGATCCTCTATTTTTGCATGGTTGTATACAAGATATACATAGGTGTTGAGTAGAAGTTTGAAGAGTTGTCGTCAACCATTGGTGAGAAATTATCCAATGCAATCCCTCCTTCTTAGGAGTTTTATTATTCTTTCATTTTCATTCTTTTAGGAAGATATGTTACTTCCAAATTATTTTTTTATGTTGAACTTTATATTTTTGTTTTAGTTACTATATAGAAATTTTAATGTTTACTTCAAACCAAACTTTACACATTCCCATGATTTATTATATTATATGCATGTTGAGCTTCCATATGTGTTTTGTGTAAACTAATGGGTGAGTAATATGGAAGACTGGGAAGTTACCCAATAGAGGGAAGCATTTAAAACACAAGATCTCCTACCACACAAACTACTGTAGTAACTACTGCCCTAGGTTTGTGTTAATCATGTTTCAACATTAGTTCTATGATAACATATATTTTTTAGAAAACTTGTTAGACTAAAACATAACTCGATCACATCTACACATTCATATGCATATCAAAATATGACATGGTAGGTCAAAAAGGTTAGGTAAGATTTATTTTTTATAATTCTCAATTAGCACTTGAAATAAAGTTTCAATTGGAGTTGATGGATATGATGGGCTTTTGGAAATAAAATAGGGTTTTTATGGCGTAATTAAAATGCCTAGATTCAGAGAAAATAGAGTCGGTGTGTGTAACGTCCCAGGATTTGAGGCCTTGGACATAATGATCTTAAAAGGAATGATTAGACTACCCATATCACCAAGGTGCATCTCCTTTTTTGGGATCCCATAACTAAAGAACTATGTAGTTAAGCATATGCTCAGCTTGGAGTAATACTAGGATGGGTGACCAGTCGGGAAGTTGATCCTCAATTTTACATGAGTGAGGACAAAGCCTACATTTAAGGTTTGTGGTGGTTTATGTGGACAGTCATCATTCTTGAAACCCTACTAGAGCTTTGGGCAGTGGGCCCATGTGTTACAAATGTATTAGAGCCATAACCCCTCTAATAGGTGGGGCCCACATGGGCATGTGACATGCCAATCTTGAGTCGTGCGGTCTAGGCATGTTGGAAAGGGTTGTCCATGGTTGACGTAGCCACCCTTACATTGGTATTTTGTGATCGGGAGTAGGGTGCCATGGGTCATTCTGGTTCTACACTAAAATGGGGAAATATTATGAGGCCATATAGTTGAGCCTTGATGAGGATGTCAAGAGTCTAAGTGGGGGAGATTGTAACATCCCATGATTCTAGGCCTTGGATATAATGATCTTAAAGGGAATGATTGGACTACCCATATCACCAAGGTGCATGTCCTTTTTCAGGAGCCCATCACTAAAGAACTCCATAGTTAAGCATGCTCTACTTGGAGTAGTACTAGGATGGGTGACCGGTCGGGAAGTTGATCCTAGATTATGCATGAGTGAGGGAAAAGCACACATTTAAGGCTAGTGGTGGTCTGTGAGACTAGTCAACATTCCTGAAACCCTACTAGAGCCTTGGGAAGTGGGCCCAGGTGTTACAAATAAAGAATATATTGGTATGTGGTGGGAACCAAAACTTTACATCTAATTGTAACAACATAATGCAATCAAATTATGATATAAAAAATCAAACTTTACATTTTAAACATAACTACTCAGTCCCTACATATCCTTCCCTTTGTGTTGTCCCTACAGTGGACATGGATACTACCTCTCTCATAGGATTTGTTTATGCACTGGACTGGGGCCACCTTCCCCTCTAGGGGCTTGACCATAGTCATCTCAATGACTTTCTTTCCATGACCAAACATCCAGAGATAGAATGAGGCGTTCGAGCAAGCTATATTCATATATCCATTTTTCATGTATGACTATTGGTTACTCATGTATATACTCATGCATTTTCTTTCTAACTTCTCAACTTAATCTCTATTGGACACTCCCTCTCTGGAGTATTCATGTGGGAAACCCTCTCTCTAGGGTAAGTCCCCACATTGGACATCACACATAAGCCCTGGCCCAATCACCTATTATTATAGTGTCAATCATCCATAGGCATTTGCCCGAGGTGATTATCTTTTTTGGGCCAGATCACCGACCACCATAGTGACCATACATAGGCCCTCTTGACTTGAGGTGAATAGATTGTCCTTATCATACATCCCACATGTATTGCATACATCCATCAGAGTTAGTTGAGTAAGTTATATTATATCACATGTTCTTCATAAGTTTCTTAAAAAAATTGTATTAATGTCTTGTTCCACATATTCATATTCTCGCACATATTCATATTCTCGCTCATATACACATGTTCATGAGAGGTTGAGTCACTTAACTTGCTTATATTCATATTCTTTCACATGCATTCTTCATGCATGAGTTACCGAAAGCATTTATATTCTCTCTTGGTTAGGGTTTTAGTGCTTTAATTAGGGACTATACCCTACCTCTTAGGGTTTCCATGTCCCTTAACCCCCAAGGATTCTTCTAAATCAACCCTAATTCCATCTATAGTTAGCCTCCTAGGGAAAACCCATATAACATTTATTTTACTATTATCTCCACATCAGATGTATATTATTATTTTCATATTACATGTACATTTTCATTTCCACATTACATGTACCTTAATTGGAGGAGGATGTCTTAATCTCACTTCTTCTCAAAAAGCCTAACTCTAGATGAGGAGAGAACTATTCTTATAGGGTTTATTAAGCAAGAGGATGAGAAATGGATGAACCAAGATGAATAGAAACCCTAAAGGTATTTTACTTCGGGCAAAGACTTTCGACTTTGGCTAGGAAGGATGCACTCATCCAGGAGTCCTCGTAAGACGACTAGCGATGCAGAGGAAAAAATTTCCATCCCCCGATCGTGGTCCCTTATAGAAAACTCAGTCTTTAGAAAATGCCCTAATAATTGTCTCATATTTCTACATATTACTTGAAATTATAAACTATTAAATATTATTTGAAAAATCTGATGCTCTGATACCAAATGTAACGACCCACACTTTTGAGTGTTTAAAATACCTTAAAGTCACAGATCATTACTCATAAATTCCAGGATCAGATTCAACAAATAATACAGGATTGTAAACAATTTTCATTAATGAACAAATATTTACATGTTTGCATAAAATGCTCCTCTAAGGAGTTACATAAATTTTAGAAAGAACTAAAGTTATTCATGAAGGTTTAAACATAGTGCTATATCTTCACACATGTATAAGTTGGTTCTTTCTAAAAATTTATGTAACTCCTTAGAGGAACTTTTTATGCGAACATATAAATATTTGTTCATTAATGGAAATTGTTTACTATTATGTATTATTTGTTGAATCTGATCTTGGAATTTATGAGTAATGATCTACGACTTTAAGGTCTTTTAGACACCCAAAAGTGCGGGTTGTTACAGCGTGTGCATATATGGAATTTTGTTTTAAAATTGAAAGCTTGGATATGGTATACATTCATTTACCAATATGATACTATTTCAGATAGATGATAAGAAAAATCCAGATGGCTCCCAATTATAGGCAAGACATATTACTTAAATTCTCTTCTCGCTTAATGCCAAGTTTTAATAGTCTCAATTTGACTTTGGTTACGCAAATTGATTCTTATATACAAATGATGAAGGCTAGTTTATACCCATTCAAATGTTATTCTTGTTCTCAAGTATGATCATATATATATATATATATATATATATATATATATATATATGTGTGTGTGTGTGTGTGTGTGTGTGTGTGTGTGTGTGTGTGTGTGTGTGTAGAGAGAGAGAGGGGGAGAGAGAGATTGGGAGAGTGCTTCCTTTTTTAGCCTGCTCATTTTGAAATCTCCTATGTAGAGGAGAAACAAAAAATAAATTCAAATGACCAAGAATCTACCTCTAGACATGAAGACCAAATTAGAGAAAAATTCAAATGTATAGATGAATACAAGTGACCCCATTCATGAATCGTCAATCAAATAGAAATATAAGATGTGGTTCTATACTTCCAAATAGATTTGACATATTTACTTAAAGTACAGGTTTTGAACTTTAACTTTCACAAACATGTCTAGTTTGATTATTGTCGTGATAGTCACTTTCTTTATATTGTTTCAAAATAGCAGTGAATTGTAACCTGATTGTGTACTATATGACATGGTTATAAAATTGTCAATTGAAATAAAATGTGAAGGTAGTGCAACCATGACTCAATTTATAACTCAAACATACAACGACAAAGGGATTCAACAATTTTTCTTGCTTACATCCAGGAAATATGACATCCAAATATTGTCATGAAAGACAAGTTTCAATGATTTTCATACTAGTCTAACAAAAGGGATAAGACTTTATGACTTTTGATAGGACCATTCTTACATTATCTTTCAAGGTTCTACACCAAACTTGACTCCAAATGAAAATAGTTGCGTAAAGACTTTCAAATAAAACTTATAAAGAACATGAGAATGAATATTCTCAATCTGACCCGCATTTAAAGGAAACAAGCTGATATAGAACCAAAAGGTAAAAATAGTGCCACATAATGGAACCCATTCACCAACTTTTATAACAAAAGTCCTTAACATGATGGAAAATGTCTTCCTTTATCTAGTGCTATTTGCTTATATAAATTCGTGTTTCATTATCCTTATGTGCCTTACATTTTCGTACTAGTGAAAAGAATTTATCTAATTGATGCCAGGAGAATGTGATATAGTTTATTTATTTATCTAGTTAAGTCCTTCTCATATTGCATGTGATAGGGTAGAGAAATACTATTTTAATATCCAAATATAAAATAGACTATCAAATTTATTATTCAAAATAATTTAACTAGAATCATATAATCAATACAACAATATATTTCATTAACATTAAGATCTATAAAGTTTAAATATATCCAATAGTGTGTTCGGGGTCATGTAGATCATCGACATTCACAGTAATAGTTGTGGGCATGTGAATTGGTGTGGACCTCTACCCCTCAGTCCCAGTTCTCTCTAGAACCCCTTTAGGTTATTTCATCATTCTTAAAGGTCGGTCTGACTACTCTAATACCTTATGGTTATATATAATTAAATAATGCCCTTGAACAATTTTAGGGTAGGTGTGACAATGAATCTGACATTTTTACAATCATGTTCAGATAATCAGGGTCATGTAATAAAAACTTTGTCAAGCCAAAATATTTCTAATTGGTACATATAATAAATGTAGTATAGGGAAAATTATGAGTGTTTCTATTCCCTTTTATACTAGCATTCAAACAAGTCTACCATTATTCTTAATATTTACATTTCAATGAAACATAAATAAGATAAATATAATATAGACTAACATTATCTATTGTGTACATTTTCCAAGGAGTTACTTATTTATAAAATTGTATATCTTAAAATTGTAAATATGATTGTGTTATGCAAAATCTTGGTCATCCTTGCCACAAAAAACCCTCAAATACTGAATCTCAAAGAACATTGATGAATCTTCACAACTCTTTTTTAAGAGTCCCCATTGGTAATAGATTATTCTATGCAATAGATAGTGTTTCTAAGGTTATTCTTCAGTAGAATACGAAGAAGAATGTCATGGTGAACCTGATGATGTTTAAATAACTTATATGAAACTATCCAATTAGTGTTAAAACACTCCACCATGTATAATCATATCCTTCTTAAGTTTGATTCCTTATATTCTTATGAAATGTAGACTAAATAGACATTCTATTAAAATTGCACATTTTTGCATAAAAATATAATTTCAATAGGGACTAGATTAGTAAAATATTATAAATATGTTGTTCTATGTGTGAATTGGTGTATTTATTTTAGTCTTAGTTATCTTACTTTGCACCTATCAAGCTATAATTTTACATGAACAATTACAATTAATCCACCATATAACCACTAGGGATATTGATACCACTAAGATACTTACTCCTTGGGCCATACGAGGTATATTAAAATGAAGGCATACAATCTAGTAAGTTACTGACACAATGGAACTCACATTTTTGTGTAGAAATTAGGTAGAATAACAAATAGAAGATAGGTTAGTTAAATTAACAACCAAACTTTGGGATGTAAAACTTTTAGAAAGAAGTCTAAGATCTACTTCATTCATACTACATATAGAAAATTATACTTAGAGATATGGCTTTTTTACATTGAATAGAGTCCCATAGTCATCTTACTTTGGGTTAATAAAGTTTGCTCCAAGTTAAACATCAGATAATCCCACGTTTACAACTAGATTTATGATTTCATGAAGTATAATGCCTAGGAAAATTAGCATGATCAGTGTTCTTTTTTTCATTCACGCATAGTATATAGAACCTTGTTGTTCGATTACCCATCCTAATGCTACTTTAGGTTGAGAATGCATGCTAACATAGTACTCCTTGTTGGGATACCAAAAAAGGTGGCGCAGCCTTTGATATGGCTAGTCCAAATCAGTAATTCTAAGATGATTTTATTGCAGACTTTCAATCATGGGATGTTATAGTCCCCCTACTTATTCTCTTGACATCCTTGTTAAGGCTTTATTATATGGCATCATTGTTTCTTTTTTTATTTCATGAAATCCCAAAATGGATCACGTAAACCTAACCTCTCATTCACAACTACCAAGGCGAGGGTGATTCCATTTATGCAATTAGAACTTTCTAAAATTTCCCAAGTTGTACATCTCAAATTGGGTGTGAGACCTATTTAGATATAGTTTTCTAAACGGCGGCTGAGGGGGAACTCGGGGGGGAGAGGCGATGAGGGCGACGACAGCACAATAGGGGGGGGGATCAGGTAGAGGACCAGATCCTTCTGCTATCATAGGGAAGCATCAGATATCAGAGTTCCAGATGAACAAGGAAGTTGATTTTGAGATGGACTCCGGAGGAAACACAGGAGTTAGGGTTTCGATCCCGGAGATCAGAATATAGTTCCAATATAAAGGCATGAGGGGAGGACAAGGATCTGAATCTATGGAGGCGGAGGACTACGTCGGCGCCAAGGGCAGGACGGTTGCAGGAAGTAAACGGCCTAGATCCACGGACAACACCCCCCTGCGGACTTTTACAGAAGACAACTGTACCACAGCGGCAGAAGGAGGAAAGGCTCGGGCTGGAGGAGCCACTGATAAACCTTTATTCAGTAAAGTTGTAGTGGGGGAGGAGTATGTGGAAGTATATCCTAATACTACGATGTTGGAGACATTGTTTGAATCACATCTGCATGACCATGAGATCTCACTCAGCAGCAGTGCCGGAACACCAATACTCATGATCAACGAGGAGGCAGAAGAGAAACTTGCCAAACCATGGCAATAAGCAGTAGTCGTCAGATTGATAGGAGGCAACATAGGGTACATGAACCTGAGGGAGAGAATCAAGATGATGTGGAGCATCACTGGAAGGTTCAACATGTTCGAATCGGATATGGGCCACTTTGTTGTCCTGCTTTCATGCAGGAAGGATTATGAGACGGCTATGGCAGGGGGCCCCTGGAAGATCTTCGTATGCTGCTTGGTCATATGGGATTGGAACCCAAGGTTCATACCATCCAAGGAGATGCCACAGTACATAGTCACCTGGGCAAGGATTATGAATCTGCCTTTGCACCTGTATGTCGAAACCATGTTCGAGTACATTGGCTTGGCGCTTGGAGGATTATTCAAAGTGGATGAACACACTCAAAGGCGCTCAAGGAGTAGATTTGCCAAGCTAGCAGTTGAGGTTGATACAAGGAAGGGGCCCATCAGGTCCATAATCATTAATGACCAAGAGTACGAGGTCATATATGAAGCCTATTATGATACGTGCAACGTTTGCAAGGAGCTCGGACATCACATCACATGTTTCCCACAGAAACAGCAATAGAATGACCAAGGATGGAGAAGCGAAAACAGGCAGAAGGAAAATGATGATAGAGAGGATTGGCAGATGCAAAAAAGAAGAGGGAATGGGAAGAGAGGTGAACAACAGAATGCTTGAGGTCCCACAAGATCTAGTAGAAGAAACAGATTTGAAGGACTCAGTGATGAAGAGGAAGGGGATGAAGTAGGCACAACTGAAAACGATGTACACGAAGAACCTACCAAAACCCAGACACCCAGACAACAAGGGAAGATGTGGCAAAAGAAGAAGAAGGCAGTAGAAAAAAGAAGCAGTTCTGCGGACGATAAGAGAGAGGCATTGAAAGATATCTCAAATAATATGAAACAGAAGGACAATGAAGGGAAAGGCACAAATAAGCATAATGAGAAGGAAAAGGAAGAAGAAATTCAAGAGATACATATCTTCGTAGACCCAGACATAGACGAGGTTATACAGAAAGAGAAGGACACGTAGATGGAGACTGAGAAACCAGGGAAAGATGGGGAGGAAGGGAGTACCTCTGCTGACAACCAATATGAAGACCCTCCTGACGGGGGCGTCTCATCTAGCCAAAAGATCAAAGGGAGCAGTACCAAGATAAAGCCTACAAAGGTAAAGCCACCTTACATACATAGGAGACGGAGTCCAAGATTGAACCCAGAGGCGATGGAGGTGAGTAGTGAGGCCGGGGAATCTCACCCGATCAACTGAGGTTTCTTCTGCAGAAGTCCCCCAATCCCATCAGGTATTTTATGCTAGACACTCTCTACTGGAACGTAAGAGGAATTGGGAATGATGATACTATACAAGTTCTAAAGGATATCATGGTAACACACAAACCTAAATTAGTAGCCATTGTTGAACCATGAGTCAGTGGGGAGGCAGCTCAAAAAGCTATCAAATCCCTTGGTTTCACTAATTCATATAAAGTTGAGGCTAGAGGATTCAAGGGAGGTATTTGGGTCTGCTGGAAAGCCACAGAGTGTAGAGTTGACATTATCAACTGTCATAGACAGTTTGTGACATGCAAGGTTGATGGAGGAACGTATGTTACTATTGTGTATGCTAATCCTCATATCAGTGTCTGGCGGCTTATCTGGAAACATATCGTGGAGATGGGACACAAGTTCAATGGACCGTGGGTCGTTGTGGGTGACTTTAATACCACCATGAACCATGCTGAGAAGAAGGGAGGGAAACATTATAATTTCGGGGAAGCTAAGTTGTTCAATGATACTCTTATGGACACTGGGCTATCCGATTTAGGATTTTTAGGTCTGAAGTTCACTTACAAGCATGGTGGCATGCACGAACGTCTTGACAGAGCTATAGCTAATGTGGAGTTCATCCAGGAGAAAGCGCATTTCTCAGTCACTCATCTTCCTCGGGTGTTGTCAGATCACTGTCCCATCCTTATCAAAGATACAAGAAGAAAGGGGGGAAGGAACGTTTCAGCACTAAGACCTACTGGGAAGCAAATGAGGAGTTTAAGGAGATGCTTACACATACTTGGAAAGGGGAGAAGGAATTTTATATGGCTCTGGGTAACGCGAAGAAGAGAATTACCGCTTGGGATAGAAAGCATAGAAAACAAAGGAGGGAGAAGAAAGAAAGATTGTTCAATAACATAAACAAGCTACAAGGAATGCAGGAGAGTAGGTATGACCCTTGGACTGACGATCTTCTTATAACTATGCAGGAAGATATAGCGAAGATCCTTAAACAGGAAGAAGAGGATTGGAGAAGAAAGAGCCACATTTCTTGGTTGAAACATGGGGATGACAACACAAGATTCTATCAAGCTTTTGTTAAACAGAGGAAGAGAAGGAATTGTATTGAAGCTCTTAAAGACGACAACAACATATGGACCACGACGGACGAGGGCGTTAAAACTTTAGTTCAAAATCACTTTAGAAACATCTTTACTGCCCCTACGGCAGAGAAGCCCACGAGTTGTAGAGGCATTTTGGGGAACTTTCGACATCTATCTGAAAGTGAGAAGCGGATGATGGTTGTTGAACCAACAGAAGAAGAGTTTCTACAAGTTCTCAAGAAAACTGACCCCAACAAAGCGGCAGGTCCGGACGGTGTCACAGGGAATTTCATGAGGAGATACTGGAAGATCATCGGTAAATCTTTCATGTTGAAAATTACCAAGGCGCTCAGGGGGGTGGCTCTACCTAATGAAATTTATAACTCGGCCATCATCTTGATACCAAAGGTTCATCATCCGGAGAGGTGTGATCAACTGAGGCCCATATCACTGAACAATCTCTACCTGAAGATGTGCTCCAAGGTAGCAGTGGAACGTCTAAAACATTGTATGCCAGATTGGATTTCTCAAGAACAATCGAGCTTTGTTCCTGGATGACGAATAATCGATAACATTGTTGTTGTCCAGGAGGTCATCCATAGATTGAGGAGGAACTAGGGGGCTAAAATTATGGCTGTGAAAGTGGACCTCTCGAAAGCATATGACATGATGCCATGGGAGTTTGTGGAAGACACACTGAATCACACAGATATACCTGAGAATCTTAAAGGTTTCATTATGAATACGATCAAATCTGGGAGAACTTCTATTGTGTGGAAGAACACCACCCTACCAGAGTTTAAGGCGACAAGAGGGTTAAGGCAAGGAGACCCATTGTCTCCCTATTTATTCATACTCTGCATAGACAGATTAAGTCAGATGATCTGGGAAAGAGTGAGGTAGAATGTTTGGCAACCAGTGAAATTATCCAAGAAGGGGCCTACTCTAGCACATTTGTGCTTCGCGGATGATATCATTTTGTTCGTGAAAGCATCTATGGCCAACATAAAGACCATTATTGATTGTTTGAGAGAGTTCAGCGTTGCTTCAGGGCAAAAGATATCGGTTGAGAAAACAAGAATATACTTCGCAACAGAAGTGAAGAACAGAGTGCGTCGAGCAATATGTAGATATAGTGGTTTCATAGAGACCTCCGATCTAGGGAAATACCCCAGGGTGCCACTGTTACATAAGAGGGTAAACAAGGAAACCTATGGGGAAGTTCTCACCAATGTGAACATCAAGATAGCATCTTGGTCGGCCCGATGCTTATCATTGGCAGGTAGGGTTTGTCTAGCGAAGGTGACGCTTACGGTGATGCCTACTTACTTGATGCAAACGGCAGCAGTGCCGGCAGGTTTATGCGACCGGATTGACGGCACCATCTGAAGATTCATTTGGGGGGGAGGAAGGAAGGAACGACCCCTTTCTT
This sequence comes from Alisma plantago-aquatica, assembly GCA_963693085.1. Lineage (NCBI taxonomy): Eukaryota > Viridiplantae > Streptophyta > Magnoliopsida > Alismatales > Alismataceae > Alisma > Alisma plantago-aquatica. The sequence goes on along the minus strand of OY856410.1, from coordinate 149,483,929 downwards.
TAGTAGCCTAGAGGAAGGTTATCAGTAGCAGAGTTAATGGAGGTCTAGGCGTCAAGACCATGAGAGAATGGAACAAGGTTTTAATGGCGAAGAACTCTTGGGATGTGGCGAAGCATAGACCCATGATATGGTGTCAGCTTATGAGCAGTAGATATGAAGCCTATAAGGAAGGAAATAAGTCGAATCTATCCAGAATAGCGAAGGCTACCTTGGAAGGCAAAGACCTTATCACCCAAAATTCGCATATACAGTTGGTGACGGGGAGGGACACAAACTTTTGGGATGATGTTTGGGTGAGGAACCAAGGGAGGTTGAGAAATACAGCCACCAAGGCAATTTCGGAAGATCTCCAGGACCTGCAGGTGAGAAGTGTGGTGCTCGATAATAATGGATGGGATGAGAATTTCTTGAAGGACTGGCTTCCTATGAGCTGTGTTAAAGACATCTTGCGTATTCATCCACCTATGAAGTAGGTTGGGAAAGATACTATAGTTTGGAATCATACTACCACAGGCAAGTTTACGACAAGCTCAGCTTACAAAGCTTGTCGACAGGATGCCGATCTAGTGGTTCAGGAGAATGGAGGATGATTTGGAATGCCCATATCCCATCTTGGGTGAAGATGTTTATGTGGACCTTATCTCACAATGTGATTCGGACGAATAAAAGGAGAAAGGAGAGGAAGATGGTGGAGTACAACAGGTGCAACATCTGTAAGAGATAGGAGGAAGACAGTCTCCACACTGTGAGAGACTACAACCATGCTTTTGAATGCTGGAAGATCATTATGGAGAATGGCATGCCTCATAATTTATTTATTGAACCAAACCTACAAGCTTGGATATGAGGGAACCTGAGAAACAAGAAGGTTCAAGATGTTGGCTAAATTGACATTAGCATAATCCCTTTTGTTTTGATAATGACAAACATTTCATTCTTGTGGTTTTAACGTGCTATTTGAGTATTTCAGGAACAAGCATATACGGTGGTGGATAACAAAGACTTGGAAGAAACAATTTGATAAAATCGCTTTATTTTCATGATTGTAATCAAATGTAAATGTTTGTACAAGTATATAATGTACAAGTAATTAGATATCATGTTAAATCAAGCGTTTAGATCTTCCCTATCCACTCACAACACTTAGATAGGCCATTCCCCAAGATAGTATCACAATTGCACATTGATACACACACTTAGTAAATGAATACATTGAGCCAGTAATATTCTCGGTCGACAAATCGTCGATCCAGAAAATATCGGTCGACAAATCTTCGACTGAGAAACTCTCGGTCGACAAAATCTTCGATTGAGAATAAACCCTACTAGCCGTTAGACCCAGCAGACAAAGTGGTTGAGAGTTGGAAATGAACGTTGTAAACACTTGCTCCAGGAGGTCCCTCGGTCGACAAATCTTCGACCGAGAAGGACTCTCGGTCGACAAATTGTCGATCGAGAAAAGTTCTGTCTGCACTTTTCAGGGTCAATTAACTAGCCGTTGCAAATGCAATTAGTGGACACATAACGGCTAGTTGAGCACTAAGAACCCCCTAGAAAGTGTCTAGAATGTCCTTAAGCACTTTTAGGTCATTCCTATAAATAGGACATGCCTTAGGACACCTAAATACACCCAAGCTACACTTGTGCTATACTTAAGCTTGAATACTCATTGGCAATCTGTTTTGAGCAATAGAGCAATTCCAACATTGGCTATTCATTCCCATTGCTCTTATTTCGTGTCCTATAGGCTAGCATCTCCTTTCCACAGCACTTACACTTCTACACTCATTGGTTAGGAGATCAATACGCTTGATATAGGCAAATCAAGCCTTGTGCTTAAAAGGATAAGTTGTAATTTCTGTTTTCCTTCTTGTTCCTTTTATTCTTTGTATTCTCCTTGCTACTCCTAGGGTTGGAGGCTGCAGATTGGAGAAGGTTCTTCTCAGAGGAGAAGGTGGACTTCAAGCTACTTCAAGAAGGCTATCGCAACGGGAAGCTACTTCAAGAAGGCTATTGCAACGGGAAGCTACTTCAGGAGGAAGGCTGCTTCAAGGTTGGTGCAATTACTTCTAGGTGAAGGCTGCTTCAAGGTTGGTGCGATTACTTCTAGGTGAAGGCTGCTTGAAGGGTTTAGGGAGAGAATTGTAATTTTATGTAAAGTCCTTGCGAGGTAATAAAATTAAATTCTTTCCAAATCCCGGTTGGGTAAGCAACCGGGTAGTGGACTGACAACTTTAGTATTTGCTAAAGTTGGAACCACTCTAAATCCTTGTCCCCTTGTCCAATATTTTGTGGTTGGTTGTTTGAGTCAAATAATTGTTAAAATTGATTTAAAAACTCTATTCACCCCCCCTCTAGTGTTTTTCAATTGGTATCAGAGCGGGCTTCAAGGAGCTCTAATCGAGTCTTGAAGAATGGAGGGTGATGGTGATTACAATCGCAACAAAAGGTGCAGCTTGAACAAATCTACAATATGTTGCAATTGGTGCTTAGGAACAAGCCACACAACAACTAGTTGCCCATGGAGATCAAAGAAGGAAGATGAACACAAGGATTGTCTTATTGCTACAACTAGTGAAGAAGAAGAAGAGGTAAGTCTTTTTGATTTATCTAAAGAAGAACTAGTTGCTAGTCTTGAAGAGACACATAATAAATATGTTGAGTGCAAGAAGAAACTAAAGAAATCCAATAAAACAAATGATGAGTTGAATGCTAGACTTCTTGCTCTTACATCTGAAAATGAAGATCTTAAAAAGGTTATTGAAGATCATGATATTAAGCTAAAATCTATAGAAGCAAATTGCAATCTTCTTTCCCTAGAAAAGTTAAATTTGCAAACTCAAGTAAATGATCTTCAAAAACAACCTATTTTGTGTACACATCTAGATTATGATATTATTGTGAAAGAAAGAGATTCTTTATTATCTAATCTACATCAAGCGAAGATGGATATCAAGAAGAGAATGGATGAAATTGTTAAGTTACAACAAGAAATTAGTAGCTTGAGTAACAATGATATTCTCAATAAAATATTAAGTGATCCTTATCGTCAAATTGGAAGGAGAGGACTAGGTTATAAGCCTAAAGGAAAATCTCATCAAAAACCTAGTTGGAGAAGGACAGAAGCACTAGAGAGTCAATCCATGTATGTACCTAGAGGCAAATATACATATGTACCAAAGAACAACCTAGAACAAAAACATAGAAAGAGACTTGAGGTTGATTCTATATGTTGCCATTATTGCTTACATCTTGGACATTACTCCTTTTCATGCCCATACAAGAAAAAGGATGTTGAGTTGGTATGGGTTCCAAAACCTCCAAACTAAATGAACGGAATTAAGTTGAGATATGACCAAGGACCTTAGTTGCATATTTCTATGTCTATCTCAACTCAACATAATGGGATAATAAATTAATTCAAGTTTTTAAACATCTAACTTGGATATATACAAAATCTTTCAAATTGCAAAAATAAAATTTTGCCTTACTCATAGCTAAATTGTTAATAAAGATTTGGATACAATTAGTTGGGATTTGATCTAAAAGTTCCTTTGATGTTCATAAAGTCTATCTCAACTAAACTAAGTCTTCAAATTGTTTAATTGAGTAAATAACCATTCATGATTTACTTATAAACAATTACTGAAAATGGTTCTGAAAACAATACAGAAACCTGATCGGTCGAGAAATCTTCGACCGAGCAGTTAGTCGGTCGAGAAATCATCGACCGAGCAGGTTACTGATGTCAGTCTGAAATAAGTCTACTGAATAATTCTACAAAGGATCAATGTGCTATCTATTTGCTGTTAATAACTGTTTTACATGCACAAATTATGGAAATCATCTTTGGAACACTTATATGAGATCATTTTTATCTATGAATCATATTTGATTTAAGTTAAGGGAAAATTACTGTTTTCATGGTAACCCTTGGAATATATATACATGAACCATGTGTGTATTGAAATTTGTTTTAAATGATCATAATTATTGCATTTATATGCTGATCATTGTATATGCTTCAATTGTTCTATCATTACACCATGGATATGCTTCGTCATGATCATTATGTTTCATTGGTTTGTCTAAAATAATCTTTGATTCATATATACAAACCATGAATGGATATTATTCTTGATCATTGTGATTCAGATAAATTGAAAATGCCATTAGCATAAAAGCATCTTGACATAATAAACAATGATTGTGGACATAGCTTGTGATAAAATAATGATGTTGCTATGACAAGCCAAACGGTGCCTCTTAGAACAAAAATATTAATGTTTTTATCTATTTGTTTGTTCTAAGAAATCAAAAGCAAAAATCTTGACTTTAAGATATTAATCTTGCTTTCAAAATATATGTCTCTAAAGAATCTTATGATTAATATGAAAATAAGGGTATAAGAAGAAATGTGATTTAATATGTACCCATAGCAAAGCTTATGAAAACATCATTCACAATGAATGTAAAACATGCGTTCTAGAAAAATCAAGGACAAAGACTTCACTATGATGCCCATATTAAGTCTTCATAATAGGTATATCTTAATATGCTTCAAATAGATATTTATTTAAAGCTATCTGCAGAAATTATACTTCACATATGAATGTTTAAATTGGAAATCTGCAGAATTTGCCTCTTGGTTGAAATTAAAATTGACCAAGGGGCGCTATGGTCGTAGTCAAGGGCGACCTAAAATAAGCTTTGACAAAATGCTTATATTGACATCATTTTATTGTACTTAATCTTAGTATACGTTTGATAAAGGTCAAAATCAAAATTTAAAATCATTTGTGACCTTAGAAGCCTTAAATTGTAAGATTAAGGGGGAGCTCATAAAAACAAATTTGATTATTTGATTAAGAAGGGTACAAAAATATTGTAAACATCATTTGAAGCATATTATGACCTTAGTATTTTTACTCTTGGTTATGAAGAAATCAGCAAATTTCATAAAATGATATATCTTGTTCTTAAAGGAATTCTCTAGACAAATTAGGGGTTAACATCCCGTGCATTTGGCTAGAGAAATTTTTATGTACTCTAAGATTAAAGAATTCTCATTTCATTTTTAGGGCTTAACATCCCTTGTAAAATGGATGAGAAATCAATACACAAATGCCATGAACCTAAAAGGAACTCATATCATTTCAAGGCTTAACATACATTGCAAATGAGTGAGAAATAAATTATGGCTAAATTTAACAATCATTGCTTTGCTTTAATCCCTTGTTTTCTAATTGAATATCTCTTTAAGGGGGAGCATAGCATAAAATTAAGGGGGAGAAATAAAATCTATTATATTGGATATCTTTTTGAAATGACAAAGGGGGAGAAATAATATAAAATCAAAAACATAAAATAAAAATATGAGTTTCATAATATCTCGGCCAACATCCACTTGCAAAACAAGAATGGCTACAAAAGGTAATATTCAGGTATGAAACTCACATGATTTATATTTCTTTATTTTATATTTAGGAAATGTTTGTCATCTTCAAAAAGGGGGAGATTGTTGGCTAAATTGACATTAGCATAATCCCTTTTGTTTTGATAATGACAAACATTTCATTCTTGTGGTTTTAACGTGCTATTTGAGTATTTCAGGAACAAGCATATAAGGTGGTGGATAACAAAGACTTGGAAGAAACAATTTGATAAAATCGCTTTATTTTCATGATTGTAATCAAATGTAAATGCTTGTACAAGTATATAATGTACAAGTAATTAGATATCATGTTAAATCAAGCGTTTAGATCTTCCCTATCCACTCACAACACTTAGATAGGCCATTCCCCAAGATAGTATCACAATTGCACATTGATACACACACTTAGTAAATGAATACATTGAGTCAGTAATATTCTCGGTCGACAAATCGTCGATCGAGAAAATATCGGTCGACAAATCTTCAACCGAGAAACTCTCGGTCGACAAAATCTTCGATCGAGAATAAACCCTACTAGCCGTTAGACCCAGCAGACAAAGTGGTTGGGAGTTGGAAATGAACGTTGTAAACACTTGCTCCAGGAGGTCCCTCGGTCGACAAATCTTCGACCGAGAAGGACTCTCGGTCGACAAATTGTCGATTGAGAAAAGTTCTGTCTGCACTTTTCAGGGTCAATTAACTAGCCGTTGCAAATGCAATTAGTGGACACATAACGGCTAGTTGAGCACTAAGAACCCCCTAGAAAGTGTCTAGAATGTCCTTAAGCACTTTTAGGTCATTCCTATAAATAGGACATGCCTTAGGACACCTAAATACACCCAAGCTACACTTGTGCTATACTTAAGCTTGAATACTCATTGGCAATCTGTTTTGAGCAATAGAGCAATTCCAACATTGGCTATTCATTCCCATTGCTCTTATTTCGTGTCCTATAGGCTAGCATCTCCTTTCCACATCACTTACACTTCTACACTCATTGGTTAGGAGATCAATACGCTTGATATAGGCAAATCAAGCCTTGTGCTTAAAAGGATAAGTTGTAATTTCTGTTTTCCTTCTTGTTCCTTTTATTCTTTGTATTCTCCTTGCTACTCCTAGGGTTGGAGGCTGCAGATTGGAGAAGGTTCTTCTCAGAGGAGAAGGTGGACTTCAAGCTACTTCAAGAAGGCTATCACAACGGGAAGCTACTTCAAGAAGGCTATTGCAACGGGAAGCTACTTCAGGAGGAAGGCTGCTTCAAGGTTGGTGCAATTACTTCTAGGTGAAGGCTGCTTCAAGGTTGGTGCGATTACTTCTAGGTGAAGGCTGCTTGAAGGGTTTAGGGAGAGAATTGTAATTTTATGTAAAGTCCTTGCGAGGTAATAAGATTAAATTCTTTCCAAATCCCGGTTGGGTAAGCAACCGGGTAGTGGACTGACAACTTTAGTATTTGCTAAAGTTGGAACCACTCTAAATCCTTGTCCCCTTGTCCAATATTTTGTGGTTGGTTGTTTGAGTTAAATAATTGTTAAAATTGATTTAAAAACTCTATTCACCCCCCCTCTAGTGTTTTTCACAAGATAGCTTCATGTACGGCTGCTGGAATATTTGGAAGAATAGAAATGGACAGGTTATGGAGAACATGCAGACCAATCAAGTGCACACAACAAGGAAAGTTAATCTTGAGCTCTGTCTGAATAAGCTGGCATGGGATAGAGGGGCGGACGAACAAGTTGAAGCTCAACATGAGCAATGGGAGCTTCCAAAGGAAGGATGGGTCAAAATGAATGTGGATGCAGCATTCCGGAAGAAAGGAAGTAGTTGTGCCCTCGTCGTCAGAGATTGCAGAGGGAGGTGGTTGATGGGGAAGGGAACCAAAGTCATTGCAAGGGATGCCCAGTAAGTGGAAGTGAAAGCCATCATCATTGCGATGGAGGAGGTAGGGAGGTTAGGGTGGGATAAGGTGATTCTGGAATCAGACTGCAAGCTTGCTGTCCAATTGCTTCAAGGAGAACAGGATGAAGCTCCACAGTTCACAGAAGCTCAGGTTGTTTGCAAGAGGATGTTGAGGTCGAATTGGCTGCTTGTTCATGTGAGGAGAGATCGTAACCAGCTGGCTGATGAGCTAGCCAGCTATCATCAAAAACAAAACCTGGGAGGGAGGTATTACACCTGGCCACCTGAATGCCTATATGACATGTTGATTAGAGATTGTAATGGCAGTAGTACTGCCAAGTTTAATTCTATCCATGATTTAATCTGTAGCAATAATTTTGTTGTTTTTCTCATAAGAGGAGGACGGGATGAATAAAAACACCTCCTGACTTACCCCAAAAAAAAATTAAGAATATATTAGGAGACATGATCTTACATTGTTAATGTAAGAAACAAGGTTCAGAAGCTAGAAAACACCATGAAGTTGCTTCATATTTGACATGCAACCATGATCAAAAGCTTCCATACATGGTTGCATGTCAAATCTGAAGCAACTTCATGGTGTTTTCTAGCTTCTGAACCTTGTTTCTTACATCAACAATGTAAGATCACGTCTCCTAATATATTCTTAATTTTTTTTGGGGGGGTAAGTCAGGAGGTGTTTTTATTCATCTCGTCCTCCTCTTATGAGAAAACCAACGAAATTATTGCTATAGATTAAATCATGGACAGAATTAAACTTGGCAGTACTACTGCCATTACAATCTCTAATCAACATGTCATACAGGCATTCAGGTGGCCAGGTGTAATACCTCCCTCCCATGTTTTGTTTTTGATGATAGCTGGCTAGCTCATCATCCAGCTGGTTACAATCTCTCCTCACATGAACAAGCAGCCAATTCGACCTCAACATCCTCTTGCAAACAGCCTGAGCTTCTGTGAACCGTGGAGCTTCATCATGTTCTCCTTGAAGCTTGCAGTCTGATTCCACAATCACCTTATCCCACCCTAACCTCCCTGTCTCCTCCATCACAATGATGATGGCTTTCACTTCCGCTTCCAGGGCATCCCTTGTAGTGACTTTGGTTCCCTTCCCCATCAACCACCTCCCTGTGCAATCTCTGACGACGAGGGCACAACTGCTTCCTTTTTTGCGGAATGTTGCATCCACATTCATTTTGACCCATCCTTCCTTTGGAATCTCCCATTGCTCCTGTTGAGCTTCAACTTGTTAGTCCTCCCCTCTATCCCATGCCAGCTTATTCAGACGGAGCTCAAGATTAACTTTCCTTGTTGTGTGCACTTGATTGGGCTGCCTGTTCTCCATAACCTGTCCATTTCTGTTCTACCAAATATTCCAGCAGTCGTACATGAAGCTATCTTGAACCTTCTTGTTTCTCAGGTTCCCTTGTATCCAAGCTTGTAGGTTTGGTTCAATAAAGAAATTATGAGGCATCCCGTTCTCCAGAATGTTCTTCCAGCATTCAGAAGCATGGTTGTAGTCTCTCACAGCGTGGAGACTGTCTTCCTCCTGTGTCTTACAGATGTTGCACCTGCTGTCCTCCACCATCTTCCTCTCCTTTCTCCTTTTATTTCTCAGAATTGCATTCTGAGATAAGGTCCACATAAACATCTTCACTCGAGCTGGGATATGGGCATTCCAAATCGTCCTCCATTCTCCCTGAACCACTAGATCGGCATCCTGTCGACAAGCTTTGTAAGCTGAGCTTGTCGTAAACTTGCCTGTGGTAGTATGATTCCAGACTATAGTATCTTTCCCAACCTGCTTCGTAGGTGGCTGAATACGCAAGATGTCTTTAACACAGCTCATAGGAAGCCACTCCTTCAAGAAATTCTCATCCCTTCCATTATTATCGAGCACCACACTTCTCACCTGCAGGTCCTAGAGATCTTCCAGAATTTCCTTGGTGGCTGTATTTCTCAACCTCCCTTGGTTCCTCACCCAAACATCATCCCAAAAGTTTGTGTCCCTCCCCGTCACCAACTGTATATGCGAATTTTGGGTGATAAAGTCTTTGCCTTCCAAGGTAGCCTTCGCTAGTCTGGATAGATTCGACTTATTTCCTTCCTTATAGGCTTCATATCTACTGCTCATAAGCTGACGCCATATCGTGGGTCTATGCGTCACCACATCCCAGGAGTTCTTCGCCATCAAAACCTTGTTCCATTCTCTCATGGTCTTGACGCCTAGACCTCCATTAACTCAGCTACTGATAACCTTCCTCCATGCTACTAAAGAAAGGGGTCGTTCCTTCCTTCCTCCCCCCCCCCAAATGAATCTTCAGATGGTGCCGTCAATCCGGTCGCATAAACCTGCCGGCATTGCTGCCGTTTGCATCAAGCAAGTAGGCATCACCGTAAGCGTCACCTTTGCTAGACAAACCCTACCTGCCAATGATAAGCATCGGGTCGACCAATATGCTATCTTGTTGTTCACATTGGTGAGAACTTCCCCATAGGTTTCCTTTTTTACCCTCTTATGTAACAGTGGCACCCCGAGGTATTTCCCCATATCGGAGGTCTCTATGAAACCACTATATCTGCAGATTGCTCGACGCACTCTGTTCTTCACTTCTGTTGCGAAGTATATTCTTGTTTTCTCAACTGATATCTTTTGGCCTGAAGCAACGTTGAACTCTCTGAAACAATCAATAATGGTCTTTATGTTGGCCATAGATGCTTTCACGAACAAAATGAAATCATCCGCGAAGCAAAAATGTGCTAGAGCAGGCCCCTTCTTGGATAATTTCACTGTTTGCCAAACATTCTGCCTCACTCTTTCCCAGATCATCTGACTTAATCAGTCTATGTAGATTACGGATAAATAGGGAGACAATGGGTCTCCTTGCCTTAACCCTCTTGTCGCCTTAAACTCTGGTAGGGTGGTGTTCTTCCACACAATAGAAGTTCTCCCAGATTTGATCGTATTCATAATGAAACCTTTAAGATTCTCAGGTATATCTGTGTGATTCAGTGTGTCTTCCACAAACTCCCATGACATCATGTCATATGCTTTCGAGAGGTCCACTTTCACAGCCATAATTTTAGCCCCCTTTTCCTCCTCATTCACCTCCTGGACAACAGTAATGTTATCAATTATTCTTCGTCCAGGAACAAAGCTCGGTTGTTCTTGAGAAATCCAATCCGGCATACAACGTTTTAGACGTTCCACTGCTACTTTGGAGCACATCTTCAGGCAGATATTGTTCAGTGATATGGGCCTCAGTTGATCACACCTCTCTGGATGATGAACCTTTGGTATCAAGACGATGGTCGAGTTATAAATTTCATTAGGTAGAGCCACCCCCCTGAGCGCCTTGGTAATTGTCAACATGATATATTTACCGATGATCTTCCAGTATCTCCTCATGAAATTCCCTGTGACACCGTCCGGACCTGCCGCTTTGTTGGGGTCGGTTTTCTTGAGAACTTGTAGAACCTCTTCTTCTGTTGGTTCAGCAGCCATCATCCGCTTCTCACTTTCAGATAGACGTCGGAAGTTCCCCGGAATTGCTCTGCAACTCATGGGCTTCTCCTCCGTAGGGGCAGTAAAGATGTTTCTAAAGTGATTTTGAACTAAAGTTTTAACCCCCTCCTCCGTCGTGGTCCATATGTTGTTGTTGTCTTTAAGAGCTTCAATACAGTTTCTTCTCTTCACGATATGTTTCCAGATAAGCCGCCAGACACTGATATGAGGATTAGCATACACAATAGTAACATACATTCCTCCATCAACCTTGCATGTCACAAACTGTCTATGACAGTTGATAATGTCAACTCTACACTCTGTGGCTTTCCATCAAACCCAAATACCTCCCTTGAATCCTCTAGCCTCAACTCTATACGAATTAGTGAAACCAAGGGATTTGATAGCTTTTTGAGCTGCCTCCCCACTGACTCGTGGTTTAGAAATGGCTACTAATTTAGGTTTGTGTGTTACCATGATCTCCTTTAGAACTCGTACAGTATCATCATTCCCAATTCCTCTTACGTTCCAGTAGAGAGTGTCTAGCATAAAATAACTGACGGAATTTGGGGACTTCTGTAAAAGAAACCTCAGTTGATCGGGTGAGATTCCCCAGCCTCACTACTCACCTCCATCGCCTCTGGGTTCAATCTTGGACTCCGTCTCCTCTGTATGTAAGTTGGCTTTACCTTTGCAAGCTTCATCTTGGTACTGCTCCCTTTGATCTTTCAGCTAGATGAGACGCCCCCGTCAGGAGGGTCTTCATATTGGTTGTCAGCAGAGGTACTCCCTTCCTCCCTATCTTTCCCTGGTTTCTCAGTCTCCATCTTTGTGTCCTTCTCTTTCTCTATAACCTCGTCTATGTCTGGGTCTATGACGATATGTATCTCTTGAATTTCTTCTTCCTTTTCCTTCTCATTATGCTTATTTGTGCCTTTCCCTTCATTGTCCTTCTGTTTCATATTATTCGAGATATCTTTCAACGCCTCTCTCTTATCGTCCGCAAAACTGCTTCTTTTTTCTATTGCCTTGTTCTTCTTTTGCCACATCTTCCCTTGTTGTCTGGGTGTCTGGGTTTTGGTAGGTTCTTCATGTACATCGTTTTCGGTTGTGCCTACTTCATACCCTTCCTCTTCATCATTGATTCCTTCGAATCTGTTTCTTCTACTAGATTTTGTGGGACCTCGAGCATTCTGTTGTTCACCTCTCTTCCCATTCCCTCTTCTTTTTTGCGTCTTCCAATCCTCTCTATCATCATTTTCCTTCTGCCTATTTTCGCTTCTCCATCCTTAGTCATTCTGTTGCTGTTTCTCTGGGCAACATGTGTTGTGATGTTCGAGCTCCTTGCAAACGTTGCACGTATCGGAATAGGCTTCATATATGACCTCGTACTCTTGGTCATTAATGATTATGGACCTGATGGGCTCCTTCCTTGTATCGACCTCAACCTCTAGCCTGGAAAATCTACTCCTTGAGTGCCTTTGAGTGTGTTCATCCACTTTGAATAATCCTCCAAGCGCCAAGCCAATGTACTCGAACATGGTTTCGACATACAGGTGCAAAGGCAAATTCATAATCCTTGCCCATGTGACTATGTACTGTGGCATCTCATTGGATGGTATGAACCTTGGGTTCCAATCCCATATGACTAAGCAGCATCCGAAGATCTTCCAGGGGCCCCCTGCCATAGCCGTCTCATAATCCTTCCTGCATGAAAGCTGGACAACAAAGTGGCCCATATCCAATTCGAACATGTTGAACCTTCCAGTGATGCTCCACATCATCTTAATTCTCTCCCTCAGGGTCATGTACCCTATGTTGCCTCCTATCAATCTGACGAATACTGTGTATTGCCATGGTTTGGCAAGTTTCTCTTCTGCCACCTCGTTGATCGTGAGTATTGGTGTTCCGACACTACTGTTGAGCGAGATCTCATGATCATGCAGATGTGATTCGAACAACATCTCCAACATCGTAGTATTAGGATCTACTTCCACATACTCCTCCTCTGCTACAACTTTACTGAATAAAGGTTTATCAATGGCTCCTCCAGCCCGAGCCTTTCCTCCCGCCGCCGTGGTACTATTGTCTTCTGTAAAAGTCTGTCGGGGGGTGTTGTCTGTGGATCTAGGCCATTTACTCCCTGTAACCATCCCGCCCTTGGCGCCGATGTAGTCCTCCGCCTCCATAGATTCAGATCCTTGTCCTCCCCTCATGCCTTTATATTGGAACTGTATTCCGATCTCCGGGACCGAAACCCTAACTTCTGTGTTTCCTCCAGAGTCCATCTCAAAATCAACTTCCTTGTTCTTCTGGAACTCTGATATCCGATGCTCCCCTACGATAGTAGAAGGATCTGGTCCTCTACCTGATCCTCTCCCCCCCCCCCAGTTGTTCCGCCGTCTCCCTCGTTGCCTCTCCCCCTGAGTTCTTCCTCAGCCACCATTTATGTGATCCTGGTGCCATATGATGTAGGAATAAATATACATGTTATTATTACTTCTTTATAGTGTATAAAGAACTATATTCCTTTTGAAATTTCAATTGAATTAGACATATAATATCAACATAGTCCATTTATACATAAGAGTGGTTCGTTTTAGGTGTAATTTGGTATTTGATGTAACTTTCACATGCTTTTGAATTTCTTGCTAAAATTTAGTATTGTGATATGGGATAGTAATATGATGTGGAGCAAGCAATATTTGGCTATATGGATATTATATAAGGTCTTGTGCTTAGTATGGTTTTATGTGGTGAAATTAGCCATTCAAGGCTAGTGGTGGTGGTTTGTCCCCTAATGAGTAATTTGGGTTATTCGTTGTATTATATCTACTAAATTCATGAACATTTGATAGATTAATAGATGAATCTAAAAGTCAATATGGAACGAGAAGCATACTTGTATGAATGTACATGAACTTCATCATGTGGGTAACTAATAATGTGCATATGAAATCACTCAGAGGCTTATTAATCCATGTGGGTTTTAAAAAAATGACATATCTCTCTTATGTTAAAAGGATGCTAATGGAGTAATTATTTTCCTTAAATGATTAAATATACATTTCATCTCTCCTTCCTCTTTAATTGTAATGGATTGAATAAGTATGTGATGAAATGTGACATTATAAGATGTATCATTGATATGGGATATATACTTATTGGTTTGATAACTTGAGGTTGTACCTTGGGTGTAACGTTAAGGGTGTCATCTTAAGATAATGGATAAATAGTGAAAAGGTTAATGTGAGAGAAATGATGTGATCTTATAGGTTTGATAACCATTTCCTTAAATGATTATGTTAACTTTATCAACCAAGTAAAATCTTAAAGATACATATAATAATGATTGGTTGATATGAACTAGATGTTCATAACAAAATAATATACCAATTCCTTATGATACCCTTGCACTTGATTTTTGATGATTAACCATGTTATGTAATCATGCCTTGTCCTATATAACAATTATGAGAACATCTATATGTAAGATAATTTCCTATATTTTTTTACACCATTTGAATATTATAAATGAAATAGTGTAAGGAGATTATATCTTTCTATTCCCTGATTAAGTCTAATGTGGAACGACCTAATATGTTGGACCTTGTAGTGGCTGAGATATATATGTTGGGCCTTGTTATATCCAAAGATAATTACCTGTACCTTGATTTGGTAGTTTTTTATATGTGAATATGTTTTACACTTTATGGAGTTATTAGACTCAATCAGTATGTCAACTAAATCTCCTTGCATCATTTATAAGTGTTTGATACTTTTTTAAAATGAGTAATGGTCTTAATCAATCAAGTGTACCTTAATCATGTAGTGCCCTGAGTTTCTAGATATAATTCCATGTGTCGCTAGGGTAAATAGAGCAATGAGATGATTTTGTTACAACCTGAGGATTGTGAGAAGATGCTCAGAGCATATATTTTCTAATATATGTGTGTGGGGGGGTTGGAATGCTCTAACATTCTAAAGTTTTTTAGAATGTGGTTGTGTTCAATCATCTAGTGTTATGTGGTGGAGAGTGGTTGCACTCGTGTCTTATATTTTTGGGTTTTATACCCTATTTTCTTGGTGTTGTGACCTATTTAACCAAGATAGACATGTGATATATATGTGGATCTTCTTTTCAGAAATCTGATGGTAGACTTAGTCTTTTAGCATCTACCTTTTGTTACCCTCGATTTGACCAAGGTGTGTGAAGAGATCTAATGGATTCAGGAAACCCTTGGATCTTATATGGATGGCTAGAGAGACTTTATGGAAGCTATCTAGTAGTTTGAGTGGTACACCTCATACTACTGATGTCATAATAAAATGTGTAACTCAGTTGTGTAGTATGTATGTTTAGGTTATATTGATAAAACACATGAATGTGAAATTGTATTCCTTTATATATTGGAAGTATTGTATTAGTTGTATACTCTATATAGGTAAAACTATGGACGAGGTATATTTATAATGTAGTCATTTTCTACTTACTGAGTAGACATCCATGTGAAAAGAATAAGTACTTGATGTGTATATCATCTGTAGAGAGATTTAGATGTTATTTGATCTGCCTCTAAGAAATCTAATGATCATATGCATGTAAGAAGTGAGTATACTAGGTTTTTCTATATCCTAATGTTGGGGTTTGGGGTCTCACCCCTGTGTTATCCACATCTTTTGTGTATCCTAGAGTAGAGAAAGGATGTGTTGATTAGGATGTAATAAGGAATAATATAGTAATGTCTAGAGTGTCATTGTAGTCCCACTTTCGTAAGTTATGTGGGTAGTTCATGATGTATTTCTTAGGTTGTTTTTCTTGGTGTTTCTTTGTGATCATGAATTGTAAACTAAATCAGACATCTTATATTGGTATAGTATCATAATCATGGACAATTCTTGTAATCCTTTTAATGAAATAAAGAGAAGTTTTAGTTTATTCTATCATCTCTACATGTTTAGTGTCTCTAACATGTTAGGTACACTTAAATATAAATGTTTCAATGTTTTTATGGTGGTTTCTCATAGTCGAGTCTCCATATGGATCATTTTATATAGAACTTTTAAACATGGTATGATTTTTTTTTAAGTTGAATTTTGTCTAGGGACTTGTGCTTATGAGCATTTAAGGTTTTATCAGTAGGATAGGTCCTTACAAGTGTGGTATCACAACATAGGTTAGTTGAGTCTATATGGACAATGGGAATTATGATCAAAATGATAACTAAGTGATGAAACTAACACGAGCATTGTACATGCTACTTGAACTTAATATTTGGATTATATGGTCAGCTATTCAATTTTTTAGGGGGAATTACTATGGAACTCTATGATTTCTCTCCTTATGAGTACTCTGACCAGGTAATCTATTGGAAAAAATCATAGAGTATAATAAGATAAGAACTCATGATGAAAAGAATGAGATAAAAGTTGACAAAAGATTTGGAACCAAGATTAAGTATGGGTATGTTGAACCAAAACTATATATAAAAGTGGTTACAGAAGTGAAGGTAGGTACTAATATACTCACTTGAGAAAGATAAAAGACATGCTTAGTTGATCAAAACGTAAGAGTTTGAAAACTAATGGAAAGGTTATGACACATTGATTCTTAACATGAGAATCAATTATGTAAGGAGTTCCTAAAACATGAACCTTGCATAAATTTAAATCCAGTGTTTGAAGCTGAAATTCTAGAGAATGATGTGATTAAGGAGAGATAATTCGGTACACAAAGTTGTAATTATGTGCAAAAGTCAGAGAACCCTAATATAGTGTGTGCAATTTACTAATTTGTACATGGATGTTCATAGGGAATATATGTCACATGGAGTAATTTATGGTGTAAGATTCATAGAAGAAAAGGATAAATTAGATGATGAGTATGAGTCGAGATAATTAGGATATAAAATGTAAGATGAGAAGAGTGGAGCATGAGGTGATATCAGAACAATAAATGTTGTTAAGAAATAATGGAAGTAAATAATCATGAAGGAATGAGGATATTAAAGATGTTACTTAGGAGATGATCCCTTCTAGATGGCAAAAAGTTTGTCATTAGGAATTGCAGTAAATATGGAGAAATATTAGGATGCATAAATCCTAATCTGGTTTAAAATTAGATTCTTGTCTAGGAAGTATGGTCATAATTAAGATGAAAATTGAGTTTGAGTGACACAAAGTGGGAAACTATAATATTTTTCTATAAAAATCATAAAATCAGTACTTTGTTTCCAACAAGAAAGGAGGGTAAGTGATGAATTGACAAATGAATATGAGTTTTCACAATCCTTTGGTATGTTTGGAGGATGAGAGATGTATGAATCATATCTTTCAATAGGTTGACTATTCGACAAGGACATGTTTTAGCCATAGAACAAAGCAAAGATGGTGATGTTTGAAAGAAAAGAAAATGACACTAGGATGCTTAACATGAAAATGAATTATGTAAAAAGGAGATTCTAAAACTTGAAAGGACGCCTTGTATAGATAGGAATATGGTGTTTGAAGATGAATCAAAGAACTATGATATTAAGGAGAGAGAACTTAGTATGTGAAATTGTATTTATGTGCAAAAATTCATGGAATCTTGATATATTGTGTGCAATGTACAAATGTGTACATCGAAATTCATTGAGAATATACTTAATGAGGGATACTTTAAGGTGTAAGACCAATAGAAGAAAAGAGAACACATATGATGATTATGAGTTGATATGATCAAGATGCAAAATGTTAGATGAGAAGAGTGGTGTCTGAGGTGATCTTAGACCAATAAATGTGTGTTTAGAAAGAATGGAAGTAATTATCATGCCATGAGAAGGTTATTAGAGAAGATACTTTGGAAATGATTATTTGTATATGATAGAAAGTGAATAATCACAAGGAATTGAAGTGAATATCAAAAAGGATGGAGGATACATAAACCCTAAGTTTGTATAGTGTCAGATTAATGTCCATGATGCATGGTTATAATTAAGATGAAAACTAAGGTTATGACACAAAGAGGGAAATTGTAATATCTTTCTATCATAAACATGTAATTAGTACGTTGGTCCCAAGAATAAATGAGGATAAGTAAAGAACTAAAACTTGATATGATTTTATCCCATTCATTAGGTACATTTGAAGGATGATGGATATCTGAATTAGATGTCTCAGAAGTGTCAGTGTTCAACAAGGACATGTTTCAACCAGAGAACAAATCCAAGATTATGACATTTATAAAAGGAAGGAATGTGATACTATAATACTTAACATGAAAATGCATTATATAAAATGTAGTTCCTAAAACTTGAAAGAACACCGTGTATGAATAAGAATCTAGCATTTGAAGTTGAAATTCTGGAGAATGATGAGATTAAGGAGAGATAACTCAATATATAAAGTTGTAATTATGTGCAGAAGTCATGAATCCTAATATAGTGTGTGCAATGAACAAAATGAGTAAATGAAAGTTCATAGAGAATATATGTAATAAGGTAAATTGCAAGGTTAAGACACACAGAAGAAAAGGAGAACTTAGATGATAAGTATGGGTTGATATGATGAAGATGTAGAGAGTTAGATGTAAAGAGTGGAGCTTGGGGTGAACTCAGATCAATAGATATGTGTTAATAAAAAATGAAAGTAAATATCATGACATAATGAGGATATTAGAAATATTATCTAGAAAATGATCCATTCTATATGATATAAAGTGAATAATCATGAGGTAATGTAGTGATCTGAGAATGATGAGGATACATAAATCCTAATCTAGTATAGAATCATATTCTAGTCCATGATGTATGATGATAATTAAGATGAAAATTAAGGTTGAATGACACAAAGAGGGGTAACTCGAATATTTTCTAAAATAATCATGAAATCAATAGGTTGGTCCTAACAAAAAATGAGGATAAGTGATGACCTAATATTTCAACATGATGTTGTCCCAATCATTTAGCATGCTTTACAAATGATACATGTATGAATCAAATGTTTTAGGAGTAGGCTTGTTTGGCAATAACATGTTTCATCCATAGAACAAATCCAAGATGATGATGTTCAAAAGGAAATCTAAAGTACATTGCATATACCCATGTGATGGTAAGTTTGATGTGGACCGATAAAATTCTTGAAGTTGTTACTATGAAGAAAAAATTTAATATGTACACAAGAAGTTTCCATAACTATATAAGATTCAAGAACACATAAAATAATAATCTTGGTGCAAGAAATCATGTACATACATATCTGATAAGAAGAGTAAATGTCTGAGATTGAACACAAATTATTATGAATCAACCTTTAAAGGGAAATTAAAAAGTATAATTATAAGAAAATAGAAATAAAAATTATTAAGAGGAAACAAGCAAGACAATTTGAGTTTGGCCATTTTGGCAATTCCTAATCATATGTGAAGGAACTTGGGTAAAATAATAAAAGATGTAGTAGAATTTGGAACATGACATCTATAATAAAGAATGTAACTAGGAACCTACAAAAAACTTTAGTGCACTAATTATGATGGTGTAACATAAGTCGTGCCTAAGAACTTTGAAATAGGGTTATAGGTTGCTTGTTTTTATACTGAGTCCTTGCTTGAGATTTTGAGGGTGAAACCATTTTGATAAGTTTATGGTTGTGTGGCCATGAACCTAGATTAACCATAATCTTTCTTAAGTCTTTATTTATTATCATAATTTTGTGATATATTAAGTTTTGATACAAATTAAATGTCTCTAATTTGGTTCAATTTACATTTTTGTTGCCCTAATTTCATGTTTCCTTGCATGTTTTAGACTTAATGATAAATTTAAAAGTGTTTTTATTCATACACATACTTGTTTGAGACTTGAAATTAAGTAGTGACTCTACTCCAATAATACCATAAATTCTTTTATTTGTAATTTCATGTACAATCATGGACTGATATGCAATTTCACCCAAATTTTAGGACTTGGTTGTAAAATTGACTATATTTTGTCTAAGTGCATGATTTCCTTCATAATCATACTTAATATGATGAACTTTGAAGTATTTTGAATGGGGTTTTTATCCTAGGGTTTATAACCCTAATCCTATGTAGTGGTGGTTGATGAGAACCAAGAGAACTCTAAACTAATGAGACTCATGAACCTCTCAACCAATGGATTTATTGGCCTCATCAATCGATGAGAGTCTAGCAATCAATAACTATTGATCTCTCCGGGTTTGAGAACCGGTGAAAACCATGGAAATGGCATCCAATGAGAGGTAGACTTGACAACTGATGATGTTTCTGAGTTGTCAATCAGTAGAGCTTATGTGTGCCCAAACTAGTGCACTTTCTAAGATATAGAAGTGATATTATGATGGAAATATTTTTTAGACTGATGAGAATGATGTCAAAACCTATCTGAATGCTAGGATTTTCAATGAAATGGATTCCTTGACCAAAGAAATTTCTCTTTGACCAATGGTATCTTTCGACACTAGTAAAGGGAAATTTTGGACTTTTACACCCACTCTACTACATAATACCTTTAATCTTCCGCCTTGAGGCTCATTCTACAGCATAAGTTCTTATGGAAACTTTGGGTGACCGATGGAGGTTGAGGAAAGCCATGTGGAGGTCAATGGCAATGAATGGAAGACTGCATGTGGATGCATGTCAAATATCAAGCAATTCCATGGCGTTTCCTTGATTCCCAAACCTGTTTCTTGTATCTAAAATGTAATTTCATCTCACCTAATCTCTTCATTACACCTTCTTCCTCTTTCTCTAAAGTCCATGGTCTTTTATGGTGGTAACTTACTCATCTAGATGAAGTACCTTCATTTATCCTCTTTTCCCTTGTTTTCTCTAGATCCACCTTAAAGGAGTCATCTTGGATCTAGAGAAGTGATATTGGGTGTGGAGAGAGGGTTTCCTATAGGTATTGTTTTTGTTTTTGTTCCTCACCTTATCATAACCTACCCCACCTAGCAAAACAACCCTCCCTTTATCTCTTTGATCTAAGGGAAGCTAGAAATGCTCAGAGCTTTGGTATTGGGCCTATTTTAGAGCTGATTTAGAACCTAAAAGCTTGTTTGTGGATGCATACCATGTGATCATCACCATGGAAGATGAGCGATATAGAACTTTTTAGCATTCTTTGGTCTATGTGTACATTCAAACCACTAAACATGCTCTAAAATTTGTTTTGATGTCTAAAGCACGAATCTTTAAGATATGTTTTGATATTACATGAAGTGGTTTTAGATTTACATACTTCGTTCTATCTATTAACAGTGATCCTTGGTGATATGGACCTTCCCTCTTATAGGTTCAATGACCAAATTTTTAGGATATGTACATTAATGGTGCTCTCAAATGCCCTTGTCTTACTGTATGATACCCTAACATGCTAAAAGATGATCTATTGAGAATTGTTCAAGACAAGTGCAAAGTGATATATGGAATTTTGATGTACTTATCGATCTTCTATAAGTGATCCCAGTTATAAATCACATGTCCACTTAAACACTTTTTTTTTCTAAAATTTGAAACATGTGTTCAATGTTACTAAAATGTTATCTTTATAATATCTTTGTTCCATATAATGTGTAAATCAATATACATATTCTTACTACTTCTTGAAAGTGAATATAGAATGATATTAAGGCCCTTATAGAACTCTTATGTTGATGAGTTTTCATTCAAGTTAGACCTATAATCTCAATATAGCTCATCTATGCATAATAATGGTCCTTTTAATGTGTAATCTTGTATTTGATGTAACTTTCACATATCTTCAGATTTTAATTTGACATTTGGTATGGTCGTGTGTCAAAGTTATATATTGTGTAATTGGAATATTAGCTAGTTTTGGAATTCCTATAATTTCTTGTCCTTAATATGTCGTTATGTGGTGAAATTAGCCTTTAATGTCTAGTAGTGTGGTTTGTGCCATGTGAGTACTTTGGGATACATTGTGAGTTTTTTTAATATCTCCTAAAGTTATGAACCCTTAATGTATTCATAGATGAAGCTAAAAATCATTATGAATCAATAAGAATAATTATGTGAATGTAAATAAAATGCATGATAGGGATAACTAATAAAGTGTACATGAAATAACTCAAAGGCTTATTAATCCATGAGCTTTAATAAAAGATGATAGTTATTTTATCTTAAAAGGATTGTAATGGATTAATTATCTTCTTGATATCATTATGTGTGTATTTCATCTCTCCATTCTCTATAATATTAAGTGATTCAAAAGTATGTGATAAAATGTTACATTATAAGATGTATCTTGGATATGGGATATATATATATATATATATATATATATATATATATAGAGAGAGAGAGAGACTCAATATGCAAACCAAATTTAAAATACAAGAATGAATTAAACCATTCAACCAAGAGCACACACCCATAGGGGTATTGGTCATAACCACACATACATCCACCATAAAAACAATTGTAGGAATATCTTATATATATATATATATATATATATATATATATATATATATATATATATATATATATATATATATATATATAGGGGATTTATTCGTTACCCGCGTGGGTAGCCTAATTTTTCGCTACCCACACATCCAAACGTGTAACTATATGATATATAAAAGTAACTCTAAGATCAAAAGAGTAACTATATGGTTCACAAAAGTAACTCTGAGATCAAAAAAGTAACTGCGCTGAAAATATACAGTCAGTAAATATATCGACGTGTTTTTTTATTTTGGTGGGGCAAATGATATTATTTTTGGATAAAAATTTTTGGGGAGATAGATAAAATGCTCCTCTACAATTGTGATTTTTTTTTTTGAAAAATAGTGACTAGATGGGTGGGAGGTTAGCTACCCATGCGGGTATTAAAGATGAGCCCATATATATATATATATATATATATATATATATATATATATATATATATATATATATATATATATATATATATATATATATATATATATATATATATATATATATATATATATATATATAGATACACAGATATATATATATAATAACCACGTAGGTAGCGACCCACCCCCTATTTTGGTTTTTCTTTTTTAGTTTCTTACTTTACACATGGAGAAGGTTACTTTACCTTGCAAACTATTACTTTTCATGCACAGATAGTTACATTTGCAACAGCAGATTCAAATATACAACTACATATATATTTTCTATGTTTTCTGCCCAAAATTACTTTTTTAGTTGTATAGTTACTTTTTAATAATCATAGTTACTTTTTTGTCCAGCGGGTTACTTTTCTAACCGTATAGTTAATTTTTTGGCTTACGGGTAGCGAAAATCCAGGCTACCCACCGGGTATTAAATGAACAGCCATATATATATTTATAGGGTGTTCATTGAATACCCATATGGGTAGCCTGGATTTTTGCTACCTGTCAGTCCCGAATGTAACCATATGGCAAACAAAGTAATTGGAAGGACCAAAAAGTAACTATGTTGATAACAAAGTAAGTATATGACTAAAAAAGTAAAATCGGGAAGAATACATAGGAAATATATATGTAATTGTATTTTGAAATCTACTATTGCAAATGGAACTATCTATACATGAAAAGTAACAGTTTGCAAGGTAAAGTAACACTGTACATGTTGAAAGTAAGAAACTTGAAAAAAAGTAACCAAAATAGGGGGCAGGTAGCTACCCACGCAGGTATTAAAGATGAGCTATATATATATATATATATATATATATATATATATATATATATATATATATATATATAATGTGTGTGTGAGAGAGAGAGCGAAAGAGTGTGTATGTATAGCATTGATGCCTTGAGGTTGATACCTTGAGTGCAATGATATGGGTGTCATCATCAGGATGATGACAGGGCCCTAGGTCTAAATCAACGATTGAACATAAATAAAATATTATATGATGGATAAATAGTGAAATGGTTAAGGTGGGAGAAATAATGTGATCTTATCGGCTTGATAACCATGTCCATGAATGATGTGTACACTTTATTATAACCAAGTAAACTCTTAAAGACACATGTAATAAGGACTTGTTGACATGAACAAAATGTTCCTAAATATAGTGCAACATGACACTTCCTCATGATACCCTTAAACTTGAATTGTTATAATTAATCATGTTGTGTAATCATGTCTTGTAAGATATGTTGACTATGAGAATTTCTATTTATAGGATAATGACATGTCTTTTCTGATACAATATGAAGTTTGGAAATAAAATAATGGAAGGATAAATATCCCTTATTATGCCTTGATTAAGGATGATGTGGCATGGCTTAATATGTTGGGCCTCTTGGTATATGAAATTGATATGTTGGGCGTTGTTGTAGCGACCCTGGTCTGGCTTCTTATATATGTGAGTATGTTCTACATCTGATGAGTTGTTAGACTTGATTGTTTTCATAATTATATCACATTTCATTGTTTTTAAGTGTTTCATACATTCAAAACATGAGTAACAGGCTTAATTAGCCAAGTGTTACCCTAACATGTAGTTCCTTGAGTCTTTAGATCTATACCCTAGGTCATTAGGGGAAATAGTAAAATTGGTTAAACTTGTAAAAGTCTATGGGTTGTGAGAAGATTCTAGGAGCACATATTTTCTAATATACATGTGGGGCAGGTATACCCTAACATCAATAAGTTTGTGGGAACTTCATTTTGATTGATGGTCTGGTGATATGTGATAAAGAGTGATTCCATTTGTGTCTCTGTTTATTGGGCATTACAACCTATTTTCTTGGTTCCATGACATGTGTAGCCAAGAGGATCGATGATATATACATGTATATTTTCTTTTGAGCAATTCCACATACACTCATCCTTTGAACACTCTACCTTTTGTTATCCTTGGTTTGACTCAAGGTGTGTTAAGAGATCTAATGGTGTATGGTAATCCTTATATCTTTTATGGATGGCTAGAGAGTCTTCAAAGCTAGCTAGTAGTTTGAGTAGTACACCTCAAACTAGACAAGGTTGTGAGAAAATATACAACTCATACATGTAGTGTATTTGTTCATGTTTAAAGCATGAATCATATGGATGTGCAATTGTATTCATGTATGTATTGCAAGTATTATATTTTTTCTACCATGTACATGTAATTTATGGCTCAGGTATACTTAGAGTATATCCCGTTCCTACTTGTTGAGTATTCATCCATGTGAAAATAATAATTACTCGATACACATATCATGTCTAGAGATATTTTGGTGTTATAATGTACCTCTTGGTAATTTAGAATCATATTCTTATATTTCTATCTCATATCATTGATACTTGGGGTCTCATCCATGTGGTTATTCACATCTTTGGAATGATATAGTATAGGAAATGACATGTTGATCAAGATTTAACAAGGAATAATATAGTACAAGTCTAAATTATCAATGTACTCTCACTTTCCTGAGTTATGGGTGGGTAGTTGATGATGTATTTGTTAGGTTGTTTCTCCTAGTATTTCTTTATGATCATGAGTTTTAAATTGAATTGTCCATCTTATATTGTTGTAGTTTCATAATCATGGACAAATTATGTAATCCTTTAATGAAATAAATAAACAAACTAGTTGATTCTCTATCATGTGAACATATTGAATGATTCAATGTGTAGTGCTACACTTATATATATATATATATATATATATATATATATATATATATATATATACATATATATATATATATATTTATTTATTTATATATATGCATGTATGTATATATACATACATGTACATATATATAGCAATATTTTTGTAGGTTCCTCATAATCAAATCTCTATTTGGATCATTTTATTCAAAATTTTCCACTCTTTCGATGATTGTTAGTTTCTAAGTTTATTTTTTATCTAGAGACTTGTCCTAGTGATCTAGGATTTGATCACTGGGATGGGTCCTTACATTGGGTGTCACATTCTCACATTGGACATTCCTATTGCTGGTGAATTACTATGAAATCATATGTAATGCATAGGACCATAAAACAAGGCTCTAGTAGAATTTTAGGGGTGCAAACTTGCCCCATGACCATGGTGGACTCCAATATGATTTTTTCCTTACTCGTGCATAGTTTGGTAAACTTTCTAGAAATATCACTAGTTCTAATAATACTCATTATTAAAGATTATTAAACATGTAGTGCATATTCATGGGTTTACACGAAAGGGATGTGCACCATATATATTTGGGTGACCCAATCGTTCTGATTCAAGATCATTTTATTTGTGGATTCAAATGTTGTGATGCTATAGTCCCTCACTCTTAGATTATTAAAACACTCATCAAGGCTTTAATACAAGTATGCATAATCAGTTTCCCATTTTTGTGCAAGCCAATAAAGATCCATGAACGCCCTAGTCCTCAATGATAAGTACCAGCACATGGGTGGATTGATGAATTTTGGTAGCCCTTTCTAACACGCCAGGACCGCAAGACTTAAGACTAGGGTGTCACATTCCAAAACCCCTCACATCGGAGGATAACCAGTTTTGATACCATTTCTAACATCAGGTGTCATAGATCAAGGCTCTAGTTGATTGTTTTCTTTTAAAAACACTAGCCTAAGTTGCGTACTTTTTGCTGGTTCACATAGTGTGGGGTTCTCATCATGTCATTCATCCTAATAATACACTAAACTGAGAACGTGTAACCATGGAGTATGTATTGATGAGATATCAAATATGGAGGAGCACCAGGTTGATATGGGTAGTCCAGTTGTTCCTTTAAGACAATTTTGGATGATGCCTTAAATATAGGATGTAACATGAACCTTTTCACATACATATGAATTGGAATAGGTTAATGTGTTTCACTTCCTTGCGTAAGGCATAAAAGGATGCTTTATTGCATCCATGACATCAAAGAAATAAAATGATTAAGGTATCACTTTATTAATTACTCAAATTAATGTTCTATCAAATACTCTCATCACATAAAATAAATATAAAATATTTTTATCATAATAAATAAATACATGAAAATAAAGTATTTTTTTAAATTAAGTTTTACATCATGAGCAATAAAAAAAATCATCATTTATAACTAATAATATCCACCCATCAAGTCAAACTCTAATTTGCACATCTGGATTCCATACCCAAAAAATGGATTAGATAAATTTTACGAAGTAAAAATTTAAAACAAGAATCTCATTATCCATCAATCATCATTCTATTGTAACACAACTGTCCAAAAAAAAATTTTAAATAAGCATATTTTGAGCTCAAAACAATCCATTCAAGTATCGGTTCCTAAAATGGTCTTGAACCATCAAAGTCAATAAATACAACAAAAACAAATCCTTCTTGGATTTGTTATATTTGAGCAGGTTTCATAATGATGGTTTTTAGAAAGGAAGTGCTCAATTTTGATCTCCTTTCCCAGATACCACATGTTCTATATCTTTCAAAACACAAAATGGGTATCAACCACTACTATTAGTATTAATCAATTTTTTAAATAGAATATCGATATTACATGTAAAATTATCTTCTTATAATACAAGTAAGTGACTCTTAGGTAGTGTGATTTATTTATAAGCTATCTACAATCATAGATATCCTAAACACATAATCTTAGATTTCAAGCTTGATTAATTCTAGAATATTTATGGAAATAAGTGAACATATAGGGACGTTATGGAGATTCTTGGATAATTTCAGACAAATGGGTTGCACATGGATGAAGGAAGAGAAAACAAGAATTATTCATGAACATACCACAAAGTCTCCCAATATTTCATTTAAGTTCAAGATTTAGTTTGATTTTGGCTCAAATTCTAAAGAACATCCTAGATCTCCCTTCTTGAAAATTAGTATGAGATTAAGGTCACCTCCACAAGGAACCAATACATATCGACTATATCCTATTCAATTACTTAATTGTTCAAAGATTATATTATGGCTGGGTATTGTTCTATGTTAAGTAAGCTAACAATTACATCAATTTTAGTTTGGCATGTCAAGAGATGGAAGTACTTGTTGCCTTAGTATCCAAACTCATAAAGTGCACCAAGAATTCATATTTGTCTTATGTCCAGAACATGAGAATAAGGTTTCTAAACTTTCAACTATGAGTCACTTAAAATTTTCCCTAAGAACTCATCAAGGAAACATCATATATAACATGATTAGAAAAGGAGATGAAAATACTTTAATTACTATTATCCACATGCAACAATTAGTAAGTGATTCAAAAGTATGCCCTCTAAGATAGCACTTCACACATAATATGAGTTATAGGGAGTAAGAAACCTTGGTTGAGATTATTGTAAGCAAGAAAGGCATTTCATAGAGACAAAGTTTCAAATTTTTATATCTATTTAAAAAAATTTATTGCATGAGTAATGGGTGGTAAAAAGGCACCAACCACATGGGAAATTACCTCAAACACATCTTAGATTCACAAATCAGTATGAAAATCATGTTCATAATGGAATACATGGGACATAAGAAAGAATACAAGAAGAAGAAGAGTGAAAAGTGAAATACTACTCTTATATAAAGAGACAATAGAGGTGAACGAGAAAGTACTATACACTAAGAGGAAGTAAATTGACTTATTATTTTAATTATAGCATTCTTCTAGTCTCTTATAGTATAGGGGGTCACCTCTAGGATTGCCTATGGATCCTCTCCTAAAGTTAGAGTCATTGAATGAATGATATTTGGAAATCATAACCATCTCAGTCTTTATATGTTGTTGAAATCGAGAAAGACATGGCGTGTTTCTTCACATGATAATTGCTTCACTTGGTAGTTATAGTACATGGCTTGTCATTGAACAAACAAGTTTTTTAGGGCCCTTTAGATATGTTGGAGAAATGGGTGAGTGGCACAACATGCTAGGGACTTGACACATTGTGTCACCCATCTTGAGGTTGACCTCAACACCTAATTATCATGCAGCATGTAGGAAGTCAGGCATAATGTGTCTCTCACTATTAAAGAAAGATTGAATCTATATTTATTCGTGTGAATGCCAAATGTTGACACACAATATGTGGCCTATTTAAGTGTGGATTCCCTATCTTGGCATATTCAAGTTGGAACAAAAGAGGATAAGAAGTACATATGACTTCTACTTTGTGATACATGCATGAAAATGCATCCATCTACTCTTAATGATAGAAATAGATAAAAATACACAAAATATTCATTTACAATCTTGAAATGCAGTCTGAACCAAGGAAGTGGGGAAAAAAGGGTAGTTAAATTTTGCATCATACTTGGTATCAAATTGTGTTTATTATTATTGATGTTTGATTTATCATATGAGAAAAATCACTATGGATGAAATCCCTAAAGTTTACCTTAAGTAAATGTACAATAATCCCACATGAAAGCTAACAGATCTTGCCTAAATATAGTTTAGGATTTAACCCAATCAACAACATTTTTAAGAATTATTTTGATCAAGGGAACCATGTAAGAACTATTGTTCAACACAAAAATTGGGCAGGTTGTTTGATTAAACTAAGATGACAATAGCAAAACTCAAATATGGGTTGATTAAAAAATGAATGAAAACACTATGATAGGATGGTTTTCACCACCACTACCCTCCATTCATTCTCTCAATACATCATAAATAGCACAAACATATGTATGTTAACACCAGTTGAATCCCACTTTCAGCGTTAGGATTAAAATCGGACAAATCACTCTAAGCTCAATGTTGTGTTACATAGAGGTCGTTCATCTATCATCTCAAAATACACTTATATGAAGTTCTCATCAAGGGTTTAACAAGAATTTAATTAATATCCAAGATTTTAGGTTCAAATTTCTTTACACTTAAAATCAATCAACCATGTAAATTTTATGATCAAGCAAGAGTACAAGCATAATATGATTATTCCTAACATATATTGGTTCATAAATAATAGCTACAATGAAGAGAACAAAATCTAGTAGTGGGGCTACTCCCCGCACCCTAGCGAGAGGACTACTCGATCATGGAAGTACTAACAAAAGCAACTATTAAAGAAAGTGTAGAAGTCACCATCACAACATACAAAGAAGGGGAATCTATGGTGTTCAGATGGTTGTCTTTGAGTTTTGGGTAATGATAGTCAATTCAACAACAAAATGTGTCCTCTAACATTCATTGAAGTAGAAATCTAGCACACGTGCCTTTTTTCCCCAAGGTTGGATCTAATCATTGTGAGCAGAGACTAGCATGTCGATGAAGGTAGACGTTGGTAATTGATGGAGATAGGACCCACAAGATGAACCTCTTTGAGGGTTTGAACCCTAGGTCCTTGGTGGAGGTCAAGGTGGAAGGTTGTTTTTTGACATTCATCAACCAATGGAAACAACGAATGGTTTTTGGAGATGGATGTTGAAGAATGAAAATGGAAGACTAGCATCATCAGTGGTGGATACATCCACTAGAAGTGGTTTCCTTGTATTTATATCCATAGGCTAGGGTTTTGAACCCTCCTAAACTCCTTGTAGTTAAACCTTTAGTAGCAATGGAGGTGAAGAAACAATAGGGGGAGGTAGAGAAAGGGTCTCATGACCCATAGAACTTCCATTGGTAGGAAGGATTAGGAAGATGATTGGTAGGATAAAGGTTAAGACAACCATTGGAATACAAATTGTATCTACCCTTCCATTAGTTGTTGATTGCAGGTCGTCTATAGGTTGCTATGCATAGGAGAACCATCAAAAGGCAAGCTTTGGTAGTTGGGTATAGACGTCCCTCAGAAGGTAAACATATTACATGCATCAAAACACAGATGCATGACAGGCATTGAATGTATATTTTGAATCCTCGTGAGATGATGAGAGAAACACTTCCATCAGAAGGCAGGCATAGGATTTTTGCTGGAAGGCAAGTGTGGGATTTTAGTTGAAAAGCAACATGTAGGACTTCCATTGGTTTTTTTGCATTGGTAGGCAAGAAAAGTAGTGCCATCACTACATATGTGTGTTGTATTTCCATTAGAAGAGAATGCAACTAATGGTAGGGTAGAGTGAGAAAACTAATGGTTTGGTAGAGTGATGAAGGCTGATGGTTTAGATAAAAGATGCAAACCTACATAATGGCATCCATCATTTTTCAATCAATGAAATGGAAGAGTGATGCAAACGCACCCCCAAGGTACTATTGTCATGTGTTGTAGGGTTTGTGCCTATGAAGTATCAGGTGACGGAATCATCAACTAATGGAGGGATGGACTCACATAAATATGATCCATTTATCAAAAAATATCATGTGTCTTCCAGTTGGTTAGTGGTACCGCCATTTCCTATGATGGCACATTAGATATGGGGTTCAAACCTACCATGAAGACTAGGGAATTATATCAAAGTCTTACAAATTAACATAAAACTAAGACAACCTAAATGTAATCAGTTCCAAAGTAAAATGATGGAAAGGAATCTAAAACTAAGTTGAAATGTAACTAAGACTAGGATGAATATGCATTCCTCAAATAACCCCAAACTTAAATATTTCTCGTCCTTGAGTAGCACAAAATCTAAAATAGTAGCCAAATGAACACTTTCAACCAATGTGATTACCTCACCTACACATCATTCTCATTTCCCTACCACCTGATATGGCCAAATCGTCCAACTTTTGGAGATCACAAACTCATCTATGAATGCCTTTCTTTTCAGTTTTTCTTCCCAAAAACACTTATTCACAAGTATCCCCAATATGAGGCACATCTATGAGTTTTCATGGAGGTTTAGACAATCTCGCATAATCACAAGTGTATGATCCAAAACTGGGGTGCATGAAAAAGATATTGATATGAGACATTCATTGTGTCTCTAGGTGGAAAAAGGAGAGAAAGGGGTTGTGGAAGGAGGATGTGAATCTCTCCTCTACTCAGCTTGATATTGCATTTATTTGTGCAAATATAGATATTGCAACATTTTTTCTTTTCACATTGGCATCTTTTCTTTTTTGTGGTATACTTGTATTACGTAGAGAGGGGTATGAAAGAAGAAAATAAATTACGGAGGGGTGTGCCAACCCGAACTTGGAGTTTGGCACTTAATATGGATTTTTTTATTTCTTTTGGTGGATGAAGAAAAGAAGATGGAAGAAGAAGGGAATAAGTGGGGTCAAATCAACATGCAATTTGATTTCTATTTCATTACAATGGGTTGTTCTCCTAGTCCCATTATGTTCAAATGGAGACCTAATAACGGAAGAAGTGATGAATTTATTATATATTTTCACTAGTTAGTAAGAAGAATTATGTGTTTGATCCCACTCAGTAAGTCATATACTTTCCATCCTTTCCATGGAAACGTGATGTTTGGGTTTCTAGTCCACACAGGGTGATTTCTAGCCATTGGAGTGTTTCAAAGTTTGTCACTGTGAGGGGTTTCTTTGAATATGGGAAGTAAATTAATGATATCATGCATGGACACAAACAAAAATTTGAATCTATGATGACCACCTAACGAATTGGTTTACTCTAGAAAAAAAAATATTGAAAATATCTAGGCTAAATGCAGTGTAGTAATGGAAATATGAGATCATAAATAACAAGAAGACAAGTGTGGGTAGAGCAAAAAATATGTACCACCCACCCTCTAACCCAAACATAGATATTTTCTCATCCTAGAGAAAACACTAAATCTAAGATTGTGGAGAAGGACTTTATTATTGGTCCATGGGTTGTGGTTTCTATTCATTCAGTAGAAGTCATTCACCTATAACAAAAATTGTTATAATTAGTGGTATTGACATGGGATGCACTAATTAACTAAATTCAAATATGAAGACAAATGGAAAACAAGATGAAAAATAAATCCACACTTGTATTGCCTCCTAAGGAGCACATTTGTTAACATTGACTACTCAACACCTGAAGCTCTTTCATGATATGTAGGGGGTAGGAGAGGGAGGTGTTATTTGTCATACATATCATCCATTATGAAGTAGTGTTTGATACGTTGGCTAATAACTTGGAGTTTTCCAGTCTTTTTTCTTGAAGTTTTAATAGCTCCATGAGTAAAGGTATGCTTAAAGATGAATGGACATGACCATCGGGTCTTTAGTATTCCTAAAAAAGAAGGAGGAGACATTTGTGCAATAATATTTGATCTCCATCCTATAGATCCTCCTTTTTAGGTAGTTTTCATGCCACATCTTAGTGTGATGCTTTTAATTGTGTACATTCTCGTATGTTGTTAGTTGTAGCACGGAGGACAAAATTGAGATGTTTTATGGCCCATCGATCCTTGTGTTCAAGCTTGACTAGTAGGTGACAATACTTCCCATAAATGAGATGGAAAGGTGTAGTTCCAAGGGGGGTCTTGTAAGATGTTTTGTAGGCCTAGAGTGTATCATACAACTTTTGAGCCCAATCTTGCCTTGTCCTCTCTGATGTCTTCTCAAGAATGGCTTTGAATTGGCAACTAGAAACTTCCACTTGACAGATTCTCCGAGGGTTATATGGAGTATCCACTCAGTGAGAGACAACATACTTGTGAAGGAGTACTTCAAAGCTACACTCAAGAAAGTGAGATCCATCATTAGAAATTATAGTGTGGGTAACTCAAAATCATGGAAAGATATTGTCTTTGAATAGCTTGATTACTACCATACAGTTGCTAGACTTTATAATGATAGCTTCGACCTATTTGGAAACATAATATAAAATAACTAGGATTTAGGAGAAGCCATAAGAGTAGGGGGTAGACCCATGTAGTCCACAACCTAGATGTCAAAGATATCAACTTCTTGTTAAAGGTTGAGTGGCATATCATTTCTTTTAGAAATACTACCAGCTGAAGGACTCTCGCAACTAGGTAATTCACAAAATCAGCATACCAAAGGGTAACTACAGAGACCTCCATCAAGTGCTCATCAAGAAAGGAGTCATTGATAGGGATTGTGTCACTATCTTGGATATGCAATTGGTTAATATGATCAGCAAAAAAAAAGTTCTCTTCTTGTCTTTTATCTCTAGATCAACCACTTGCAGCAATAAGATCCATTAGAATAGTTTGGGATTTGCATACTTTTTGACATTGGGTACTTGATAGTTGCATGATCAATGTATAGAATCACTTGCCAGCCTATTGAACAAGATCAAAAAAATTCAAACGCATTGACAATGGAAGTAGCTTCTTTTATGTGGTTTCATAGTTCTTCTATGTGTCATCTAATGTCTTGTTGATAGTAGATGATGTGATGCTTCTTGTCAAAGTGTTGCCCTAAAACTACACCTTCATTGTAGTCACTAGCATAGTACATGATCTCAAAAGGGAGAGACCAATCTAGATCATGAAGGATTATCATAGAGATGAGACTTTTATTTAGGGTGTTGAACCTTTTCATATATTTACAGTAAAAAATGAAGTCTACACCCTTCTCGAGAAGATATGTAAGAGTCTTGGTGATTTTATTGAAGTCAATCTCCTCTAGAATCCTACATGTCCTAGGAATGCTCAGAGTTCCTTGAAAGTGGTTGGAGGAGATATCTTGGCAATCACATCGTCATTCACTTTGTTGACCTCAATGCCTCTAGATCTAACATGATGTCCTAGGACAATGCCCCACTTCACCATAAAGTGTCATTTTTCTCAGTTAAGCACCATATGTGCTTCCTCATAGCATTCTAGGGACAAGGAAAGATGTTGTAGGAATGCATCTAAAGGATGTCCATAGATTGAAAAACCATCCATAAGATTTCCATTATTGTCTCAATAAGTTTGGTGAAAATGGCATGCAATGCCAGAAATTAGCAGGTGCATTGCATAGTCTAAAGGGCTCCTATGAAAGTCATATGTGCCAAATGTACACATGAAAGTAGTTGTTTTTTTATTGCTGGGATGGATGGGTATATAGTACCATCCAGAGATTCCATCCAAGTAGTAGAAGAGTTCCTAGTGGGCGAGACTCTTCAGGACATGATCAAGAAAAGGAAGTAGGAAGTGTACTTTTGAGTTGCATTGTTAAGCTTACAGGCAATGCACATGTGACACCTAGTTACAATGTGGGTAGGGATACACTCATTCTTTTACTTCAGCACAACACTATTGCTTCCTTTCTTCATTACTAATTGCATAAAACTCACCCATGGCAAATTAGAGATGGGATTGATGATCCTAGAAAGAAATAACTTTATCAAATCTTTATGCACAACCTCCATTAGATCTGGGTTTATCTTGCATTGAGGCTTGATGGAGTTCTTGTATTTGTCAATCATATTGACTATTTGCATGAAGAGGGCTTGTTTTACCCTAGTTAGGTCAATCATTTTATATCATAATGCTTTTACCTCCTCAATTCAATTACAATATGTCTTCTTGATCGCCTGTGAGATCTGTATTGGGGATGACTAGGAAGACCTCCTTCTCATCAAGGAAGACATATTCTATCCCATCATGTGAAGGCTTAATTTCTGGTGTGATAGGATCCTTTTCTTCCTCTTCAAATTTTGTGATAGACTTGTGCTCTTCAAATTCATCTTTAGGGTCTTCTTTGGTAGAGTCTAAGTGGAGAAGAATCTGCTCCACATGTTTATCACTTGACTCAAGGACAATAGGGTCGACGAGTGTCATCTCAAATTGGTCTTGAAAAATAGGCATATCCCTTGTACAATTGTGTCATCTTGTCAATGCTATCAATAAGGAACAATTGTCCCTTTAAACTCTAAAATTTTTTGAAGTCATTTGTGTCTATCCTAAGTCTCGACATTAAGATTCTAGCTTTAACATCTATTAGGACTCAGACTGTTGCAAGGAATGTGTGTCCAAATATTATAGGATAATGAAGATCATCCTTCATGTCCATGATGAAAAAATCAATTTGGTGACATGATTTTGGACCCACTCTCACATGGACGTCTTATATGTTCCCATAGGGGTGGTCATAGAAGAGTCAACAAGATGGATCACAATGTCGGTAGGAGGGATGTTGATGGCAAAGCCTAGTCTTTTGTGAAAACTATATTGCATGTAAGTAATTCTTACCCCAAGATCAATTATACCCTTCTGACATGTGGACTCTCCAACAAAGAAATGCCAAAAGATCCTAGATCTTTGAGTTTTTTGGCATCTTGCTCTAGATGATGTCTAATGTCATCCATGCTAATTTCACAGTCTCCACTTCATTTCTTAGGTACTTGTGAGTGATGAGAGATATGAAGAACTTGGTCCAAGAGGGGATTCCTATCATATCATCAAGGAAGGAAATACCACAGTGTAGCTTATGTGTCACTTCCTTGAACATATTGAATTTCGATTCTAGTTGTGTTTGAGCTAGATAGATATGGTAAAGGACTTGAGATCTGCAAATAGGTATCAGAGGGATTGAGGGAGAAGTTGGTATTGTTTTGGTGTCTTCTCACAACTAGTTTTACTATTTGCCTCTAGAGTGGATGTGTCACCTTGCATTGGCATTTTTATCATTGGTTATATAGGTTCAGCCACCATATTGATTTCATCATCATCATCAAAAACCAATCTATTGATGTTGATTGGGGAACTTCTGGTAAGACAAACCCAAAAACGGTGGTTACATCCTTTAGTTGATCCTCTTGATGCTTGGGTTTATTCTCGGGTTGATTGGCAAATGAACCTACTAGATGGTGAATGGTTGCAACAATCTGTGCAAGTCAAGCTTCTATAGATTTTTTGTATGCATGCTAGCTTGTTGGTGTCTTCTCAATAGCATCCAAGAAATCTTAATCATTAGACATGAGTACATTCTCTCGGCTTCCCTACCCTAGGAGAAGTTGTCCTTGTTGATTGTAGGGTTGTTGTCAAAGATTGTAGCTCTTGCGGTATTGCTTAGATTGACAAAAGTTCATTTACTATTGGAAAATGGAAGGACCCTAAACATGGGTTTGGCTATGGTCCTAATGGAGCTGGTGAGTATTTTTTTCTCCTCTTGAGTTTCCATATTGGAAGCATGGATGATTTCTTGGCCTATTGGGGTTGTAGTACCCCTATCCTAGAATAGGAAAACATTAACTTCTTCAATGACTGGGTTGTTGTTGAATTGGGGTTGGTGCATCTTCATTATGGTTTGATAGAGGTGGTTGTACTTCAGACTTGTGTGCCCCTCTGCACTACAAACTAGGTAGACCTCTTGGGTTTCCTTTTATTGGATGGAAGGTGGGCCTCTTTTCACATATATTTAGAAAGATGTTTTGAGGTTGTGTTGTTTAAGGGAAAGGGCTTTCAAGGATGCAGCAACTGTCTTCTAATTAAATTTATCCTCAGCCATAGAGACCTTGAGAACACCTTTCTTACATGACGAATCCCAACTAGCTTGGTTCTCTTCTCTTATGTTGACCACTTTCCATGTGTCGTCAAAACTTTACCACATGAAGTCCCCATTTAAAGCAGCATCAAGGAACTATTTGATGTAATCATTGACTCCCCTATAATACTACTTGATAAGTTGTGAAGGTGAAATGTCATGATGATAACATTTGTGCAATAACTCTCTGAATGTTCCCCCGATTCAAAAAGATTCTTGAAAGGGTGTTGTTTAAATTGGGTGATTTGCCCTCGGATTTGATAGGTAAGTGATGTTGAAATGAACTTCTTTAGGACCTTATTTTGAACTTCCTCCCAAGTGATGATCTTGTAGTTGTATAGGGATTTGTACCACACCCTATCTTTTTTTTTAGGGAACAAAATAATGTCTTTAGATTCGTGGTTTCCTTAGACATACCAGCTTTCTTGCTCAATCTATGGAGGTCTATAAACTTCTACAAGTGGTTATGGGTGTTCTCTCCACATCATCCCACAAAACTATCATTTTGCATCATCATCACCCATTCCATCTTGATTTGGAAGTTTTATATTCAATATCTAGTTGGATGATGGGGTCATGAATATTTGTAGCTTTATGGATAGAGAACTTGCATAGCGCTCTTTGTCAATCAGCCTCTTCAACTTCTCATAGTTGTTCTTACATAGTACATCTAGCTTCTGCCATAAGTCTCTATCTTTGTGTGTTGCTAGTGCTTCTTCAACTCTATGGTTGATCTCCTCTTTAACCATCTTGTCTTGGGATTCACAAAGGAGCGTGTTGTAGGTTCTTTCAATCTCATGGTCAAAGTCTAGTTGGAGAGTGATATTAGAAGAACATTGCATGCACTATGGATGAATCCTGAGGAAGGAATATTACCATAATTAAGATGATTGATGTGGAGTAAAGAATATATGCAATATTTTCAATTGTAGGAGAAAAAAATTTAACTAATGCATGTTGGTTAAGTCAATTGGAAATTTCATTTGTCCGCAACAATGGCACAAAAATTTGATGTGTGATTTATCGCAAGAGAAAGTTCATTGGGGATGAAATCCCTAGAGTTTACCTTCACCAAACATATGATAATCCCACTTGTAATTTGACACATCATATGGTAGTATGTTCATAATCAAACCCAAAGGGAAAATTTTTTAAGAATTCTTCTAATCAATGTAACCATGAAAGAACTAGTGTGTAAAGTAAAATCTAGATTGGTTGTTTGATTACACTAAGATGTCATATAACAAAAACTAGATTAAGGATAATTAAAACATTGGATACAAACACTAGGGTGGAATGGATTTCACCATGAATACCCTTCATTTTCTCTCTCATTGCATCATAAATAGCATGAACATATGTATGTTGAGATCAAATAAATCTTCCTTTCAACATTAGGATCAAAATTGAACAAGTTTTACTCTAAGTTCGCCACTACATTACCTAGATATCATTTACTATTAAGTCACAAGACACTTATCTTGAGTTCTCATCAAGGATTTTACATGTATCAAATCAATATTTGAGATTCTAGGTTCAAAGTTCTCTACACCCAAAATCTAAAAAAATGTGTAAACTTTGATGATCAGGAAAGAGTACAAGCATAAAATAATTGATTCTAAACATATATTGATCCATACAATAATAAATACAGTAAAGAGAACAAAATGGCATAGTAAGGATACTACTAGCACCCTATTAGGAGGACTACTCTCTCATGGTAGTAGTTATAAAATCAATAATGTATAAAAGTAAAGAAGCTATCATCATAGTAGACAATGAAGGGGAAACCATGGTGCTCATATGGTTTTCTTCGAGGTATGGTAATGGTTGTCGATGCAGCAGCAAAACAAGTCTTCTAACATTCAGTGGATGAGATTTTAGAGGCATTGTCTTCTTTCACCAAAGTTGGATTTGATTACTATGAGAAGAAAGCAGTAGGTTGACAAAGGTGGAGTCATCAACTGATGGAAACAGGTGCCATGGAACAAACATCTCTTTAGGTATGAACCTTGGGTCCTTGGTAGATGTGATGGTGGAAGGGATTTTGGTTGATGTTTGTCAACATGTGGAAACAACCGATGGTTTCTAGATGTAGATGTTGAGGAATGAGAAAGGAAGCCTAGTAGAATCAATGGAAGATATGTTCACTAAAGGTGGTGTCCATGTATTTGTAGGTAGAGGCTAGGGTTTGGAACCCTCCTAATCACCTTGCACTTTAACCTTTGGCTTCCTTGAGGTGAAGAGATAATAGAGGGAGGTAGATAAAGGGTCTCATGACCCACAAAACTTATGTTGGTAGGTGAAGGGTCAAGAGTACCATCAGTAGGAAAATGGACAACACAACCATCTAAAGACAAATTCTAGGGTCACTTATGTTGTTAAGTGCAAGCCGACCAATGGTTGATATGAGTCGGAGAACCATCACAAAGAGAGCATTGACAATTGGGTACAAAACATTCATCAGAAGAAAAATGCAATGCAAGCACCAAAAGGAGAATGCAGAGAAGCAATCAGAAGGTATATTTCAGCTCCCCATAGAAAGATGAGCACATCACTTTCATCAAGGCAAGTGCAAATTTTTCGTTGGAAGGCAAGTGGAGGATTTTTCTCAGAATGCAACACATAAGTATTCCATCTGTTGTTAGCTATTGGTAAGCAAACGTAGTATATCCATTGCAAGACATGTGTTGGTTTTCCATCATAAGGGAGTGCAACATTCTCATCAGAAGGTAAATGTTGGTCTTCCATCTTTTGTCAACTCATGGAAGGGTAAAGTCAGCAAACCAACGGTTTGGTTGAATGATGAAGACCAACGGTTTTGTAGAAAGATGCAAA
This sequence comes from Alisma plantago-aquatica, assembly GCA_963693085.1. NCBI lineage: Eukaryota > Viridiplantae > Streptophyta > Magnoliopsida > Alismatales > Alismataceae > Alisma > Alisma plantago-aquatica. The sequence continues at coordinate 149,443,997 of OY856410.1, read as the reverse complement.
ATGACATAATGGCTTCCATTAGCTGTCAATTAATGAAATGATAGAGTGATGAAAACTCGCCCCCGATGGGGTATTGTCATGTTTTGTAGGGTGTGCTCCCATAAAGCATTAACCAATGGAACATCCAACTGCTGGAGGGATGGATTCACAGAAATATGGTCCATTTATTAAAAGTTTCTCATGCCAGCTAGTCAGTTAGAAAAACCACCATCTCTTATGCTAGTGAATGAGATGTGAGGTTAAAATCTTCCATGAAAACTAGGTATTTATATCAAAATCCTAAAAATTAACATAAAACATAGACAACCTAAAGGTAAGCCATTTCTAAAGACAAGTGATGGAAATGAATGAAAAACTAAGCTTAAATTTCAACTAAAATTAGGATAAATATACATTCATTAAGTATCTATACATGTTCTAGGAAAGTTGTGCATCCCTATCTCAACTCCCTCTTTTCTATAGTAAAAAAACAAAAAATTAGTGAGTAGCTGCCTATCACCTTGTCCAAGACCAGAATTGCCACCATTTTCCAACTCTGCAACCTTGGACCCATATAGTCCAAAACCACCTTATACTTATCTAGCTTATCCATACCTAGGATCACATCATTAACATGCATATCAACTGGTATGGGATCCAATTAAATGTTGTGCTCTGAATAGTAAAGGGTACATGATGAACATGCCTCAATCTGAAAAGAACAACCCATAAATAGGGTCTCTAAAAAAATCTTATCATGAATAGTAGTAATAGCAAAACTTCATAAATAAATCACCTCTTGAGTGATAAATGAGGGTGTGTCACTGTGTTAAATAAAATTGGTATGAAATACAAAGTCATAATGTCAAAATGAAAACTTCTATATAACTAGTCATGAGTCTTAGCAAGATGAAGGATTCTAGTTGAATCATGGCATAAACTCTCCCACTTGCATGTGGGGGGCTCTTCCAAAACTCTTGGTTGTTAATATTGTAAAATCATATTGATGAAGCTTGTCCTCTTCTAGAATGACTAAGTTGTGGCATCTATGAATCCTCTTTGGTTGTTGATTGCCCTTAAATGTGGGTTAAAAGTTTGAACACAACTACTATTAGAAGGAATCAAACTTAAAATTATAACTTCCAAACTCAATATCAGTCTATTGTAGTAATTTGGGGTTGAACACATGTATAAGGAGACACAACAATGTAAGACCAAAAAGACTTGGCTTAGTTTAGTCAAATTGAAAGATTGAAATTTGTGCTTCAATAAAGGAAGGAAATAATACACTCAAAAAAATAAACCTAAATTATAAAAAATCAAATGAAACAAAGATAATGATAAGGGAACTTGGATTGGGTTTCACCAATCAGACCAACCTTAACCATTCAAAACCTAATTTATATATATTCTTGACATATTTTGCAATCAGTCATAAAAGATATCTAACATCTTCCTTCTCTCAATTTCAAGGAAGATTTCTATATAAGGGAACCTCTCTATCAAGATTATAACCTATAGATCAATGACACACGTATTATTTTGGCTATAGTAACTCCTAATTATGTGGCTCATCACTAATCGAACTCTGGATCTTTCTAAACTTCTTCTCTCAAGTTTATCTGGATCAGAAAATGCAAGCGGGTAGCTAATCAAACAAATGATGTGTTTAAACATGAGTATGGTAATAAAACTAAAATAATACATGTATTTAAGAAGAAAAAGGAAAGACTACATGTTAGGAGGGCCTAATGGCTACTCCCGACCCAAGTCAATGAGTTTATCCACTAATGGGGCAAGAAAGAAACAAATTACAACTTGACAAATTCACAATTCTCATATGAAAATAATGAAATAGAAAGAAAAAAATGAGAGAGGTTGATACACGGGTAGATGGATTTGAGAGGTAGGTCTAGCCACCTTTTGACTAAATCTAACTGAGAGATCAATTACTAAATATGTCAATCGATCACACCTATCTACCTTGGAGCTCGATAATTTTCAATTAGGTTGTTGGTGATGCTTGAACTAAGATGAATCTATCAATCTAAAATGGGAGAGATGGTGGAAAGGTCAGAGGTCAATCTGTCTCACTAGGTCAATTGACCTCACAAGACTGATCATTCTGACCTTAGTCTTTGTGCTTTCCAATAGTGTTTTGACTTGTACACTGAAAACAAGATTTTCTAAAAGTGAGGCCTCGGGATCATATTTATAGAGACTAGTCTTGTGTTGTCCTATTATTGGTTCAAATGGAATTGACCCCTTAAGTTTCTATCTATTGAGATTGAGATCTCAACGGGTTTCTTGATCAATGAATTGGCTATTGACCTCATTCCTACCTTTTCTCTAGAGGTTGATTAATGGAGTGGTTCATGCATCAGCCTTTTCTTCAAGCTTGATTTCTTTACAAACTATCTACATGAAGGTCGATTGATGCCTTGAGTACATCATCTCAATGAGTTTAGTATTGAGCTTGAGAGTGTGATTGTTGTTCTTTTCTTGATCAATGTTGGGATTTCTTGGTATTAGAGGTTTATACTCTAAATGAACTCTATCAATCGAAATGGGGTCAACTAATGTGGTAGTTTGATGGGCTTCTTTATGGAGATCTATGAGTTTTCTTTCTTTATCAATATTCAAAGGTCAGTTGTCGTAGATTACTTCCCTTACATGATTTTTTTGTACAATCGACCTTGGAGGTCAATAGTTTAGCAATCAATCTCTATGAGTAAAAGACCAATTTTCTACATTTTTCAAAGGTAATTAAATAAGAATGGGCTTTTGACATATAAGTGCATAATGAAGGATTTTATGATTTTTTTCAAGTGGACATAGCTTTCTAGGATAAATGATATGTGAAATATTCATGGAAATGGATGTTACCAACTCCCTCAAACTTAGCATTTACCTTGTCCTCAAGAAAGAAACATAAAAACCATAATGTAAGTTTAAATGAGCGGATGATTTGACTTAATACTGATAGAAGATTTCATGTTGACCTCTTATCAAAATTCCTCATCAATTCTTAATAATTATCATGTCTCTTAAAATATATTGTTTTAAAGGATTCATTTTTGCCATTTCATTGGCAATTATTAATTGTCAACTATATTTGATAGACAACTCTCTTGCAATGTATCTTTCACCCTCTTCCTTTTTGTTTAGAAGGGTGGCAGAATAAATGGGTAGGATGAATTCTTCTGGTTTTTTCCTTCCTTCTTTTTGGGTTATTAAACTATAGTTCCATTTAGTGGGAAAGTGGACACTAGATTCCAAACTAGATGGTTTTAAAGCAATTCTTATACATCCTAACTGCCACTACTATGAATTTTAATACCTTTAATGAACACCATTAGAATTTGAGTGTGTACTTTTTGGTCTTATAAACTGTAAAGAGAAACATATCTACATTCTTGAGCACAACTATATACCATTCAACATATTCAACATACTCATTAAGAATTAATATTAACACATTGCATGTCATATGTCATGGTCATAAATATGATTTCATATGACTATCATATTTGGTTACAAACTTTGTTAGTGATTTTAACACATTATCATCATCATTCATGTTTGTGGTTAACAATCTATACATAGATATCTATTAAACCATAATAGTTGTTCCATCATTCCATATCTACTTATATCACATCTCAAGATAAGATCTCATTCTTACTTATATTATACCATGGTTGTTCTAAACAAACTTATACAAGTGGCTTGTTAAACATATGTCAAAACTTCATCTAGTCCAACTGAGGTTCTCCGGACCCATATCATGAGGGTAGTTCCATGCTCAGTCTCTCTGACCTAACTCAACTCTATGAGTATCTCATATGCATATACTTTATCGTTCCTCTCTTAGTCTAGGGATCTCAGATTACCTCATTGGCACTAGTGATAGCCTTATACGCTCTAGCCACATAAGCACAAACTAAAACATGCAATGACATTCTCTTCATAGATCTCTACCCATGGCATACTATTTCTCAACTCTCTATCTTATATATACCACTAGAGTCCTAGAAGGAACCACCAACCCAAGCATAAGGCTGCATAAAAACTAACACATTTACCTTCGCTAGGGTCTTGGGACTCTCTCTCTCCCTCACCTAGATGGTAGGCACTCATATTCATGTTCACATATTCATATATAGACAGCCTCTTTCTATCTCTAGGGTTTGGTCCTCCCAAGGACATCTAGGTTTCAACAAGACTATAGGAGTCATGCATAAAGCAAAACAACTCAATCACTCAGGAGTATTCTAGTTTAGGACATATCATATCATATATTTCTTATCATTCTCATATCTTGGAGGTTAGGTTCTCTGACCTTATCCCTCGGGGTCTCACTCTCTTTGGATTTAACTCTAAAACTGGTCCTAACACTAGAGGTCCTCCTTCATAAAAGAGCTTGAGGCTCTTGCTGATTCACAACCTTGTCTTAACATATCTTATATCATAAAAGACTAGTTACTTGCATCATCAAAACTCATCTTGAATCCTTGAAACTGAACTTAAGTCCTCAAAGTCAAACATATATCATCATAAATTATCTTATATCATCTATATAAGGCTTAGATCTTATCATCTAAACATATTTCATCTATTCCATCTATCATATATTCTAACAAGGCTCTAGACATCTAATCTAGAACTACTATCTCTTCTAGACTGATGTCATTCCCTTTCACTTAGGTTACATGATCACCTCCTACTCGTACAAGTGCTGAGACACATTTTTGTATTTACATATAGATAATAAAATATTATATAGTTTTTCTCTGATAAAAGAAATGTCATAGAAAACTATCAAGGTTTGATCTAGTTGGAATCAAAAACCAAATCCATAAAACGAGTGTCCTACTCATAGTAGAGAGTACAATGTCATGAAAACTAGTGAAAAGGGTGAGATCATGGTGTAGACTGGTGTAACTACTCTAGACAATGAGATCCATATATCTAGGGCTTCTCTTCTCTTAATGTACGTCATTTCTGAATAATGAAACGTCCATTACTGTTGTAGTATAAGGAAAGAACAACACCTAAGGACCTGCTATAGAACAAACACTAGTCTAGATCTAGTTCTCTCATACATGTAGGTGCTAACCTAGAGGCTAGGCCAGATCTAGTCTCTTAAAAGACAACTATTCTAACCCTAATGATGTTCAAGTTCAAGGTTTTCTTTAGTTTGAGTTGCATAATGAGCAAATGCTAGGGTTTGCTATTGTTCATTCTCTAATACCACAATTGATGTCCCCGGATTTTCTAAAACTTAATCTAATGTATGACGTCTAAATTGAAGCCTCACCTCAGTGAGCATCCCAATTTAAACACCACACACTAGGCTAAGAAGAAGAAAATTAGAGGAAGTCGAAATGAAATGACAGTAGCACATTCTCATGAACAATAATAAAACCATACTACACATGTTCACCATTCAACATATAATTACAAAATGAATTGTTACAACATTTGATATTACATATTGAACAACAAACTTTTACATATGCACATGTACTACCACTAAACAACAGAATCTTAAGACAACATGTCCACCTGTACATCAGCTCACCACACAATTTCAACTATCAAACTCTTCAAGATCTTATGTCCACAACCTAAACAAAAGCTTATATGTGGTACACATCAGCACAATATTCAAGAATATTGTACTGAGTACACCTACATGTCTTTTTATATATCTCTCATTACTAAGCTTGGAAATAAGATAAAGCTAATACCTGGAAGTAATCAAAAATATAACAAAATCATACTTGAACAAAGAACCGTTTGTTAACAGAAGAAAACACATGTTTTAAGCTCATTTTCCATTATACATAAATTTGACAAATCACATGCACTATTCTATCAAAGAGATTTAGTGCTCACATGTACAATTATGTCAATGAGATTTAGTACTTTCATAAATGAACTATTTTGCCAAAGAGATTTCATTCCCACATGTACTATTCTTCCAAAGAGATTCAGTACTTTCATCAATGAATTATTCTACCAAAGAGATTTAGTGCTATCATATAATTGATTGGATATCATATTTTTCATCTGTTCATAGCCATATAAGTCTAAAAAATCAAGCAAGATATCATACAAGAATAATCATTTCATCCAATCCCATATGCCAAGTATTTGTACACACATAATACAAGCATACTGTATGATCAACAAAGAAAGAGGTAAGGGTGAACCTTGATCAAGATATTCTAATCATCAAATATTCACAATTCATCTATATCCTTGTCAACCCCTGATTAAGACAAGATCATATATGACTTGCATCAGATTCCCATCATCTTAACCCTAATAGAATTCATTTTAGGGTTTATCTTAGCTCCTTACAGCATGTGCATGAATACTAGTCTTACTCTTCTTATTATATGGGATTGATGTTACTAATGTTGTATTCCAGATTAAGGTATAATTTGATGATTTGATTATATATGACTATGTGCACATATTAACCCTATGCCTCTTTGGAGTATTTAACTGGATGATCAAATAGCTGAGTTTTGTCACCAAACTTGAGTAGAATGTAGCTTGAGAGATTGTAAAGCTATAGTTAAAATTTGGTGGCAATTGGAGTATCGTAGAGGAAGTTGTTAAGGGGTATAAATTTAAGGATATTAATCATGATATCAATATCATTTGACATCCAAACTTTGACAATACACTTGGGACTCTCAAAAAACTTCAACATGCATTAATTCATTTATGTCATTGGATATTTAAGCATCCCAAAAGTCCACTCCATCACATCTTACACACCTTAAGAGAAATTTTGTCTTCAAAATTAATCCAAAAATCTAGTCCTTCACAAATATTGTCCCGACCCATTGTCTTCTGACATTATATTTTTATACGAATGGCAATATGGCACAAACATACAATGTTCTTTGGGGCTGATATTTTTCAAATGCAAAATGTTTGATACTATTGATACCTATCTCATTAGACTAGACTCCTCCAAAGTTAGTACAACTCTATTCCCAGAGTGGAAAAAGTAAGAATGAAAAAATAAAATTAGGTGAGATTTTGATTCAAGAATGGCAACGGTGTTCTTCATCAACCCATTCTAATTTGAGAAGCATTATCATGTATCTTTTGAGCATGCCATGGTTATCCTTATCTTGGAATTCTTCAACTACAATGTGAAGAATATAAAGATTACATAAAACAAGCATTCATTTGATAGAGGTTGTTGATGAGGATAGTGGTGGCAAAAATAGGGTTTGAACCATTTTTGCTTCCCTTTAGAGTCGTAGCCTTCACCATGGTGACAAATAAGGGAGACAAGTTATCTGGCACAAAGATCTACTAGTCATTCAATTTCACTCTGTAATTGTGTAGAATGTTGAAGACCCACCAAATTAAATAGGTAATCTGAGCTATTATAGAAAACAATCTAGCAGTCTTGAGTTAAAACTACAAGTAGTGTCTGGTGATTGTCTTAGAGCAAAGGTAAAAATTTGTAGTTGGGAATATTGGGATACATATGTTGTATTAGCAACTCCCTCTCCACTGAGTTGGTCTTTACAAAAATGTAAATTCATTAGATCGGGTTTGGACATATAGACATCATTTAAGCCATGGTTTAGAATAGATTGTTAAACAACAATAAGGCAATGTGATAGCTAATCATCTAGTTGGATAGTGTCCTAGAGATCATCCTTCATAACCAATATAACATGATTAGATATTCCACCCTAGAGCCTTGCCATTAGAGGATATAATTCATCCTGGGAGAGATCACTACAGGTATTCCTATCAAAGTTAGAAAAATTTGTCTCAACAATAGCAGTTGGCCCATAAATAGGAAATGTTGGAGACTCATCCCGAATAGGGTGAATTTCTTCTGCCTCCTGATCTTGTACTAATGGAGGTATAGTCTCTAATAGTTGTAAGTCATGTTAGAATGGATGGCTCTACTTAGGTTGAGGTAATTTTTTTATTGGATGTTGAGCATGCTCGACTTCATTACAAAGGATCTCCTAGAAAGGTATCTCGATAGGCTTGGGGATAAGGAGAAAAAGTTCCCTTATTTACATGTAGATTGGGATCTTGAAAGAAGCAGAGATTGTGCATGACCTCCAAAACATATCTCACTCATAATGCAGTGAAATCGTTGGGATCTAGGGTAGAAACCTATATGCTTTGATTAAGGGTCTCCATAAATTAGAGGACTACAAAAGCACCATCATGCTTTTTAGGATTTTATTAATGGACTAAAGGCTAGATAACATAGTTTGTCCAGTCGAACATGTAGTAAGGTCAGTGTTGTTAGATCAGGTATTGTAGATGAATAGGAATATGTCATGTCTTTTCTTCTCCTAGATCTCTGAATCCCGTATAAGAATTGTGAAATTCCGTACAGCTTGGGTTGACTAAGAAAACATGTCGCTTAACTAGAACAGCAATGCATGTGATCCAATAGACCTTATAGTGAAAAGGAAGAAGGATGAACCTTGTTTCCCCTCATTGATATTTTCCATTAGGATGGTGACTACTAGTGTTGTGAAATGATTTTTGAATAAGTAGTTTGTAAGAGAGAGTGTGGCATTGCAGTAAAGTCACTGCTTGTCACTAGGCATCACATTTTCTAAAAACATGGATGCTAGAACAGTGAAGGGACGCTTATTGATCTTGGCGGGGTTACAAAAAATATTATGTAATGTATGTTTGATAAAACTTGGACCCCAATATTGTAAAGGATTTAGTTTTGGTACACCTTGTCATCAAGAATATCATGGATGAATATATCCTAAACTTACATCCCTTATAAGCAATCAAGAACTAGGTCATTCATCTCGTGAGGGATCTCTAGAGTAAGGAACGGTGTTGGTTCAGGAAAAATATGATTAGTAGGTCGTGGACCTATGTTGGATAGAATAGACACTAGGTTGTCATTGTCTTCACTAGAGGAGGAGTGCATGTCATCAACCAGGATATCTACATCATAATGCATTGTAGAGTCCTACTTTTTGCCTAGAGAAGCAGCCTTCTCACAATCAATATTTTGACTGGGAAGTGATTGTATGTGGTTGTATTCCCCTAATAGAGTAGCACGTAGTTGATGTAGTGCATGTTCATTCAAGAGGTTGCCATCTATCTGCAGCTGATGAAGTGGAACATCATTTTTGAAGAAGTTTGCATGGATGTCCTCATATGGGTTGATATGTGGTGGTTTTATAGAAGCACAAATCCCTATGGGAATGTTGACTTGGACTTGGGGAGGAACCACATGGTGAAGGTTCCCTTGAATATTATCCATAGTGGAAGTAACAATGTTGTGAGGATTATTGGTCGTGACAGTCTCTCAGATATGGGAATTGAAAAGGGTTGAAAGGATTTAGTTGAGTCCTCTGTGGAAAAACACTATTTCTCCTCCTGTTCTTTGCTTGAAGTATTGAGAATATAGGAAGTTTCTGATGAAGATGAAGATGGTGAGGAAAGGCCTCTAATTTTTTGGGGGGTTTAATAATTACATCCTACATTTTTGCTTGAAAGAACGCTTGTCCTTATGATTCTTTAGATCGTCCCCCTTGGCTTTCTAGAAGTTATGCATCTCCCTTTGTACAGCTAGCAATTCTATCATTTGTTGGTGGGGAGAAGCCAAAGCGTCAACCTTGAACTCTAAGGCATCTACTTGGTGCCAAAGGTGTTGCAATTCATAGATGGCATTGTTGAGCTTAGATATTTGGTTGTATAAGTTGTGCACCTCTATTTGGAGGTTAGCAATATCAATAGTATTATGCATTGTTACCTCACATGGAATATCAAAATTGTAGCCAAGAAATATGCCAAGATTTTCGGGATAGTGAGTGTAAGAGGAGTGATGGGTGATGAAGAAGGAGAGGATGGAACGTCATATGTATTAACAAGTGACCTAGAAGGGGTTGCTTAATATAGCTATTTTTGTTGTAGCAGGATGGACATTTTATCGTGGACTTCATGGGTGACAGGGGAGAAGGAGTGTACTCACAAGATGTAGTGGTAGAAGATGTAGAGAAGGTGATGGAGGTGGATCCATTTTGGGGCTTGAACTCTTACACCTTGATTCCTCTGCACATACTTTATTCTATTCAAAAACTACTAACTATGAGGAAGTTGGGATGGAGGTGGATATTGAGGAAACTGGGAGATGTGTTCCACATGTTTATCTTGGGCACTCTCTTCCCAACTCTTCAACTATGATAATAAGTGTTTCTCTTAGCATAGTTGGCATAGAATGATTATGAGAAGACAACGTAGGGAGGGAACATCTTGTGGTTGAGGTAGATTTATTAGGTTCTACAAGTAGGTGATGGAGTTCATCCTCTATATACAAGAGCTTTTGGGTGTCACAATCATTGAGCGTCGGTAGTGGGATGAGAATAATAGTCAGCATGAAGTGTTAATAGAGACTGCTGATTTGGCGTACAAGTGTATTGGTGTAAGAAAGATACTTTATATCAATTAGTCCATCATCTTTTGTTTCTATAAAGCTTTTAAGGATATCAGGATTCTCAAATTTGTGATATACAAGTCTGATAAGGTTTTCCATGCAGTAATCTTTTTTGTGTAGGACTGTTATAGATATTCATCCATCGATAAATATTGTGTCAATATTGACCGGTTTCCCATCCTTAATGCAAGATAAAATATACAACTCTTTATGATAGATGTTGCCTCTTTCTAATTTGGTGAAGAGTATGTTGGAAATGATGTTTTCTATGATGTGACACATTCCATAATGAACATTATCAGCCTTAGCAGTGTTGGACTTGTATTAGGGATGGCTAGTGAGTGTCGACCAGATTTTGTGGGCCTTGAAGTGGGATCCTCCTTATCAAGCTGGCTGAGTTCACTATTTTTGCTTCTTCATCATTGGTGTAGAAGACTTTTTTCAGCCTCTTCTTAATAAGAACCTCCTCTTGGTTGAAGAAATGCACTTGAATCTATCAATTCCCGCCACATGGTTGCTTGTCAAGTGGTGCAACAATGAGTTCTTTGGTGGAGGACATGAATTGCTATGTCATCTTGTTATAAGATGGCAGTGCCTCAAAACACAAGCCTTCCAAATTTGAACCAGTCAGCAATTCATATACTCTCTTCTAGGTGACTGGTTCATGTAGTGTCTGCTTGTTCATAAAGTGTGTTGCTTTGAAAGTTTTGCATGCCATCACAGAATACATTGCATGGTGTTTATTATCACGAGGATGCAATAGTCCTTGTTGGAGCCCATGGTTGGGGTTGTCCTCCTGTGTTTCTTGTGCCGCCTCAATGGCCAGATGTTCTATCTTTTATCATGTGCTTTGTTCATAAGTCAAGGAGTCAGGGAGAGTCCTCTTTACTTCCTGGGGTTGTGCTTCAGCAATGATGTTCCTTATAAGGTTTTTAGCCTATCCATTCTTGGAAGCAGTAGTATTGGCAATATAATAGTGGCCTTGCCTTCTAGGCCAATCATTTGAGTAGGGATATTGGTGTGGGTCATGGATAGTTTTGAAAAAGGTGATGAAGGTAATGGTTAGAGTGTGACTTTGAGTTTATAAATACATGGAAAATTTAAAAAGTATGATTAAGTAATCAATCTTCTTGCAAACACATGTGATTGACTGGACCGTGTACAAGTTGATATCATGTGGAGAGAGATTCTATCGAGCTTTCTAAACTAAGGAGATCAATATGATTCATATATGGCCATGAATCATGAGGTTGATAAAATATGATCAACCATTGAAAGGTTGATTGTTTAGGAACTATCGAGTTATTTTATCTAAGGTGGTCAATGAGAGACATAAAAAGGGCTACCGATCTATTGTGGTCAATAAGTTCACTTTAAAACAAAATGATCAACCTTCACGAGGTTGATAGGTAGGCTTGATTCCTTAGTCAAACGTGTATACAATGAAGTAAGGTGAAGAGGTCAAGTAGAAGAGTTCCCAAGATTGATAGTAGTCGAGCTATGAGTTGATAGGTCAGAAGGGAGGTGAAGGTCGATAGGTTAAGGGAAAATCTAGAAAATCTCCATGGTAAGTCATGGACAAGTGAATAGAATTATTTCATGTGGTCCCCTTTTATAGACAAAGGGCAGTTAGTAGATGGGGATTTTGAGTGTTAGACACATAATATTGATCTCTTGGGTTGATTTTAAAAGGATGATATGATAAAATCAATAGGGATTAATGGGTTATGTTCAAACTCAATCGATAAGGTCAGTAGAATCTATAAATCAAAATGCAATTTAGGTTGACAAATTAACATATCAAACTATGTCGGGTAGAGTTGAGGTTGATAATTCCCTTGGGAGTAGAAAATTGAACCACTATCATTTAAATGATATACATTTGAGATAGATAGGGTACATAGACAAAAATGAAAGTCAACCTACTAGGTGATAGAGATCTTAAATCTAAAATAACTAAGGAAACACTATGAGAAAACAAAACAAACATAACAAAAACAAATATAGGTCTTGTGTTGCCTCCCAAGTAGCACTTGTTTTTTTCAGTTAGCTTACTATCCAGTGTTTGTTTATTCTATAATAGGAAGATCGGAGAGGTCCATGTCAGCCTTTTTTTAATACTTTGTCTTCATAATATCTCTTCAGTCTATGTCCATTGATAGAGATTGACCCAGATGTTTCACAAAGGATGTCCATCATATCAAAATGATGAAGTGTAATGAAAGTGAATGGTACAAACTAGTGGGATCGTAGCTATATAGGGGAAAGGCAAAAGGATAAATGAAACAACAAAACTTTGTCCCCTTTAGAGATATATTTGACATTGATGTGAGAATCATACCAAGTTTTAGCTCTTTCTTTGCAAATTCTAGTGTTCTCATAAGCATGTAGGCATAGTTACTCTAGCTCTTAAAATTGTCGGAACCTCTTCTTCTTATCTAGTTTAGGGTCCACATTAAGATTCTTTATGGCCCAATATTATTTATTCTCTAACTCTAAAGAAAAGTGACAAGATTCTCCATATATTGTCCAATACGGAGTTGTTCTGATGAGGCTTTTATGTGTAGTTTAGTACACCAAGAGAGAATCATTGAGTTTTGAAGATCGATCCTTCTTGGACTTCCCAGCAATTTTCTCAAGAATATTCTTGATTCACAATTTTAAACTTCTACTTGCCCAACTATGTGAGGATGTTATGGGTGGATACTTGTAGCTTACCCCTTATCTTTTCAATAATGCTTCAAATTGGTTTTTAATAAAATGATAACCTTAGTCACTTATCATGGTTTTGGGAACTTCTAACCTAGGAAAATGATCTTATTGAAAAGGGTCATGACAGTATCTGAGTCGAAGGTGGGTAAGGCTAGAGCTTCCACCCATTTTCATACATAATTGACAATAACTAAAATACATTAGTTCCCAAAGGACATTCTACTAGAGTAACTTACTTGACATTTTTGGTTAAACCCTAGCATTTCACTAGACTAAATTATGTGATGTTTTTGGCTTTCTTATGTCCAAGGACCGCTACCACAACAAAGTTGTTAGTGAAACACATGATGTCAAAAGGAAGATCCCAATGGGGACCTTTCAATATGGGTGTTGATGTAAGAGCACTATTTAATATGTCAAAAGAAATTAGACAATCTTCATGGAAACTAAAAGGAGTGTCTTTCAACAAAAGTCTTGACGGAGTTTAGAAATGTCGAAGAAGTCCTTAATAAACCACCTTTAGTATTCAACATGGTCTAGAAAAATCCTCATGGATGTCACTAGGGAAGGGAGTGGTAACTTGATAAGTGCTTAAATATTGCTTGTCTACTTTTGTTCTTGCTTCAAAAACCTTGTGTCCAAACACAATGCCTTTGCATACCATGAAATGGCACTTCTCCCAGAGTTTACAACGAATTGTTTCTATTGATATCTTTGTAGAACTCCTGATAGGTTCCTCAAATAATCTTCAAATGAGAACACATGTACAGAGAAAGAATTCATAAAGAGTTCCATAATATCTTAAATGAAGTCAACAAATATGGAAAACATACACCTCTAAAAGGTGAAAGGAGTGTTACACAGTCCAAATGGCATTCTAGGAAATGCATAAGTTCCTTATAGAAATGTGAATGTTGTGTTCTCCTGATCATCAGGGTGAATGGGTACCTGGTAGAACCCAAAATACCCATTGAAATAATAGAAATGAGAGTGGTGAGCTAGGCATTCAAGAACTTGGTCAATGAACAGAAAGGAAAATGTTCTTTCTTCATGGTAGCATTTAACATCTTGTAATTGGTGAACATTCTCCATCCTAAAATGGTGTGAGCCACCAATTATTTACCATAACTTCCTTTAATGAATGGTATTCCTCCTTTCTCGGGCACGATGTGAACTTGACTAACCCAGTTACTATCATTGATGTCATAGATAATCCTAGCATTATAGATTATGACTTCTTTATGCACAACTATGTGCATTTGATTATTTATTTTCGTCTGTCCTTAGACACGAGGACTTGCATTTTCTTCAAGGTTAATGTGGTGCATGCATATAGTCGTACTAAGCCCCTTTCTGTCATCTATGAAATGACCAAGAGACTTTTTTATAAGCTTGAGCATGGTAATTAGTAGTTCCTACTGGTCGGATGGGAGTTCTAATTGATACTAATAGGTTACCTTCAGGAACGGTCACAAACGTAGGGAAAGATTTTGGTTCTGATGTGTATTTTGGCTCTCGAAAGAGAGATATATTGGTTGTTTCAATCGTCCCTTATTGATTTGCCTCTTCTTCTTCTACTTCTTCAAGATAAGCAAAAAATTATTTTACTTATAGAGTAATGATCCCAGGTGTTGGAGTAGTGATAATTCTTATTAGGTGATTTACTATAGCATGGTGCTCCTGAATCTCAACACATAACTGGTCTCTTCATATGATCAAGAACATTGAAATTGATATCCTCATCCCCTACTCGAATAGTAATTAGCCCATCTGCAACATCAATCAAGGCATGTAGGGTTGAAAGGAATGGTCTACCATATATCATTAGATACATTAGGTCTTCAGTAGCGTTGATGATGACAATATCACATTGGATAAAGAAATTTCCTATTCAGATAGGAACATCATCAATGACTCCAATGGGTATAGTGCATGTGTTATCATCTAGTTGTATCCTCATTTGAGAAGGAACTATATCAGTAAATCCCCAAAAAAATTGCTTGAGATAGTGACATAACATTGATGCTCACACCTAGGTCATCTAGGCCATGTCTTTCCATAATGTCCCCTAGTAGAAATGGGATGATAAAAGCATCAAGATCTTTCTTCTTAGTTGGCATGGTGGACTAAAAAAAAGTAGTGTCCTACCTAGGTAACCAACCCATTTCAAATTCACATTTTTTCATTTCTTAGTACTTAGATCTTTCACGAACTTAGCATAGGTTTCCATTTCTATCTATGGCATCAAGATGGAAAATATGTAGATGTATCTTTTCAATAGTATCTAGAAACTTTGTGTATCTCTTATCAAGAGGTGCTTTGATAAATTGGTGAGGGAATAGTACTTCGGTGTAATGCTCAACATGTTTACTCAAAGAAATTGGCTTTGTTGTCCCTCATTCCTTCTTACTTGTTGGAACAACTTCCTCTATAGGAATTGTTAGTTTGTCGTCATCCTTGACTATAGGTTGTGCTGGTGAAGGACGTGGTATATTTAAAGTAATACCAAATCTCACCATTGCCATCATCATAGTTTCATGTCTAGGGTTTTTTTTAGTACAAGAAGGAAATTGATCAGTTGGGTTTTTTATCGAGGCATCTATGGATGCCAATTACTGATCAATGACTCTTTTACGCAACTGTAAATTGTTGATATCCTTACTCACAATCCCTATTTGTGTTTACATGTTGTCTATTAGATCATTTTTGCTCAGTATGCATATCCCAAGGAATTCAGTCAGAGAGTTTAGCCAATTTATTAAATTTTATTGTTTTTGGATAAAACTTCCTCTTGGTTGTGACGTCCCACGATTTTCTAAAACTTAATCTGATGTGTGACGTCCAAATTGAAACCCTCACCTCAGCGAGAATCCCAATTTAAACATCCCACATGAGGCTAAGAAGAAGAAAATTAGAGGCAGTCATAAGGAAACAATCAGTAGCACATATACATGAACAATAAACAAACCACAACACATGTTCACCATTCAACATATAATTACAACATGAATTGTTACAACATTTGATATTACATATTGAACAGCAAACGTATACATATACATGTGCTACAGCTAAACAACAGGATCTTAAGACAACAGGTCCACCTGTACATCAGCTCGCTACACAACTCTCACTATCCTGGATCTTCAAAGCATAACCACCACCTAAACAAAAGATTACATGTGGTACACGTCAGCACAATATTTCAAGAATATTGTACTGAGTACGCCTACGTGTCTTTTATATACCTCTCATCATATCTTGGCAATAAGATAAAACTAATACTTGGCAGTAACAGAAGAATATAAGAAAAGCGTATACTTGCACCAGGATATTCATTAACAAAAGAGAACACATATTTTAAGCTCATTTTCCATTATATATCAAGGCCTTTATGATCACTACCAAAGAGTTAGATCATTTGTACAAGGTGACCACTACCAAAGAGTTAGGTCAGACCACTACCAAAGAGTTAGGTCATATGTACAATGTGACCACTACCAAAGAGTTAGGTCACTTCCAAGCACACTACCAAAGAGTTAGTGCTTTCATATAATGGAACAGATATATTATGTTTGATGTGTTCATAGCAGTAATTATGGAAGATCATGCAACATATCATACAAGAACAATCATTTCATCCAATAACATATGCCAAGTATTTTACTACACATATAACACAAGCATATTGTATAATAAGCCAAGTAAGAGGTAATGGCGTACCTTCCAAAGAGATAGATCATACTAAACACATATCACTGATGTCAACTATAAGCTTGGTCAAACCTGATCAAAACAAGACCATATACTATCATCAGGTTCTCATCTTATTATATCTCATCTTAACCCTAATTATGTCCATTAGGGTTTCTCTTAGTTCATTAGGGTGTTCCCATCATCACTTGTATTCTTGTCTTATAATTATCATACTGATGTCATATTCCAGGTTATTATTCATTATCCAAACATTATCTTCCATAGAATTTTTGTGCACATTAATTAACTCTAGGTTATATTATTAACCTAGATTAGGGTTCTATAACATGTATTAAGATTCATCTTCATATAACATGGATTCTGTTCATCATTATGATCTCATAATTAAAACTGAAGCTTTCATATACTGATATAATCTTACTCTGTGAATTTTATCATTTATTGACCATGTATGCATTTATTGTATATTAATTAGGGTTATAAGCCCTAATTAGCAACATTAAGCAAAATGCATGATTTCTTAAATCAACATGATCATCCTTGACATCAGGTGCATTATAAACATTATTATGGAGTTACTGACATTTTTCCATAATTTTATGTCATCATTTGCTATTTATTATCCACTAAACAAGCATTACACATATTTCATGATATCACTGAGATTCGTGCATCAAAAGCCTGATATTATGATTTCATACTGTTGTACACATTTTTCTGAGAAGTTTGGTATATTATACTTATTTTTCGGATGCTCGAGCTATTTACTGTGATTTATCTATGATCTGAGTATTAACTAAATATTTACCTTTTTCCATCTAATCAGGTGCCGCCATGTGTCCAACAGAAGCCACGACCCCCTCTATGGCTTGGGTTCTTGTTGAGCTGGTTGGTTTGAGGCTTTAGACCCGGTCTGCTCTTGGATCAGCTGGCTCGGGGTGTTCATCCTCTCCTTCCTCGCAATCCTCATGTAACGGACGCCCGAGGCATCCGTCTCATCGACGGAACCACTACCGCCGCCACAGCTGCAGGGTCCAGGCTCGCCGCCGCTATGCCTCCATGTGGCTCAGAGAGCCCAGCGCCGCCGCCGTGGAGCAGAGCTCCAGCAAGGGAATCGTCTCCTCCGTCCTCCTCCTCGGTCCGCTCCACCTGCATCCGACGCCGCCCACCAAAATGAGCGCAGCCGCCGTCGTGGAGCAGAGCCCCAGCAAGGGATCGGCTCCTCCGTGTTGTAGAGTTGCCGCCCTGCGCTACCTCCATGGTCTCCTTCTCCAACGTGGGAGCAGTAGGTGCCACCTCCTTCTCACGGCTTGCAGAACCTGCCGCCGCTGTTGCCTCCATGCTCTCAAGCTGGTCGACGCGTTCGAGATCTCGCGCTCACACTGCGCTTTGAGCTCCGTCGGGGAACACTCCGGTGAGGTCTGGGCAACAGCTTCTCGAGCTAGACGAAGCAGGAAGCTTCCTCCTCCTTGCGACCTCAAAACCTCTAACGATGCCAACAAATAGTCGATGGCCCCTCATCTTCTTTCACACGCCATCTACAGCTTGTGATGGGGCGACGAAGTAGAGAGAGAGATCGACTCTTTACACTTGGTTTCGTATTACATGATTGAGGGGAAAGAAACTGCCCGGTCTGTCACTCCTTTCATCATGCGACCCCCGGTCGTGGATGTCTGGAACATGGTCATTCCCTACTCCACGATCTCACTGCCGTTCAAAGGGGGGAGACCAGGTCGTTGCTCCCATCCAAGGGTTACGAGATGCTAGATCCGTGGCACCCCCATCTCAAGGCTATGCCCACTGGATCTAGACCATGTACTGTAGATCTTGTGTCACGCAGCCAAAACATAACACATAGAGTGTGACAAGGATATTGATCAAAGCCTAAGCTAATGTAATTGAATCGTTGCCAATCATACATTATTGTATACATTTTTACATCACTTTCGAACCTCAATATCTTGATCTAGGAACCTTCAATTGCCACCAAATTTTAACCATCGCTTCCTCACAACTCAAGCTACCTTATACTAAAATTTGGTACCAAAAATCAATGGTTAGACCATTCAAATAAATTCCTCAAAAAGGCATAAAATTAGAGATCTTAATCATTATATAAATCTCAATCAACATACCAACTTATTAAAACATTCGCGATTCTCAAAACAACTCAACATGTGTGACTTCACTTGTGTCATTGGACATTTTTGGATTACGAAAGTCCATTCCATCACATTGGTGGTCCATTAAAGTTTCCCTATTGGTGGTGAGAATTTTATGTCACCAATGTGTTATTTTAAGAGAAACTAGGGTGTTCTAGTATTTTTTAATTCACATATGAAACATTTTCTATGGATCAACCTTGATAGTCTTATACTTCATGGGTGCATATGCAATTACCAACTCCATGTCCATTTTCTCCAAATGTGATGTAGTTCAAGATGGTCTCCATTCAATGCCACACCTTGGCACTTCTATCCTTTAGAATTTAAATATTTCTAGACATTTTATCAAGCTTTTCATTCAAGGAATCAACATTTTTAGATCAGAGGTGGTACCCATAGACGATATGTTCTCAATCGACCCCCTATCATAATTCATCCCATCTTGTAATGATTTCATTGATAATTTCCTTAGAGATATTAGCATTGTGTCCCATAAAATCACTCCCTACTATAGCATTAATAGATGTTCTCTCTCTTGGTGTAATCCCATTATAGAAGGTGGTTTCCATATCACTTCCTTCAAAGTTTTAGTGAGGGCACTTTTGCTTATATTCTTGGTATCTATCCAAGGCTTTATATAAGTTTACACTTGGCTTCTGTCTAAAGATGTTAATCCTATTTCTACAAACAATATTCTTGGTTGGTAAGAACTTGTTGACAATTGACTCTACCAATGCTTTCCAACAAATGATTCTCTCACGCTTCAAACTTTGGTCCCATACAAGAGCCTTAATCTCAAAGAAAATTGGAATCCCTTGAGGTAAATGACTTCTTGTGGAATGTCTTAAGGGTGTCACTTGTTGAAAGTATATATATGGTAATAAGGATTTTACTTAACCAAGTTTCCTCTAAAGGGTCACTATTGAATAATATTTAGGAAAGCCAGTTTTAATTCAAAATTTGCCACCTCAATTTGGGCAATCACTATAGGTTGCCTATTTTTTTTGGTGTGCATAGTCTCCAAAGACCCAAGGTATGATCTATCTTGTGTGTTTTATGTAGATCCACCTAGATAAGCCATCGTTTCTTAGACTAGTGGGTAAAGAGAAAGGATCTTTAGGGTGAATGAGTCACACTAACACCTAAAAGAATTGAATGAATTGAGGTTAGTAACCAGAATTGCAAGAAAAAAATTCAAGATATAATGTGGTTGAATTACAAAGTATGTGCACTGATTAATAATAAGTAAACCTTGGGTTCTTAGTGGTTTCTTTCTTGCTTATCCCCAACAACACGGCCAAAAGTTTGTCACTCTAAAATGTGGGTTAAAAGTGGGAACACAATTTCCTAGTCACAGGTATCTTACTTTAAATATATACCCAATGTCAAGAGATGTACAAAATTCAATATGGAGTCTATTGTAGTAATGTTTGGTCAAACACAAGTATAATGAGAAAAAAAAGTAAGAACTAGAGGACTTGGCTTAGTTTCATCAAATCAAAAGTGTTGAAATTGGTGTTCCAACAAAGAAAGTAATTAATCTACCCAAAAAAATAAACCTAAACTATAAAAAGATGTAGTGAAACACATATAATGATACAAAAACTTAGATTGGGTTTCACCAATCATACCAACCTTAACCATATGAAACCTTATCTTCTACTTTGTATATATTCTTGACATATTCTGCAAGCAGTCATAAAAAATATTTAACACCTTCCTTCTTTTAAGATCAGGGCAGATTTCTATCTAAGGGAACCTCTTTCTTGAGATGATAACCTTTTGATCAAGCACACACGTATCATTTCATCTATGGTAACTCCTTATGCTTGTGTCTCATAACTAGCCCATACTCTAGATCAGCGTGAACTTGTTCTCACAAATTTATTTAGATTAGACATCACAAGAGGATAGCTAATCAAACGGGTGATGCTATTAAAAAGGAGTAAAAAAATAGAAATATAAGAATATATGTACTTAATAAAAAAAGGAAAGATTACATGGTTGGGAGGGCCTTATGGCTACTTCCAACCTAAGTTAATGAGTTTAGCCACTCATGGTGCAAGAAAGAAACAAATTACAACTTGAATATGTCATAGTTGTTAAAAAACAATGAAATAACAACTAAAAATGAGAGAGGTCGATACACTGCTAGATCAAGTTGAGAGGTCAGTTTACCCACCTTTTGACTAAATCTAACTAAGTGATTGGTCACTGAAGAGTTCGATCAATCTCACCTATCAACCTTGGAGGTCAAAATCTTCATGTATGTTGTTGGTATACTTGAATCTAGATGAATAGTTTAATCTGAAATGGGAGTGTTGGTGGCAAGGTTATAGGTTGATCACTCTCACTAGGTTGATAGTCCTCTTAAAGTCAGTTTCTCTAACCTTTTTCTTTGTGCTTTTCAATAGCATTTCAGCTTGTTCATAGAAAACAAGATGCCTTGGAAGTGAGATCTTGGGGTCCTATTTATAGGGTTTCGGCAGTCTCATGTCCACCTGTAATTGGTCCACATGGCATTGACACTTCAGTTTCTGACTATCAAACTTGAGAGAAAGATGGGTTTTTTAATCGATGAATTGGCTATCGACCTCGATCTAGATTCAAGGTCTATTGATGGATTGGGTCGAGCGTTAGCCTTTTCTTCAAGCTTGATTACTTCATGAACTATCGACTTGAAGGTTGATTGATGGCTTGAGTGCATCAGCTTGATGAGTTTAGTATCGATCTTGAGAGCTCAATTTTTGTGATTTATTTTATCAATGTTGGGATTGCTTGAGCAAGGAGGTTGATAATATGAATGGACTTTATCAATTCATTTGGGGTCAATTGGTGTGGTATCTCGATGGGCTTCTTTAACAAGACCTATGAGTGTGCTTCCTTTATCAATCTTTAGTGGTCAATTGTCAAATATTACTCCCCTTTCTTGATTTTTTTATGATTGACCTTGGAGGTTGATAGTTTAGCAGTCGACTCTATGAGTAAAAGTCCAAGTTTTTGCAAACTTTCAAGGGTAACATAACTAGGACATGATTTTGACATATAAGTGCTTAATGAATGACATGTGATCTTTATTGGCATATGAAGATATTTTATAGCATAAAAGGGATGTGAAATATTAATGAAAATTTATGGTATCAGTTGTCTCATTTATTGTTGTAGTTGAGGGTAGAAATTCATCATGTGTCCAAATAGTCCACACTCATAACATTGATTATTTTTTAAACTACACAATTTGTTATGGTTGTTGTTGTTGAATACTCTGCCTATAAGACTATCCTAGGCAATTTGGTCATTGAAATGGTTCCCAAACTCTTTTCTCTGGATGGAGAAAAACCTCTGATTCATCCCTTACCAAGTGACCAGTTTGACTTTGTCTAGATCCTTGGCTCTAACCTTTCATGTCTATTCTCATATTGTTGTTGTTTTGGAATCATATAACATGGACTCATAAAATTCTTAAACTATCAACAAAGTGGTGTATATCATTCTTATGTGACTCATAATCATGATAAACATGTACACTCCATGGTGGCTAATTGTTGTGCACTCAATCCTACTCACCACTTCCTTCTAGGATAAAAAATTCTCATGTGGTTGTAGAGTGAAGGCCAATTGTGATAACTTCAGGTACAACCCATCTTCAAATTATTAGATCCTTTCTTCTTATGTGGCATACAAGTGAGGATTGAACCTTAACAACTCCATGGACTGAGATTCATAATAAGTTATGTACATGGTCCTCTACCATTGGTTCTCGAACTAGCACATCATCTCTTGAAAATAAATGTATGGAAAATACCTACTCTCAAACTCATGGGGAACTCCACCAAGTTAATCATCTCTATTAGACTCTTCTCTTTCGTAATGGCCCACCAATGACTAGAACTTCCCTTCATAGGTAGTTCACATGCTTGCTCTTCTTTTCTGACAATATTTCTAACATTAGGAAGGATTTATCTAGATTGGCCTTCTACATCCACAAGATCCCTCATCCCATCATACTTTGTTGATTCAACCCTTATCATACACTGAAAGGTCTTCCCTAAATCACAAGAAGACTCGAGAATTGTGGTGTGCCTTGGGTGAAGGTATCATCATCCTATCTATGATGTGCATGGAAGTGGACGTTAGTTCCCCAAAATAACTTCAATGGCTTGGTATCATTTGGTCAAGAGAGGGAGTGGAGTTTGTTCATAACCTACTCTAAAACTCTTGTATCCTATTTCCTTTTCCTCTCCTTTATGTAGGAAGTACAACGATACTCTCTTTACAACCATTGTGTTGTTTTTCCATGTACCACATAACCATAAATGGTGATTATATATCAATAACATGTAATTATAGGTAGTACATCCGATGTTCATGTAACTCTAGGTAACCTAGGATCTAACACCACCAACAGTGGCATCCCAATGGTCGTATTCCACACAAAGGAGGAAACCCCAAAACAAAACAAAACAACAAACATTTCTCATTAATATCTTTAATCGAGAAGGCAAGCAAAATTATAAAACAAAATTCTAATGTTGCTCGCATGTATAATCACATAAAAATTCCCTTATCTTCATTCATTTTAATATCACAACTAACCAATGCCACATTTTTTACAAAAAAATCTTATTTTTTCATATTTATATCAAGAAAAACATGTGCATGGAATTAAAGACAAAAGGAAAATCCTAGATACATCATCATAAGAAAACAAGCCACTTATACTTGATTTTACAGGGATGACTCCAGAAAATGCAGATAGGCTAACTACCACCTTCTTAAACTATATTTCTGGAAAAGGAGTCTATTACCCCCAAAATGTGTGATGGGTATTGGGAGCCTAAAAACATGGAGAAATCATGAGAGTGATACTAATATCAATGTAAGATATATATCATTTGTATAACATTCTAAATATGCACTATATATTGAATTGCTAAATAAAGCAGTTAAGTAAAAGTAGCACTACGTAAAGAATCATCTTTGAACATGAAAATTAGTATAGAGTAATGGTATTGAATATGTATAGACCACAATAAAGTACTAAAAGAAATAAATTATAAAAGTGTTAAATCAAGTACATTTTTCAATATATTTGACTTGATGACATAAATCAATATTATATTATTAATCCTTGGTTATATGGGATATTGCTTTGATAATACTGGATAGTGGATTCAAATTTTATAGAAATTTTAAGTCTCCATAAGACCTCCCTGTGTCTTAGTCGAAGTAAGAATATATTTAGGGCTCATGTTCAAAATGATATGACAACATCAAACCCATCCTAGATATTTATATTAAGAAACATTTCATATATCATGGGCATAACTACCCCAATTATCATCATATCACATTTTTTCTCATTCACATTAACTTCACTACCATAATCACGAGAGATAAAACCTCATTCATACACATATAAACTTGGTGGATTTATGTCACTAAGGGAATGATATCTCTTAAGAATTCTATGTAACCCATGTATACTCAATAGTATATGACTTTGAGTACCTTCTTATAAACCTTGAGTTGCTAAAAGGATACCAAGTTTATGTTGGGTTTTACTGAGGCAACAGGCCCAGTGGAAACAAAAAAACTTTTCTCCACATACCCTACTAGCAGATCTCATTGATAACTACGTATTTGGAAAGAGGGTGTGCGGGACATACCTCATCGTGGAGCAAGTCCAACAAAATCCGTTCATGTGGTAACATGTGTAGACCCTCATGTGAAAAGACGGTTGTCGTCGACATCCTCTGAATGCAGACAACTCAGCGTATGTGTGTCTACTTCATCCATGTGGATGGACTGGAACTCCACGTATTACTTCACAAGCTGGTGGGAAGGAGTAGCCTTCTACTTAACAATGTGCTAGCATGGTTCTCTCTCCTTATCTCTTGCATGGGGATGATGATGGCTACGGTTCACATACGAAAGCGTGTCATTGTCTCTCACAAAATCCAGCCATCATGTCCCTATAAATAGGAGAGGAAAGGAAGAAGGGTTTCCTAAAACCCTCGGGAAACAAAAGGTTGTGGGTTTGTTTAAAACGAGCCGCTTTTTTTTTTTGATAAAGGGCGCCTGCCATTTTATTACATGATCAAATCATTTACAACAAGTGCACGGATCTGATCCTCAAACCCCTCTCCACGAGAGATGGGGTTAACAAGATGACAAGCGGGTGAGGCCAAGGCATGAGCTTCCCTATTACCTTGCCTCCTAACAAAACATAAATTGAAAGACAAGAAAAGCGAAGAGAGCTCCGAGATGTCCTTGACAATGAAGTGCTCATAACCAGGTCCTCCATCTCCCTTCTTCACAGTTGCAACCAGAGTAAGGCAATCCGTCTCCACAATGACGTCCGTATAACCTTTTCCAAGCGCAAGCTGCATGCCTTTCAGGACAGCCACACCCTCCGCACTAAGCACCGAGTATGGCTGTACTAAACGACACTGGAAAGTCCACAATAGGCGTCCATGGTCATCCCGAATAGCTGCACCACAACCACCATCACCCGTCTGAGAGATGGAGGCATCCGTGTTGATTTTAACGCAGCCCGATGGGGGGCGCCGCCAAGCTACACTGTCTGAAGAAGGAGCCGAAACGATCGGGGAGTCGCTTCCTCTGCTGACGGCTGCATGGTACTGTGAGTATCTCCTAACAATGTCAATGAAGCTCGCTGCTAAGCCCGGGAGAAAAGGAGGATGCTCGTCAAAGACATATTTGTTCCTTGCTGTCCACGTAACCCATAGAAGCGCCGCGCCCTCCTCTTTGCGCCTGTCGTTCCCCTCATCCAGAAGGCTGTCCACAAAACTCCCCACGTCATGAAGGTCCATCTGTCCCAACCAGTCGAACTCACCTGTAGCCCAGATTCTCCTAGCTATCTCGCACCGGAGCAGGACGTGCGTCAAGTCCTCACGCTGCCCGCAGTGGTGACAACCCTCCTCTGCAGTCACCTGCTTCCTCTGCAGCTCCGTCATAGTAGGAAGGATATTTCTCAAAGCTCTCCAGATGAAATGTTTTAATTTCGGTGGCCATCTTTCTTTCCACAGCCTTCTCCATCTTTCCTCTTGCTCCCCTTCCCACATGTCCTCCCCCGACCTTAGGAGCTGGTAAGCGCTCCTAACCGAAAAAATCCCATTGCTTTCCTTGTCCCAAAAAAGGCTATCCTCCACAGGCCACCGTGGAAGTGGAATGTTTAGGACAGCCCTCGCAAGATGACTGGGAAAGCACTCTTCTACCGCCTCCCTCCTCCAACCCTTCATCACTGGGCAAATCAAATCACTCACCCAGTTGTACTCTTCCGGGCCACTCACCAAATACCTATGTACCGTGCCACCCAAGAGAGGGATCCACCTATCCCTATATATGTGAATGTCCTTCCCATCTCCCAATCTCCATCTCATTCCCTCCTTGACCAGCTGCAACGCCCCCCAAATGCTCCTCCAAGTGTAGCTAGGACTACCTCCCATTCTTGCATGCAAAACAGAAGAGGACCTTGTAGTATTTTGCCTTTAAAATCCGGGCTGCCAAAGACTCACCATGGACCGCCAATCTCCATCCCTGTTTGGCTAGCAAGGCTTGGTTGAAGACCTTCATATCTCTAAAGCCCATCCCTCCACTCTCCTTGGGCTTGCATAGCCTCTCCCAACTCATCCAGTGTATCTTCCTATCCCCTTCTGTCGACCCCCACCAAAACCGAGCCATCATTGCCTGGATCTCGTCAACCAAACCATCCGGAATCTTGAAGACACTCATAAGATATGTGGGAATAGCTTGGATAACCGCCTTAATGAGTACCTCCTTCCCCGGCCTCGAGAGAAACTTCTCCTTTCACCCCTGAACTTTCTTCCACACTCTATCCTTTATCGCAGCAAAAACAGCTTTCTTAGATCTCCCAATGACTGTGGGGAGTCCAAGATACTTCTCATGCTTATCCACCTCTCTAACCTGCAGTCGGTCCTTGATCAGTTCCCGTCTCTCCACAGAAACATTTGCACTAAAGGAAACCTTCGTCTTCTCATAGTTAATTTTCTGTCCCGATGCCCTCTCGTATTGGCTGAAAATTTCAGCTAAAGCGGAGCATTCTTCTGAGGTTGCCCTTGTGAAAATAATATTGTCGTCTGCAAAGAAAAGGTGAGTGACCCTTGGCGCCTGCCTGCAAATTCTCGTGCCATGGATTTTGTTGTCCTGTGCTGCTTTGGAAAGAGAGAAAGAGAGAGCTTCAGCGCAAAAAAGAAAGAGATAGGGGGAGATGGGATCACCTTGGCGAAGACCTCTTGTAGGGGTTGCAGTGCCTCTCCTTTTGCCATTGACGATGATCTTGTGGGATACGCTGGACACACACTCCATCACCTTATTCCTCCAAACATCCGGGAACCCCATCTTCCTCATAACCTTCTCCAGAAAAGTCCATTCCACCCGGTCATATGCCTTGCTCATGTCGAGTTTGAGAGCCATCAAACCTTCTCTCCCCCGCTTCTTGTGCTTCATCGTGTTGAACAACTCATAGGCAATAAGAGCATTGTCAGTGATCATCCGGCCCTTCACAAAGGCGCTTTGGTTCTCAGAAATGATGTCATTCAACAGCGGCTTGATCCTATTCGCCAACACTTTAGTGATGATTTTGTACGAGACATTACAAAGGCTTATGGGGCGAAACTCAGAAATCCGAACCGGTCTGTTCGTTTTGGGAATCAATACAATATCAGTCTCATTCATATCCTCCATAGTCTCCTCCCCTTTCCACCATCTGCTAATGAAAGACAACAGACTGGCTTTGATCATCTCCCAAAATTTCTGGTAGAAAATAGCCTTCATCCCATCTGGACCAGGAGCTTTATTGGGATGCATTTGATTAAGAGCCTGCCATACCTCCGTCTCCGTCGGTGCCTGGTTGAGACGTGGGAAATTCTCATCAGAAATAACACCCGGCATATCAGCAATGAACTCCTCCATTCCGGATGGGGCCGAGCTGGCGAAGAGAGAGTTGAAGTACGAAGAGATAATTTCAGCAATCGAATCTTGTTCAGTATGCCAGCTACCATCCTCCTTGAAGAGACCCTGAATCATGTTGCGCCGTTTCTGTTGACTTGCTTTGTGGTGGAAGTACTTTGTATTCTTGTCTCCGTCTCTCATTTCATTGGTCCTAGCCCTTGCCAGCCAGTAGCTTTCCTCCAGGCGCTGTAACTCCTGCAGCTCATGTGCTATCTCTGTACATTCTTTCAACATATCATCGGAAGGTGGCCGATTTTGAGCGCTAACAAGCTTTTTTTCCGTCTCGGCCAGTCTCTTCTTGATGTTCTCGTACTTTCCATCTATCCATTTAGAAAGACTCTCAGCGCAGCTATCCGTCTGACCTTTTAAACCCAAGTCTGCATTGGTGTTCCACGCTTGCTGCACCACCGCTTTGCATTCCGGGGAAGATAACCAGAAGGTTTCAAATCTGAATTTTTTCTCATAAGAACCTCTGCCCGTACCTCCTCTTTCCGCCCACAGAAGAATCTGTCCATGGTCCGAATTGAGAATAGGAAAATTCTTAACCTGTCTCACATTAAAATTCTCGCACCATTGCCTGTCAGCCAAAAAACGATCAAGCCTTTCCAGAATGAGATTCTCCTCATGTAAGCCACGCTTCCAAGTAAATTTGCACCCCGTGGATCCCAAGTCCGTTAGAAGGCAATTGTCAATCGCCTCCCTAAAGTTGCTCATCTGCCATTCATTCCTCGGCTGTCCTCCTTTCTTCTCTTCATGAGAAAGAATTTCATTGAAGTCACCTCCTAGCAGAATAGGACCCCTAGTCTGAGCACATACCTCCTCCATCAACTCCCACGTACGTCGCCTCTCCTGTGTAGCCGCCCACCCGTACATCCCCACAAAAAAGAAACAGTCCGGACTGCCTTCCACACCCACCTCCGCTGCTATATGATGGTCCGAGAAAGACTTTATCCTCACGTCATCACCTCTCCACCATAAACCCAAACCCCCCGACCTGCCTCTGCTGTCCACATAAAACCCTGCGTCAAAACCACATTTCCTCTTCACCACCTCCTGGTCTCCCCCTCTGCACATAGTCTCCATGACGAAGACTATATCGGGCAACTCTCTCCAAGACCGCCTTCTCAGAGAGTCAATCGTCCCAGGGCTGCCCAAGCCCTGGACGTTCCAGCATAGGATTTTCATGGCTGTTCACGGGTCTGGTCCTCGCCAGTACCCGCTACTGAAAGGGTGATAGGAACTCCCAGGCCCTCCTGCTTCCTTCTTTTTTCCCAGTGCACCTCTGCCACAGCTAACCCTTCGAGGACACCATCCTCTTCCCTTCTGTTTCTTTTCCCCCCCATCTTGTAACAACCACCTCCAGTCCCCGTTCCCCTCTCCACAATCGTACTCTTTTCCCTCCTATCTAACTTCCCCAGGCTTCTCCCCCTCCCCCTTCCTATCTTCTTCCTTCCACCCTTCGCCCCCATGAGTATAGCAGGTCTTGCTCTTCCCACACAGTTGGTCCCAAGAGCAAAACATCCCCCCGATTCTCCACCACTCTCTACCTCCTCTCCCAAGGTTCCCATAGCCCCCCCTCCATTGCCATCGAGAATAACAGGTGTGCCCATAGGAATAGCAACCCCTTCATGCTCCGTACCCTCAGTCATGGCATGCCCGCAAGTCTTCGCCCCCCCTCCTGGACCCTGCGTCCGAACGCGAACCTCCTCTCCTGGCCTCTCAGAAGACGTTGTGCCTTGAGTGGTGCCGACCGCCCCTATCGCAGCTGTGTGAGCAACGAGACCCTCGTCTCCGCGGTTCTCCTCCATCCACCTGTTGTGCCCCGCGTCCCTCATAGGCTTAGTGTGTCGTTTGTCCGTCAACTGCTGCCCAGTCTGATCCTCGCCTGTTCCCGCCCATCCGCCTCCGTTGGCTTCTATCTCAGCTGACCGTTTGGTGAATACCTGCTCGAGATCCTCCACCGACGGTGCACGACCGTCTTCCCCTTCCTCCATTGTCTGCTCCTTGCCCCGATAACACGACTCGGTGTCCACGCTGTTGGCTCGCGAACGCCCTCCATGCTTCGGCTTCAGGATGAAGCGTAGTTCCTTCCCCGATCTGCCCAGCAACTCTTCCTTCATCGACGTCGTCGCCCAACGTTTAGTAGGTGATGCTTTAATCCAGGGCCCCCACAGCCGCGGTGGCGCCCCATCCTCGTCTTCTCCCTCGTCAGTGCAATCCTTCTCGAAGTGTCCTATCAGTCCGCAAAGATAGCAGAAGGAAGGCATCCTCTCATATCGGATTTCCACGTCCACGATTCGTCCGCCGCCATCCCGTATTTTCTGCTTCTGTCTTATTGTTTTTGATACGTCAATCTCCACCCGAGCGCGGCACGACGGCCCCCAGCCCAGATCGCGCAAGTCGACGGCCGTGACACGACCCACCTTCGACGCCACTGCCCTGATCACACCCTCCGACTGAAACCCTAGCGGGAGGTTGTAGAGACGAATCCAGAAGGAACTTAGATTGATCTCCAGCGCCGTCGGGACGTCGTATGGCTTGATGTCCCTGACCACCAGAAGATGGTTGTCGAAGTTCCATGGTCCCTCGTCGACCACCTTCTCTTTGTCTTTCCAATGCGTGAATTGGATGATGAATAGGTTCGCTGCTAGCTGCCGGAATCCCACTTCACGCCGCAGCGCCCACGCGCTAGTCATTGTGCGTTGCAACGCGGGAAAATTATAGGGCCTGCGTGTCATCAGTCGACCCACGAGAGCTAGGTCAAGATGGTCCCTGCTCTCTCCGTCCGCCGTCCCTTCCAGATCCAGAACATCCGTCTCCTCCTCCTCCCTCACCCTGAGTGCCGCATATCGATCCGCAAGATCATCCTCCATGGCGCGGAGAAGCCCTGCAACCTGCAAGAGAGAACCGCCTCGGTGGCGAGAGGACCCTGCGTGCGTCGCCCGAAGGGGAAACCCTAGGAGCGCCGACCAGGGAGTTTTTAGTTTAGATGTTTAAAACGAGCCGCTCGTTGACCATTAAAAAGAATATTCTATAATCAATCAATTAATCATATTAATCTTGTAGATTACCTAAATGTTTAGTAATCAATTTGATTCGAAACATTTCCAATCATGTCTACAATTATACTCCTATTCCAATCACATTCTATGTGTGTGACCCAGTAGGCTCCAAATTACGTTGGTAATGATATTCATAATAATATTATGATTTCAAAAGAAATGATTGGTATCTAGAAAGACTTCATTCCTACCCAAGTAATTGAAGAATTGGAGAAGAACTTTAACCTACAATCTGCCATTGGTGTTTCAGGCACTGTATAGTTCCCTTGTCTCTGATATCTAGATTGAACTCGAGGCATGGAATCGTCATCCTCTTCAACATTCAATCGATGTTCCTTGAACTAGAGCAGACTGTCTGAGATATATGTAATCTCAATATCACATATTGACTCACATTAGCATGGTCATGCATTTCTCAGTCTTACTTATCAAGTGGCCAGGATATTAAACTCTTATAGGAGGGACAAACCCCATCTACATCACTCACAGTCATCCCCATGTGTCATAGTGCACGCAAGAACCACCTTTATGGCAACCTTTATTCTAGATCATAGTGGATGATGTCAAAGTACATCAAATGACATGTGACGAGTGCAGTGATTTTAGGACTAAGAACCACAATCACCACCATTAGTATGAAAGATGACTATGACTACCAATCATGGTTTCCATGTGTCACCCTCAAGGTGGGTCTGTCTGATACACTATTCTCTAATAAGTATCTATGTTCTGGGTTTGATATCACATATCATGATTAATGAGATTCTATCATCAACCAACACACACTCTAGTCTTAACTGTTATTGTTATCGATTAGCCTTCAAAAATAACATCCAACTAGGGACATAATAGGAATGCATATACTCTTGACATATGTATGATCTCATCATTCATGTCCTCAACCTAAAGATTTATTACGTCATCTAGTGATTACATTCTTTAGACGTTTATTATGTTTCATCATCATCTCATAACTAAATAAAACATGATAGTTGGAAGATTGCCTTTATTATCAATCAAATTGTTTATAAGATGTGCCATTACAATCATCATATGATTGGCTCTATGGGCATACATAGAAACAATTTACTACCCCCACTTCCTAGCAAAAGGGTAGCCGGTATGGTTGCATGGCACTATATGAATTGGGGTTTCATTTATGTGATTAATCTTTTTACTCATCTTCCATATAATAAAAGGTGTAGAATATAGATAATAATGTTCAAGCAATCCTAATTAAGGGAAATAAAGAAGAACATAGTTCAAACCCAACATGCACAAACATAAAGATACAGACTCAGTCTTTTGGCAATGAAAAGCTAATACCACCATAAGTGCTAATAATCCACATTCAAACTATATAACCTCTAGGTATAATAACAATGAACCACCATGCAAACTTTCCTCAAATTATATCAGTGCATGACAAAGATGTATCAAACATACTATGAATGCCTAGCAAGGAAATATTAATACAAGATGTACATAGATGTTGAAGGTTAAACAATGTGACAACAAAAATATCATTTCATTTTTTAATACAACATGTAGTAGTAATAAGGGTGAAGATCCTAATGTTCCCCAAATTATAGCCTAAAAATAAAACAAAAATAGTACCCTTTATTTGAATGAATACAAGTGGTATTTGGTTATTATGGGTAAATTTTTGCATGAAAAGAATACTAAAATAAGTATAAATCATTAAACTATCATGAGTAACACAAGCTCCAGGAAGAAACCATGGAAACATATCCCAAAGTTCCTCCTTACATCCCAAAAACAAACAACAAAGATATATCTATATCCAACTAGGGGAAAGAAGGTAAAAAGAAGATATCATTAGCTAGAGAGATGGGTTTCCACCATAGATATCCAAAAACCATACCAAGAGAATATAAGAGATCAAATAACAACAAAAGATGAGAATAAGATGAAGGACTTGAGGTCTAAATTGACTAATCCCTTATTTTAATGATGCCTAAATGATTCCACTTATTTGTGTATAATGTTTCTTATTGAGTGATTTCATATAGACATTGGTTGAATGCCTAAACTTGCAAACTCTACTCTAAAGAAATCAAGTCATACATGCAAAAAGATGAAGTTTGAATATTTCATAGTTTATAGCCTTAGCTCATTTTTATACCCACTTGTAATAATTGTATGACTTGTAACTAATATCAAAAGTATAGTCGATATAATTAGAATGAATTAATATTGCACCTAGAAATAATTAAGTTTTTCTAAACAATCACCTTCATCGACAAAGATTGTCCAGAAACATAACTTGGCCAATAGTTTTATTTCTTGCTTAATTAATGACATCGGCCAATTTCTTGACTGACGAGAATTTCATTCGATGAATAAAATGTTCATGTTTAGATTTCTTCATCGACTGAGATA
The DNA here is from genome assembly GCA_963693085.1 of Alisma plantago-aquatica. NCBI lineage: Eukaryota > Viridiplantae > Streptophyta > Magnoliopsida > Alismatales > Alismataceae > Alisma > Alisma plantago-aquatica. The sequence goes on along the minus strand of OY856410.1, from coordinate 149,410,491 downwards.
GATCTTTTATTTTACAAGAATTATTGTTCATTGGATGAGATATCCTTCTCATTATGTGATATTTTTGGCAGTTCTATAAAGGTGCAAAAACTAGTTGTTAGAGAGAAGAAAAAGTGAAATCGGTCTGTTGGACTCTCTACCAAATGTTGGACTCTCTATAAAGGTGTAAAAACTAGTTGTTAGAGAGAAGAAAAAGTGAAATCGATTTGTTGGACTCTCTACCAAATGGCTAGAGTTCAATATAAATGATTTCAGTGGCTAGGAAGTCATCCTCAACTACAAATAGGACCCTTGGGCTTGACCCCATGGTTAGCAAAAACTATGAAGGCCTCTATACTATAGTTAAAATATTTTTCCCCAAAGTGCCTTCATCCACTCTCCTGATCTTAATCACTTGCTACTTCCATTACGGTGAGTAGGAGATTTGTAAGATAGATAGTCCTACATGTATATCTTATGATGCTCTGATTCCTCTACCTCCCAGACTCTCTTTATACCATGAAGATGAAGATTCTCTCTCTTGGCTGGGAGAGGAGAATAAGAAGTAGGGAAGTAGCCCCACGGTGAAATGTTTCTCCTTAGTGAAGGTGATGTCAAAGGAAAAAGATGTAAGATGAGAGTGGGTAGGTCCTTGAAGACTGAAGACTCATTGTAAGAGTGTGTAAGTCCTTGGTGAAGGTTGAAGACTCATTGTAAGAGTAGGTAAGTCCTTGGCAAGGATAAATACTCTTGGTCATGGATAGGTAAGTCCTTGGTAAGGTTTTTGGCTCCCTTGGCCTAAAATGGAAGCTAGTTATTACTTGACCTAGGAAATGGTGGTCTTATGTTATAACTCATATAATGGGATATAAGGAGAGATACATGGTTGAATAGTTTACAAATTGAACCACGTAGGTAGTGGAGATAGATCCTTTGATATGCAACCATTATATATAGTGCCTTCACTTATGGTTTGTTCAGTCTCTGTCTCTCGCTTGCTTTTCATACGTACAATATTATCTTGTGGAATATCATGAATGTATGATGAATCTTGTATATGTGTTTTAAGTTATATTCACCCCCATAGAGCCCATTATAGATCCAAAAATTGATTTCATGTCTAGGTCATCTACAAGCAAATACTTCCACACATAGGAGAAGATGGATGACAAACAATGATGGAAATACAACTTTTTCATTTGTTTTTTTATGGGAGAAATTTTCTATATTGGAAGAGAAGAATGCATTTCCACATTTGAGGATCAAATCTTGATATATGGATAATGGTGGATCTCCCATACAAGCAATCGGAGAAAAATCTAGAAGAATGGAATGTTTCTACTTTGAAGAAAGCAATCTTGAATTTTAAAGCCATCAACATCCTCTATGATATTATCAACACCACTGATTTTGACTGGATACCTTGTGTGTCATGACCTATGAGATATTTTAAAAACTACTTGTCACTTATGAAGGTATGTAACAATTCAAAGAAAGAAAATTCTACATGCGCACTCAAATCTTTGAAGGCTTCAAGATGGAGAAGAAAGAAAGTGTGGCTAAAATGTGTGTTAGGCTCAATGTAGTTGTAAATGGTATTGCATCCTTGGGTCATGTAATGGATCTAGGAAAAAAATCAAATATTCTCCATTCACTTCCCTACTAGTGGGATAAGAAATTTACAGCCATAGAGGAGACTAACTCTCCCCCTATCCCTACTGAAGAGCTATTAGTTAATATTCAACCCTATGAGGTGAGACTTGAATCACAAGAGGAAGAAGAAGGAGAATGAGATAAAGTCTCTAAGTGAAATAATGAGGCTTCTTTCAAAGACCAATTTGAAGAACTTGTACAAGAAAAAGTTATGAGAAACTTAATCAAGTGAAGAAGATGTCATGTACTCCAAAGGTAAACCCTATAAAGGCAAGTATTCTTCCTCAATTGGATGCTTCAAATGTGGAAAGAAGGGTCACTTCAAGGATCATTTCCCACAAGGAAAAAGGTCCCATTATCACAAGAGAAGGGAACATAAGCACAAGAAGAAGGATAAATGGCACAAAAGATCTAGTAACTCCTCAAGCTCAGGTAATAGTGGAGGCTCTATCTTAAGACTAGTTAAAGTGAGGTTGTATTAAGCTCTAGTGAAAGTGAGGTTGTCTTAAGATCTAGTGAAAGTGAGGTTGGGGAATGCCATTTTTCTCTTAGGGAAAGTTCAAACAAAAATTCAAATGAGGTAAATATAATCTCTTTAGATAAAGAATTTGTAATTGAAATTAATCATGCTAGTTGTGCCTCTCTTAAGTCTTAAGCATAAAAAGAAGAATCTTAATAAGAATGTTGGAAATTTGGGATTAAGAGAGGCATTCTCCCCCCTCTCCCACACCTATAGCGGAGGTTGAATGCCCGGGAGGGTGGTAAATCAAGGCAACATATGGGAAACTATGTTGGCAACTTTCATGAAGAAGAAGATGAGCATGTTAATAATTTCTTGCAAAATTATTTTGACAACCTATAAAAGCTATAACTAGAACTTGAATTGGAATTCAATGATGTTGATATAGAAAACAATTCTTATGTCATTTAGATGCTCTTAATCTTGAAAATACTAGCTTGTTGGATAAGATTAAGTTTTTAGAATCTCAAACCTTTATGCCAAGTTCTAATGACGTGTTAGGAAATGGGGGTAATAGATAAGGTAACGGAAAGAAAAAATTTAATGGTTGATACCCAAACCAATAGATTGTGTTACCAACTATGTATATAGGAAGGAAGGTAATAAGAGTTATAACTGGTCCTAGAGAAAGTCTAGTGACAACTCTTGTTGAAGTACCATGCTTCTTCTCCAAGTAGCACTCGATCAGTCGTCAGCAATGGCGTACAGGTCTGTCACCATGGATGGAAGTTGACGGTGTCCTCCTAGTAGTAGGAAAAAGCCTCATCACCTCTAAAGTAGTCCACAAAAACCACCTGGAACTCCATGTTGCAAGAAAGATTTGTCTCTTTGAACGTCAATCCGGTAGGATTGATTCACTCTCTAAATTGTCTGCCCCTTGCTATCCTTCCCTTTTATAGGTAGGAATTGCTCGGGCTCTCTTGGTTATCACAATTATAGAGTAAAAAAATTGTCAGAGCTTATAGTTGTGTCTGGGAAGCCCCTAGTACCCCTTTATTTATGGCAGGGCCAGGGTCAGTGTTAATAGTCCATCTGGGAGTCAAAGAGATGGCTTTAATGAATTTTTCCAGAACATGCAAACGGTGAACTAGTTGGCTCAGTATCCAACTCGTTGGTTCATGGGTGAACCGTTCGGTTCAACCCTTAATTATTAATGCACAATCATGACATCAGCATCAATCCTTGATCCAATCGGATTGATCATTGAATAGGACAATATAGATGATGAACTGATCATTTCACTTCATGAGATGGTCATTTAATATCATGAAACATTTTTTTCACTTTTAAAATGGCCATTTCATATGTCTAGATGAGGCAATATCTGCAACCAATGTGGCTTCCAATTTACCAGACACTCCAACCAATCAGTTCAGCACTTGAACCGGTCAGTTTAGAGTCCAGTCAGTCAATTTTGAAATTATGTTTTCTAAATTGAATACACAAACACTTTAGTAATCAAGTTAAACATCATTCATAAATAAACTACAATTCCACGTGCATCCTATGTGTGTGACCCTATAGGTCCCACGTTACATTGGTAGTGAATGTCCACAACCAATTTATGACATCAAAAACAACGAGCAGTATCTAGAAACACATCATTGCTACCCAAATAATTCAGAAAGTGGGAGAACAACTTCAACCTACAATCCGTGATCAGTGTTATCGTGATCATATGGTTCCTTTGTCGCTAACATCCAGATTGAACTTGAGCCATGGAATCATCATCCTCTCAACATTCAATCCATGTTCCTTGAACTGGAGCAAACTGTCTGAGTTTCATTTGAGTTCACATATCATATATTGAATCACATGAGTATGGCCATACATTTCTCATTCTCACTTATCAAATCACATGGATATCAAACTTTTGTAGGAGGGATAAATCCCATCTACAACACTCACTCTAAATCCCCATGTGTACCCAAGCATCACCTTTTTGACAACCCTAATTCAAGGTAACATTGGATGATGTCAAAGTACAATGAACTACATGTGATGACTGTAGTGACTTCATGTCTAAGAACTACAATCACCACTATCATTGTGAGAGTTGATTCTGAATACCATTCCATGGTCTCCATGTATCATTCTCAAGGTGGGTTTGTCTGATACATTATTCCCTAACATGTACATGTGTGCTTGATGTGATATCACATATCAAAAATAATAAGACTTTGTCAACAGTCAACACACACTCTAGTCGTATGTATTACTATTGTCTATTTTGCTTCCACAATAATTTCCTACTATGGAAATCATATGTATGTACTCTTATCATACATATGATATCATTGTCTAGATCCTAAGCTTGAAGACATATGTAACTGAGTAACATCATTCTTTGGACATCTACTATGTTTGTTTCATCGTCTCATGATGGAGACAAACATAACAGATGTAATTACCTTTATAATTATCAAATCCAGTATATGATGCCCCATCACAATCATCATATGATTGGATCTATGGGCATACATACCAATAGACCCCTTTCCGCTTAGATATAATCACCCATGAATCTTATTCTAAGTGATCTTGACATGTCCATCATGTTTCTGGTGCATAGTCAGTATTTTGCAAGTTTCACATCTCCTCACCATACAACTTCTCGTATGATATGGAAGTTTTATAGTATGCTATCTGAGATTCCTTTTCCTAACCAGTAGTTCCATTCCTTTCACAATATCAAATCTTTGCAACTAATCTTCTCTCATAGGTTTGTACATTACCATCAACATGATTCATAAATAAACTCCTATTCTAAGTGCATCCTATGTGTGAGACCCTATAGGTCCCAAGTTACGTTGGCAGTGAATGTCCATAACCAACTTATGACATCACAAGGAATGAGCGGTATCTAGAAACATATCATTGCTACCTAAGTAATTTAGAAAGTTGGAGAACAACTTCAACCTACAATCCATGATTAGTGTTACTATGATCGCATAGTTCCTTTGTCTCTAATATCCAGATTGAACTTGAGGCATGGAATCATCATCCTCTCAACATTCAATCCATGTTCCTTGAAATCGAGCAAACTGTATGAGATGAATTTGATTTCACATATCATATATTAAATCACATGAGTATGGCCATACATTTCTCAATGTCACTTATCAAATCGCATGGATATCAAACTCTTGTAGGAGGGACAAATCCCATCTACATCACTCACACTCAATACCCATGTGTCACAAAGTACAACAGATGACATGTGATGAGTGTAGTGACTTCAAGTCTAAGAACCACAATCATCACTATCACTATGAGAGTCGTATGTCATTGAGTAACTTCATTCTTTAGACATCATTTTTGTGTCATCATCTCATGATTGAGACAAACATAATAGATGTAAATACCATTATAATTATAAAACAAGTATGTGATGCCCCATCAGAATCATCATATGATTGGCTCTATGGGCATACATACCAACATACTAGCATCAGAGCTATATCTAGAACTTGAATTGGAATTCAATGATGTTGATATAGAAAACAATTCTTATTTCATTTAGATGCTCTTAATCTTAAAAATACTAGGTTGTTGGATAAGATTAAGTTTCTAGAATCTCAAACGTTTATGCCTAATTCTAATGAAGAGCATGCTAATATTGTTGCTTCTCTCATGTTTGATGTGGATGTTCTGAAAACTAAAATTGAGGACAAACATTTGTTTGGCGAGAAATAGAATCTAGAAATAGTGTTTATCTATCAATGATTGTTGTGCTAGAAAACAAAAATGCTTCCTTGCTTGGAAAACTTATGTTCTTGAATCATGTTCTACTTATACTAGTAGAGAAAATGATACTCTTGGTCTTCATATTGAAAAATATTCTTACATGACTAAAGTTCTTTGCTTAAACACCAATCTTTTGCATTCTAGAGATGAAATTAACCATTTCCCCTCTACAACATCTTATCTTATGAATGATAACCACATGTTAAGATCCTCTTTGTAAAGATTCTTAGATGGTAAAAAGAATAAAAAAAAATACTAGGACATGCTACTAATCAAATTGCTAGAGATATTGTGGTACTTGATATCCAAGGGAACAATAACGACAAAGGACCTCCAATTTTCAATGAAAAATCCTTTAGTTCCAAACATATCACCACTTGCAATCAATGCAGTGAAGTTGGTCATGATTTTACATATTGTCCTTTTATAAAAGCACCCAAAAGAAATAGGACTTGGGTGGCTAATATAACCCCAGCGGACCCAAAAATATGGTTGGTGACCATTTCATCATTCTTCTCGTAGGGACTTGCATACAGATTGACATGGGGCTATGGATTTTGCAAATGGGTTACTCAAACCACATAAAAGAAGAAAGGTGATATTTGTATGGATTAGCAACAATTGAAATAGAAATGGTAAGAACAAAGGCAAAGATATTCTTTCTCATGCCCATACATTTCTTGATATAGTTTGCACTTCACATATGGTTTTTTAGTCAAAATTTGCATATTGTGAATCTTATTATTTCCTTGTTAAAGATCGAAGACTTGTTGTAAGAGTAGGTAAGTCCTTGGTAAGGATAAAAACTCTTGGTCATGGAAAGGTAAGTCCTTTGTAAGTTTATTTGCTCCCTTAGCCTACAAGGAAAGCTAGTTATACCTTGATTCAGAAAAGTGTGGTCTTATGATGGAACTCTTATAATGGAATATAAGGAGTGAGGCATGGTTGAAATCCTAAATATTAGCCCCTCTAGGTAGTGGGGCTACATCGTTTGGCATGGAAGCACTATACATAGAACCCTCACTTGTGGATCATTCAAGCCACCTCTCTCTCCCTTGCGTTCATACTTGCACTGTTATCTTAGTAAATATCTTAAATTTCTAATTAATTATTTTAAGTGGTTTTAGATCAATTCATCTCCCTCCTCTAGAGACCATAATATATCCAACAGAACATACATGAATTCATGCAGAAACAAGGTTTATGATCCAAGGCTTTTCTCTTCAAGAATCAAGCCACAATGCCAACATGCAAGCACTTGTATGAGGTACACCCATGGGGTCGCCCTCATCTTACTATAGTAGCACTCCAATAGCTCAAAATTATGTAAATCATCCCAAGGGATGATGGGATTGCACTTTATAGGAATAGGGAAGTAAAAACCCTTAAAAATCACACATATGATGCTTCATCGACCAACAATGCAAGTCAATCTACCCATATTATGATATCCCTATCACATTTTGGCACAAAGCCACAGACAATGATTGACTCATAGTGTTGCCCCCTACATGCATCTTGAGTCTGGGTGCATTTCTTATATCTCTATTAGGCTCAAAGGCCCTACCAATGCAGCTCTCTAGAGATTTTCCTCGGCCTCCTTATCCAACATGGACACAATGCTCGATCTCCTTACATCACATGATCAATCATTTGATGCAATCACAATAAGTAGAGACCCAATTTTGGAATAGCAAAAGTTGTTCTATAATTTTCTCACAATATGTGAACTATATGACCAAACATGATTTTGAAATAACTAAATTATTCATTATAAATCTATTATTAGTTCCAATAAATCATGATATTAAGAAAAACAAACTATATTAGGGTAAAGTTCGGTTTGTGTTCTTAGAACACCCCCTCCTAACATGATTTAGGGTAAAGGTAGGTTTGGAGTCTTACATCTCTCCCCTCCTAACATGATTTTACCCATGAAATCCTAAAAATAGTCAAGATATGTCTGATGTATATCCTCCTCTAACTCCCACATGGCTTCCTTAACACCAATGTGATGCCATAAAACCTTCACTAAGATTGTATATTTCTCCCTCAACTTCTATAAGTGACTATCTTAGATCAGCAATGGCCCATTCACATAAATTATATTATTTGTAACTTGAACTTCCGTTGGTTGCATCTTCTACTATGTACCCTCATGACACTTCTTCAACACTGAAACATAAAAAATATTGTGCATCCTGTTCAACTTTGGAGAGAACTCCAACTTGTAGGCCACTTTACTGTCACATTTTTTCATAGAAGAGTGCCCCATATATTGAGGAGAACTTGTCCTTCTTACCAAATCTCAACACTTTTCCAATGCAAGACTCTAAGTTATACATGGTTCATAACTTGAAATTCTTGAGGTCTTTTATAGAATTTTGTCAGTCATGTGCTACCTTCAATTGCTAGTAGATAATGATCATAGTTTTGGTCATCTATTGCAACAATTCAAGACCCAAAGCTGATATTCCTATATCTCAAAAATATGTGATCTACAACTTCAACCACAGAGAGATTCTTATATATCCAAGTCTATGCCCCTTCAATGGATGTTATTGTAAGAAAACTTGGTCAAACTCAACTAAAAATCATAGATACCAAGGAATTATAACAAACTAGACATCAGGAAATCTTCAATTATTCATATTGGCCTCTCTGATTGGCCAGCTGTCTAAGGGTGGAAAGTCATGCTAAATTTTAATTTCATGCTCAACACTTCATGAAGATAATTCAAAACCTACTTGTGAATTGAGGTATTCTATCTGACACAAAAGTCAGCATTATCCCATGTATAAGAATGATGTCATCTACTTAGATCTATGCCAAATTGTCTATTTAATAGATATTTGTGATTGACATAAATTTAGTTGATTTAATCATGTGGTCAACAACTACCTAAATAGAATCATACCCCTTGGACATCATAGGAAGACCAACCACAAAGTTCAAAGTGACATTATCTCATTTCCAGTAGGGATAGGAAATGGATACAACAACCATATAGGTCCCTTATGATCTGCCTTCACCTACTAACTAATCAGGAACTTCTCCATGAATTCTTCCACAACACACTTAATCCTTGAATACTAGCACAAGTCATTCAAATTTTTATGCATCATAGTTATTTGCAAAATGTAAATAGAGTAATTGTAACACAAAAGTTTTCATTACCACATCAGCAGAATCCAAACATTTTTTTCTTCTTCTTGGGAGTGTTACAAACATGATAATCATTACAATAATAATAAAAAAGAACCAATATAGACTTGTGCAAAAATGTATTCTCATAAATTCTTCAAAACAAAACATTATACGAGAGTATAAAGCCTAGAATCCAAACATCAAATTGGGATCTTGTAGATGTCATCCTACCAAGCAATCCTCCTAACTCTACACTTGGAAACTCTGACTTGAATGTTCTTTTTGAAGCTTGAAACCCACAGACATCTCATCCACATCCATGCATAAGAGGAAACCTAGGTTAGAGTAAGTGGCATTGAATTCTAATAATTGAAAGGAAAATAATTATATTATAAAACTTTAGAATCTAAAACTGAAATGAATGTCTTTATTTGCATCTTTTATTACATCTTTTATTTTTCTATGGAAACTACTATACAATAAGTCCTCTTTTGTGGAACTATGTGCCTTCTATGATGCATTACACCTTTTTTAGCATGAAAGCCTTCTAGTAACACTGAGGTGTCTTCTATGGCACAACGTGCCTTCTATGGCATAATTGCCTTCTGGTGACACCAAGGTGTCTTTTGTTCTGTGGCACCCAGTGCCTTCTATGGTGTAATGCACCTTCTATGGCATAAATGCCTTATGTTCTATGTACCATCGTACATTTGTTCTATGAGGACTTATTATAATCTCAAATTATGTTTTGGTGTCATTTTCAATTATATTTTGTTCTTCTTCTATCTTTTATTCTGATTCTAATTCTATTTTTTATTCTATTTCTGTTCTAATTCTATTTCTATTCTAATATGTATCTCAAGTAAATGAGATGGATTTTGAAGTATGTATTTTGTTCTGGCATTTTATGTTCTAAATTCTTTTTTGACTTTATATTAAAACCTAAGATTTGTACTAGTAATGAAAACATGAAGAGCTAAGGAAATATTCTGATATTTCTATTCTAGTTTCTAATAATTCTATTCTAAATTTTGAGTCTCAATTAGTAAATAAGTGTGTAAATCTGAATTCAAGATTTCTTGTGTGGCTCTATTATTTTGAAGTAACTCTAAATTCTAAATGATAATATGGAATTAACATATTGAAATAAACTATATTTTGAGTTCTACTAATTGTATGATAACTTCTAAGCATTTATGCAAGAACAATAATAGCATGGAACTTATGATTTATAAGATCTTGGCATGAGTTATCTGAGGCAATAATTCTACTGTACTATAAGGAAAGCATTCTATACATGAACATTAGACTACATGTCTAATGGTTTATTCTGAGAAGGATAATTAGACTATCAGTCTAATATATTTGATATGAATTCAAGTACATGGCCCACTTACATGTGGTATGCCAAGTCTAACCCAAGAAGAATGCTTCAAGTCTCGCTTCTTACCTTCTACAAAATTTGAGTGAGGGCGACATTGTCCTTTTGGCGATAGAAATCTTTGTCACAGAGATTGCTCGAGTTGACAAACCATGTCTCTAGATGATTGAGACCTCAAGCAATTTCTCAAGGCCAAAGCATGCTCATTATGAATTGAGGCAAGGAGTGAATCCATCAGGTAAAATTGGATTGGAGGTTCCTTGTGCAACGTCAAACATGGCCGGAATATGACCCTGACTTGTCGAGGAACAAGCAGCAAATAGGGGAGAACATTGTGTGAATGACGGAATGGAGGAAGAGAAGAATTGGTGCCCTTCTAAGAATATAGAAATGTTTGCATGAGTGAAATAGAGGTGAAGTATGATATGTGCTTGACATTGACTTGGTAAAGTCAAGAAAGTTTCATATTGTCTTCTCAAGCCCCTTTGTCCTCCTTCCACAAGTCATGAATTCTTGAGAGTTTCATGCGATGAGCTCTGCATAAGGCACACAGTAAGTTTTTCGGGAGGCTAGTGTGATGAATCACACCTAAAACCAAGGCTTCATTCAGTTTTACATCTCCCTAAGGATGGTATAGCCACGAGTAACTTGGCAGTAGCAGAGCTGATAGGGAGAACGACATTGAGCATCGACGGTGGGGAAAAGGAGTAGGTCAGGGTGTTTCAAAGGTGTTGGAAAGAAATTGTTGGGTGGGAGAGAAAGATAAGACCTTCATGAAGCTTTTCCCTTTCTCACAGAGCACTGAATTTTGTCCAATGGTCATCTACTTGGGACTTTGCTAGAGAAGGTCAGAGGTGCTTTTGGGATTTTTGTGTAGGGTAGATTCTAGGGTTTTTTTTCATGGGCATAAAAGGAGAGGAAAGACCTCCTAAATACAATTGTGAAATTGGTTCTTAAAATGATCACGAGAGCTGTGAGAAAATCAAGTTTGATTGAAATAGGGAAACCTATTCTGAGATAATCATAGGTAGGGTGGTGTGGACAAAAGCCAAAAAAAATCGATTAATTGCTATTATCTTATATCTATTAGCTATTATCTTGTGAAATTTATATTCCTAATCAAACGACCTCAAAACAAAACCAAATTTTAAACACCTGTTGATTTTGGTGTCTAGAATATTTGTGTAGGATAAGTTTTGCACAAGGTGATCATAAAGTTTAATACAAATAAAACAATATAAATATTTAATATTTGATAACTACTTATCTAGACACAATTAGATCTTGACATTTTTTGTAGGACTGATGTGGATCCTAGGGGTGTGGATAGCAGTTCGCCCTTTCCCATAAGAGCAGGGGTTCAGACCTCTCATTACACATAACCATCCGCAGATCTGTAAGCATCCAAGGGTTTCGACTAAAAAAATGAATCATGGAACTGTGAGGAAGTGAATCAGGTGGAAGGATATTCAAAGGCAGAGTTGACCAACAACATCTACCAAAATCGGCGACGGGTTCAGATCTTGGAAAAAAGGTTTGGACTATTCCATGTTTACTGTCGACAAAAGCACTGGAAACAGGGGACTCTCATCGACCCAGTGATTTAGGTAAAACTAGTGCAAATTGCAGGTGGGGAATGAAAGCCTCTAGTATGGAGATGGTGTGCTCTGTGGGCAGTCATCGCGGTGCCCCTACTTGTTTCTTCACCAGAGATGACAGCAGTGTCGGTGTGAGAAGGCCGAGCAGTGCAGCGGAAATTGGATGTAGAAATCACTCGGGAAGGGTTTGTTACTGGTTGGTGGACAATTCCGTGGGAAATGGAGTATAAGGGCGGCGAATCGAGGCATTTCCGGGAGAAAACTACAGCCATCTCAGAAGCTTTTAAGCATTTGACAGATCGGGCACCCATACCTCAACTTAGGGTTTTGTGCGGCCGTTTCTCCCTCCCTGTGCGTTCACCAGAGATAATGCGGCAAATGAAAGCATTGTGTGATCGACGGAAGGAATTCAATGTTGTTGTATAACGCGCCTGTTCGGACAAAGGTGAAGTCCCACCCCGTCCACCGTACCAGCCGGATATTAATGTTAAATGTGCGATAAAAAAAATAAGATAAATCTGCATCACACCTTGAAATGAGGATAAATGTCAAGTTTATTTAATTCCTTTCAAGTAATAAATGTATGCATTAAATCTACTTACACGCCTCAATTTTGTATCTTAGCAATTAAACCCACAATTGACATAGTTCTGACCCCAAAAGTCCATATCAAATACGTTAGATGTTAATACTAATAAATGGGTGTCAATTATCTTAATAAAGGATAATTCATTTTCTATTATGAAAAGATGTTTTTTTGTACAGTTTCTCCTCACAAAACTCTTTGTAAGGTAAAAAGAGATATTTCATCAGATCTAGCTTCAAACTTAACATTATGTATGATTTTCCCACAATATGTGAATTAAATCTCCAAAATTTCTTCATGTGACACCCATGAATGATTATGTGAATGGGTGGTGATACAAAGTCAAAACTACACCAAGATTATTATCAGGGTCAAAAATTAATACTCAATAAAGTTTAAGGGAAATAGGATTTAAGATTTTTTTTATTTTAGGAAAAAGGAAAATATAGGTGATGCCTAGATTTGAGGTCGTTACACTTGATATCATGGCACATACAATTAAAGCATTATTCAATTATGGTTCTACCAATTCTTTTATTTCAAAAGTCTCGCAACTATGCTTTGTTTGGATTTCAAGGACTTAGGATATGTTTTGGAAGTCACTACTCCTAGTGGTTGTATCTTCTCATACCTCCTTAAGAAACTAGTCATCCATGTTGAGTACAGGAATAATGAACTCCTACTGACTTTATTCTACTTGATATGAATGATTTTGATGTCGTTGTAGGAATGGATTGGCTTTATAACTATAATGCAAAGACAAACTATAGGGAAAGGAAAATAAGGATAGAGAAGCCAGGTCATCCACCCTTCACCATTCAAGGTTGAACAGATGCCACCACCAGCATGTATGTGTCGATCATAAAGGTAGAGTGAATGGTAGCTAAAGGTTTGTCTAGTGTTCCTAATTGTAGTGGCCAAGCCAGAGTCTAACTTGAGGCCCTTAGAGCAGATAGAGGTAGTCAGGGACTTTGTCGATATGTTACTAGATGACTTGCCAGGTATACCTATGGAGAGAGAAATAAATTTCTCACAAATATCGCTTTCAAGACAAACCCAATTTCTACGGACCCTTTTAGAATGGTTCCCATTGAGTTGCTTGAGTTGAAAAGGCAATTGTAGGAACTCCTAGATAAGGGCTTCATCCGACCCAACACATCCATGTGGGGAGTATTGTTTCTCTTTGTGAAAAAGGACAAGTCACTATGCATGTGCATAGATTACAGAATGATAAATCAGGCCACAATCAAGAACAAGTACCCCCTACCCCGGACTGATGACATGTTTGACCAGCTCAAAATCACCTAGGTCTTATGAAAGATTGATCTCATATTTGGGTATCACCAGTTACGAGTTAAGAAGGAAGACATCTCAAAAACCTCTTTTTGAACCCGCTATGGACACTATGAATTTTTTACGTCTTTTGGGTTGTCTAAAGTACCAAGTGTGTTCATGAACCTCATGAATAAACCATTCCTTCCTTGAAACCTTTGTTATAGTGTTCATCGATGACATCCTACTTTACTCTAATGACCTAGAACAACATCCTGATCACCAATCTAAGGTTATTGATATTTTGAGATAGCAGAAGTTCTACAGTAAATTCTCAAAATCCGTATTTTGGATAGACTGAGTTATGTTCCTCGGCCATGCTATAACAGGAGGAACTATATCTATAGACCCTGCCAAAATAGCGATCATTTAGGAATGGCCAACATCAAAGTCCACGTCTAAAATTTGCAATTTCCCAGGATTAGAAGAGTGCACCAGTGATTTATCAAGGATTTCTCGAAGACTACTTTGCCTCTAACAAAGCTCACTTGGAAGGATGAGAAGTTTTCTTGGTCTAACCTATGTGAAGCATGATTCCAGGAGTTAAAGGAAAATCTTACCTCATCCCCCATCTTGACCACACCCTTGCATAATGAAGGGTTTTTCATCTTCATAGACGCATCAAAGATGGGCTTAGGATGCATGTTAAAGAAAATTCAGTATGTCATCACCTTTGCCTCAAGATAGCTCAAGCCAAATGAGTCGAATTACCTGACCAATGATTTGGAACTATAGGCAATTTTCTAATCCTTAAAGATTTGGTGACACTACCTGTATGGAGATACCTTTAACATCTTCACTGACCATAAGAGCCCGAAGTACCTATTGACTCAGAAGGACCTTAACTTACGACAACAGTAAGGCTACCATTAGCTCTACCTTAAAGATTTCACCATAGCCTACCATCACAGTAAGGCTGATGTGGTAGTTGATGCCCTCAATCATAAGTGACTCAGTTGTGAGGTTGGTTTCTTCATTCAATGAAGGAGATTGGAAGATTTTTCTAGATGGACTCCACAACCCTTGAGAGATGGAATATGCTTGGATAATATTCAAATCATGCCTGACCTATTGACCGAACTTATACCAATTGAGTTAGTCAGTCCAAAACTAGATAAGATGAAGAGCTTGATGGTGAAGCCTCAAACACACCTCTCATTAGGTGTGGAAGGCGGAATTTGATATAAGCATTCTATCTGGGTTCCCGAGGATTCACCTTTGAAGGCTAATATGCTACAAGATGATCATGGATTGAAGTACACTATACACCCTTAAACCACTAAGATGTTCAAAGACCTGAATGATTCTTCTGATGCTCGGGAATGAAGTGATACATAGCCTCATATGAGGCTAGTTGTCTCATGTGACAAATGGTGAAGGATGAGCACCAGCAACCCAGTGGGTTACTACAATCTATCAAGATTCTTGAGTGGAAGTGGGACTAGATCACCATCAATTTTTTGGTGGGTCTTACCAAGAAAAGAAAAGGACATGATCCTATATGGGTTATGGTGGACCATCTAACCAAGTCAACACACTATCTTGACCTGAATATTACGGCCAAGGTGTCAGACTTGGTTGAAATTTACATTTGGGAGATAGTTCATTTACATGGTGTTTCACGTGCTATTATCTCTAACTGTGACCCTAAGTTCACCTCAAAGTTGTGTAAACAAGTCCAAGAAGAACTAAGCATAAGGTTGAAGTTTAGTATTGCCTATCATTTATGAATTGAGGGTCAAGCAGAATTCACAATCCAAACCTTGAAAGATTTGTCAAGAGCATGTGTCCTAGATTGGGGTGGATCATGGGAACAATACCTACCCTTAGCTGAGTTCACATACAACAATAGTTACCACATCAGTATCGAGATGCCTCTGTATGAAGATCTTTATGGGAGTATGTGTCGGTCGCTGCTTGATGGGATGATGTCAGTAAGGACCTTGCTTAGGTCAGAGGAACTACAATTATATGTTGATAAAGTTTCTTTGATCAAGAAAAGGATGAAGAAAGCACAGGATTGGCAGAAGTCATATGTTGATGCAAAGTAGACATATCTACACTTTAATGTAGAGGTCATGTTTTCCTCAAAATTTGTCCACTCTGAGCTATAGCCAAAAATAGAGGAAAATTGAGTCCCCAATATGTGGGTCATTTTGAGGTTCTAGAACAGATGAGCAAAGTTGCTTACTATTTAGCCTTACCTCCCAAGTTTAGCATGATGCATGATGTGTTCCATGTATCCAATCTGAAGCGCAAGTGAAGGATCGTGTCCATGTGTTGAACATTGAACCAATAGGCTCCAAGGCAGGTTGACATTCCTAGAGTCACCTATAAGGATCTTGGATTCAAAGGTGAAAGAGCTCAAAAATAAAAAGATTGAAATGGTCTAGGTTCTTTAGAAATACCATGGTGAGGTTGAAGTCACATGAGAGCTAAAGACAAACATGGAAAAGTCTCATCCCCATCTTTTTGAATAACTAGTCACATTATTAGAAAAAAATCTTGTAAGAGGGAAAGGATGTTATAACCTAAATGTTTATGTATTTATACATATATTTGGATGCAAATAATGGATTGTTTAGGATGTATAAGAAAGTTTGAGTTTTCTATGTCTTGTTTGGCAATTTCTGATTATGAATGCAATTTCTCCTTATAGAGAGGATTTCATGTATTTTTGATGTTTTAATTCCATTACTAATTGGTGGTTAAAGA
The DNA here is from genome assembly GCA_963693085.1 of Alisma plantago-aquatica. NCBI lineage: Eukaryota > Viridiplantae > Streptophyta > Magnoliopsida > Alismatales > Alismataceae > Alisma > Alisma plantago-aquatica. The sequence goes on along the minus strand of OY856410.1, from coordinate 149,393,833 downwards.
AAAGTGAAAAACTCAATAATATAGGAATTTCCAAAAGTAATGAATAATTGATAACTAAAATAAGGATTTTTTTTGGAAATTTCTTGAAAGACAAGTTAAAGGTAACTAATAAGCGTTACTCGGCTCTATATTTCACCCAAAGAAAGAGTATATCAAAATAGTATTTGCTTTCCAAGTTTGGGTAGGAAAAGAGTTATTATATGCCGTAAATAATTCAAATAAATAAAATGCTTGTGAGGCAAGTAAAAGACGTTTCATCTCAGTGTTTTTCCACAAACACTTTTCTAATATGAGATTAAGTTATTAGAAAGTTTACTTTAAAATTCGGGATCAGTTGGAGAAAAGATGAGAGAGTTATGAATTTTATAAGTTTCCTAAAGTGGATGGTTAATTGATAAATGCATTTTATTGTCACATTTAGTCGGATTAGGAAGCATAGGGCCATGTGTCCGTTGGATCAACGATTGACAATCCAAGGATTGTCTCCCACCTCTAGCCAAATTGGGAAACTAGATACACTGTTGCCTTTCTCCTCTTTTGCCCCTTATCTCTCTTATCCATGTGAATGCCTTAAAACATTCCTATTGAACTCAAACGGTGATTCTGAGTATGTCCATCCCCAGATGACCCTTCTTTGGAGTCCTATAGGGACTTTCCCTAATTGTTGTAGAGAGGCAGACGCCTTTGGCGGTTGGCCTTGCTAGGCCATGCCTATATAAGTCATTATAGCATCTCCAAACATCTTTGTGAGACCCCTAATATCTAAAGGAAACTCTCTACAGCTCCAATTCCATAGGAATCCATGTCTTCTCTCTCGTTTCTTCTTTGTGCCCCGCCGATGAACCCTTATCTCCTTCCTCTCTATTCTTACCTCCCCCTGGAAATCAGAGGCAATGGGCAAGTCTGGCAAGGTGGGATGAAGAGGATGGCACCCTCTCTTGTTTCTCAAGAACCCAAAAATCTAGAGTCACCTACTGAGTTGACTCACCAAGGACCTATTCATGAAGGAGGGTGAAGAAGAAAGAATACTAGGCAAAAATGCAACTTGATCCCTCGATCCTCCGTGTTCAAGTAAGGGTATTTCTAACATTTACCTTCATTTTTCAACCAAGCCACACAGGCTGCCACCATGGTGTGAGCCGATTGGCTTGGACCTGGCCCAATGGTGCGATCTTTATCTAGTGGGTTGTCGACATGGCAAGCCTGAATTTGTTCTAGTAGGATTATCTGGAAATAATTATAGAAAAAATTGGTAAGTATAGATGTACTAAATATATATATGGTTTTCATCAGAAAGTACATAGAATCCAATAAAGTAGGTCTTTTAACCCAATTTTTTTACAAATTCCAAAAGTACAAAAGATGCATTCTTTGATGATATTTAACACATAAACTCTAATATCATGAAATTGATAGACATATTTTAATTAACTAGTCCTAATAAGTAAAGTGTTATCTAATTGATAAACAGAGAACATTGGATTCAATCTAGGATAAAGGATTCACATGTTGCCAAAATTAGGGTTTCTAAAGTTGAAAAGGTGATAATTAGGGTTTGGTAAGCCTAACAATAATGTTACCCTAATTAGACCCGAAAACTCTAACTTAGGACCCAATTCAGTCTCAAGTTATTTTTAAAATTAAATAATACTTGGGTGTTAAACATTGATTATAAGTCAATTGCTCAGTTGGTTGAATCTTCACTTATTTGCTTGGAAATTAGGTCATCCCTGAAGAAAGGTACGTGGTTAAGATTATGAATACTCACCCTTATCGACTTTTGAGGTTTTTTTAAGTTTCACGACTAGATTGTAATTAAACTACTTGGTTGTTTATTTACTTCGTGAAATCTATAAAGTCTTATGTGTAAGACATTATATGAACATAACTTTCTCAGCCCAAGCCCAGAAGGGAAGGCCAATATAATACCAAGCCTGATAGGGAAGGTTACAGGTAGGTAAAGCCCAGATGGGAAGTTCAATATGAAACCAAGCTCGGAAGGGAAGGTTTTTTGAGTCCACTGCAGGGACAAACCCCCATGAGAGGGTATACTATAGATATGGAGGAATTAAGGGTTGAGAAGTTAAATAGAAAATTCATGTTTGAATATGTAACAATAATTGATGCCAAGGCTTTTTAAGTAGTCACACCCCAGAAGGGAAGGTTTTTTTAGTCCACTACAGGGACAAACCCCCATGAGAGGGTATACTCTAGAGATGGAGGAATTAAGGGTTGAGAAGTTATAACAGAAAATGCATGTTCGACTATGTAATAATAATTGATGCTATGGTTGTTTATGTAGTCACACCTACATGGAATATTTTGTTTCCCCCATGTAATTAGTAGAAATATATGGATTTCATTTTTGTTTCGTGCCATTTTAGGTTAAATTGCAAATATGATGAAGAAAATGACATCCAGAGAAGATGACCCAAAATAAAAGATGACCAAAGTCACTTAAGGATTTAACGATAGATTTACTTTATGTTGCACCTTTAGTTTTCCTTTTCATGCAACTCCATAGGCGAGATTCTATCTTCATATTGTTATCAAACTCTTTTCCATTCAATGAAATTTCTAATTATTATTGAGACTTGGTAAGCCTTGATCCTAGAATTATGATGATGGCCCTTGCCCTCTCAGTCTGCCTTTATTGGGGATAACATGAGGAGGGGTCATTACAAAAAGAGATTGAGATGTTACTATCCTTAAATAGAAGGATGGGGGTGATGAGAGGGAATCCCTAAAATGGTTGTGCTTCCAGGGAGAGGGAAGGACAAGCGGGATGTCATTCTCCATATTTTGAGTAAGAGGGAAATAATGTGGGGATTTTTTGTACTCGTGTTGAAGAGAGGATTATCTCCTCCAACTTGATCTGAAAGACTAGGTTAGACAGTTGAGAGCGAGCAATATATTTTGTGTCATACTTTGGGTGCTAAGTTGCCAGTTGTAGAGGTTGAAGACAAGTTCATACTCATTGGATCCTTGATGAATCATTGGGATTCAATGAACCATAGATGTAGCCCACATATAGGCCCAACAATGCTCATGTGACAAATTATTTGTCACACCCTAGTCAATTAATCGACCAATGTAGGTCCTAAGGTGCTTAAAGAATGAAAGAATGTTCAAGAAATCAATTGCTAATATATCTCAATTGGTAAGTCCTTTAACTATGGAATATTAAGTGGATCTCTGTGATATATTTACCAAATAAATATAGGAATTTGGGACTAAAATTCAAATGTTAACTACTATAATTTTACTAGGTCTTTAATATGCATGAATCTTCCTTATATGCATTTAGGGTTTGTATTATTTCAAAAAAAATTGTATCCATATGATCAAAATTTTAGGATGAGTGGTTGATAGAACCAATGAAATTAATTTGAGAGTTTATTAGTATCATTTGATTTTCCAGAGAGAGAAAATAATTATGTAAACTATACCACATGATGGAAGAAAATACTCCTCAAAGAAGTAACACAATGTGTCAATGTAAAATTACTATATATAAAGAAATAATACATCTAATATCCTCTAGATAGTTTAGCCTTATGATTATTTGATGTCATCTTCTCAAAATTTCCATATCTTCAAACTTTACATAATGTAGCTACCCAAAAACACCAACAACAAAAATGTGGTTAAGATATTTCTATACAAACTACATAGGTGCATATAAAAGATGTGCATATATATAAGAATATATGAATCATATCAAGTAATTATTGACAATATTCAACCATTGAATTTTATAATTAATTTCTAACCCATTTGTTCTATATCTTTGGCGTACTAATTCCTTTGTTCCATTCATGGAGTCTAGGATTTCTATCTAAAAATTTGATTTCACGGTGACTACCGTGCATTGGACTTAATCCCAATATCATCATTGGATTTTCAGTAATTTCCTTGATGACTATCCCTTACTATGAGTATTAGTCTCCTTAAACTGTAGGAGTCTTAAGTGAGGAAGATGCAGCAGAATAAAAAATCTCCCAGAATCCTTTGAGCAAGATCCATGTAATGCAACAATACTGAAATAGGGTTCGCAAGTTAATACCTTATCGTGGAAGAGGTTCCAACACCTCAACTTGTAACGCTTGATGTAGAATGTGACCTTCCAATCTATGTCTCCTTCAAACTTTTTGAATCAACAATAAAACTCCTATCCAGTCTCTCAGGGACTCTGGCAGTCACCTCGAGATGCGTACAAAAAGCTATTTTTTTGTTGCTAATTGCAAAAATTCATAGGTGATTCTCGACGGTGGATCGTTAGAATGTGATGGTTATTTGCATAGATCCTCAGGTCAAAAGATGGAATTGTTGCCCCAGATCTGATCATGAACGTGTCTATGGTAAGTTGCACTATTTCTCCATGGATGTGTACACTGGATCGTGTCATCCCACCCCATAGACATTAACCTCAGTTTGCATGCTCTTTGTGGAAAATTGCATTGTTCCTATATAGGAACCTTCTCCTTCAGTTTACATGCTCAACATATCACGTCCTTCTACCATCCACACTAGTAACAGATTGTGTCATTCTTTTTTCACCTTGATTCACATGTCATTGATGAAAATCTTGCTCTGGAATGAATTTCCTATGCACAACTAATCTCCACAGTGTCAAGAAAAGTGCTCAAAGACAATAGAAGTTGCTAGTATTTGCATCTCCCTTTCTCTCTCTCTCTCTAAGTTTCTCTTAGGGTTTCTCAAACATTGGAGGCAACAATGTGAAGTTCTAAGTGCATGCCCTGAAGGCCTCCTCTCTTATCATATATGTAGAGGAGTGAAGAGTTATGTTTTCTTAAACTTTTTTTTCTTAGTATTTGGACTCCTTGTCTTATGGAAAAATATTCTTTAAGTATGAGCCCATATTAGGTCCCAAAAACTTACTTTTAGGCCCTTGGATTTAAGTTAAAAATTACAATAAGATCTAATTCAGCCTTTTTTAGCTATCTCTATGTGTGTGACCCTATAGGGACCATATTATGCTGGCAGTTGATTCACTAATCAATATTATGATCCATAAGCAATAAGTGGTGTCTAGACACACATCACTGCTATCCAAGTAGTAGGATTTGTCAAACAAGAATAACCATCAACAGCTAGTGTTACCATGTTATAATCCTTTAGTCACAGATAACCATAATGAACTAGAGGTATGGACACATCATCACCATTATTTCAATCTAAGTTCCATGATCTCCAAGTAGACTAGAAAGATGCATAAATGATTGCAATATCATATATTGACTCATATAAGCATGGCCATGTGTTTCTATAGTCTCACCTATCAAGAGGCCTTGGATATTGATGTCGTTATATGGGAGGAACAAAATCCTTCACATCACTCACAATGTGTAAAATGTTTATTATCATACCCAATTACTACCTTTATGTCAACCTTCTTCAAGATCACATTGGGTACTATCAAAGCATAATGATTGTCATATCACCAACATAGTGACTTCAGGTCAAAGGATTACAACACCATTGTTGCATTTAAGAGTTGATTATGACTATCATATGCTAGTCCACTAATCAGTCTCAAGGTGGGTCTATGCAGTACACTTGTTTTCTAATATGTGCCTATGTGTCTGGCTTTGTACCTAATTTTATAACCCAAGAATAGTCACCACATAAACTAGTCTCACGTGTATTATTGTTGTCCAATTCATAATAATACTTGACTAGGGACGTTAAGAATATTGTTCTTAGCATCCATTAGGATCTCATGTCAAGTCACGCACTTGAAATCCCATGGATTTGAACCAATTATTTTATGGACATTTATTACATACATTAATATTGTATTAATCAAATGTACACCAATAAATTGGAATCACTTTTATTAGTTAAAATAAAAGTATGAAGTAACCATGTAGACATCATCTAATGATTGGCTTATACATATATACCAGTAGTCTCCCACTTGTGCTAAATCTAATCACTCACACATCTAATAGTAAGTAATCTAACATGAGTATCATGTTTCTATTGTGATAATGCATTTTTAAGGGATCAACAATGTTTTTCTCTATTGGTACCCTACTAATCTCTGCATCCCCTTACTCAATGATCTCTCATATAAGATGGAAGAACCAAAGAATATTCTTGGAATGATAATGCAATCTGAGTTCCTTGGCTTCTACAATAGCCGCATTGTTGTTGTAGTGTAGTTCTACTATGTCAGCAATGTTGGTAACAAATCCAGGTTCACTGATGAACTTCTTCTTCCATATAGCTTCCATTTTAGCATTTGATGTTGCAATATATTCAACTTCTATTTTAGAGTCAACTACTATCACTTGCTTGGAACTCTTCCAACTGACGGCACACCATTAAGGAGTAACACATTACTACATTGTGATTGATAATCATCTCTATTAGTTTGGAATCTTGCTTCAGTATAACCCCTTTAAATTGAATCTTCCTCACCTCCATATATCAGAGAAGAATCATTATTTCTTCTCAAGTAATTAAGGATGTTCTTCACTATAGTGACCTTCACCTAGGTCTTCCAGATATATGCTCATCATGATCAAGGCATATGAGATGTTTGTACGTCTATATAACATTTCATACATGATAGATAAAATTCTAGAGGCATATGGATCTTACTCATGTAATTCCTTTCTTCTAAAGATTTGGGACAATTTTCATTATAAGTACTTACCTTATGAGACACAGGTAAGTTCCATTTCCTAGATTTTGCATGTTGAACTATTTTAACAGTTTTTCAATGTATTTACATTGACCTAAGCCAAGAAGCCTTTTGGATCTAGTTCTTTAGATCTTGATACCTAGAATATAATTAGCTTCTCCTAAGTGTTTCATTGAGAAACTATATCCTAACCACATTGCCACCTTTTGTAGAGTTTGAATATCATTTACCATGAGTAATATATCTTCCACATACAATATGAGGGATACTACAATTCTCATGCTAACCTTGTTGTAAATACAAGGTTCGTCTTCATTCTGGATGAATTCAAACTCTTTGACTAACTCATAAAAATGAAGAGTCGAGTATCTGGATGCTTGATTCAATACATAGATTGACCTTTGCATCTTACATACATTTATAACATCCTTTGGAAATACAAAGAACCCTCACACTGTGACATATACACATCTCAAGAAGATTCATGTAGTGGAAAGTGTTTTTGACATCCATCTACCAAATATCATAGTCATGGTATGTTGTAATTGCAACCATGATTGTATTGGACTTTACCAAGGAAAATGGTGAGAATGTTTCATCTTAGTCAACACCTTAAACTTGTTTAAAATCTTTAGACACAAGTCAGCCTTTATAGGTTTCAACATTTCCATCCATATTGGTCTCCTTCGTAAAGGCCCACATGCACCCAAAGGGTTTTACCCCTTTAGGTTTCTCCACCAAGGTCCTTACCTTGTTTCTATACATGGAGTTCATTTCAGATCTCATGGCCTCAAGTCATTTATCATATTTTTGTCCCTTCATAGCTTCCTAATAGGTGATTGCCTCAGCTTCAATCATAACCAACACCTCATTATCTTGAGTCACAAGATATACCAATCTTTCTGTCTCGTGGCAAGTCCTACTACATCTACAAGGTTCATGTGTTTATGGAGGGGTCAGCTGTGTCACAACAACTTGTGGTGTCTCATGTTCCTCTTCAGGTTCATAGTCATGTTGTATATCTCAAACTTCTCTGAACTTTGTTTTCATGTCATTGGTATTTCTATATATGAACTCCATCTCTAATAAGGTACCAGTTCTAATAACAAACACTTTGTTTTGGGAAGGAATATATAAGAAGTATCCTTTGTTTACCTTAGGATCCCCCACAAAATAACATCTATCATATTCGGGTCCAAATTTCTCAAGAAATGGACGCTTCACATAAGCTTCGCAACCCCAAACCTTCATGAAAGGTATGTTGGGATGCTTCTCAGTCCATATCTCATATGGTGTCTTTGGAGACGATTTCGAAGCAAAATGGTTTAGTGTTAACACGGTGGTTTCTAGAGCATGTCCCCAAATGGAATATGGAAGTTTGTCTTGCCTCAACATGGACAACACCATGTCCAACAATGTGCAATTCCTTTTGTAACATCCCTGACCTGGGTTATGAACTAACCCTAGGTGTTTTGCCTAAATATGTAATTAAATCCTTGTGATTATCTTTTGGCATGTAATTAAGTTCCTAAGGAACATACTTTTTCATTCCTGTCCCTTTTAAACAATAATTGCAGTATTGTTTGGTAATACAGAGACCTATGTGCAAATTACCCAAATAAGGGGTTTAACTTGCAAACTTCACAAGTTAAGATGTTCCTCTGATGATGAGACATCTTATGAGAGGATATGATGAGGTTTTATGGATTTCCCAAGCCTAGGCATCAAGATGCAGCTTGTGGAATGATCCTTGTGTTTAAAAACCCTAATTTGGATTAAAGTGCAATTTACCCAAATGAGGGGTGCAACTTATAAAATACACCATCTAGAACATCTTTTATGACTTTTGACATCATTTATAGTAATAATGATGAAGGGGACACTTCCTTTGAATAATCATATAATAAGGAACACCTTTATAATTAAATCATCAAGATATAAGCAAGGAGACCCTTATGTACATATGTACCTTAGTGATAAGTTGACCTTCCTTGCCTTAGTTCTTGGTTTTAGAAGGAGTTTTACCTTAGAAAAGAAGAGGAGGGACGTGCCCAAAAGAAAGGGAGGACCTAGTTGTGAAAAGGAGAAACTAGTTGTCCTTATGTTGGAAATGACCCCAAGATATATATACACCCTTCCTTTATTTGTAAAGGAATGTTTCCTTCACTTCCTTTCTTATTTCCTTGCTTAGACCGACTTAGGACAGAGCTCTGGAGAAGAGGAGAACGGCCAAGCAGCTCTAGGTAATCTTTGATCATCATCTTGCTCAAATGCATGGAGGATATCATGTTACAAGGTTGGTTTGCTAGTTTTCTTACTTAGCTTTCTCATTCTAGCCATCTTTTCCCAACCTTTCCTTGGAGAAACACCCTTGGCTGACCTGTGGAGCTCAAGACACCATTAAATACTTGAAGCTTGGAAGTTTGGAGCTCAAGGAACGATCTTAAGGTGGGTTTTATAATTCTAAACCTTTTGCTTTGTTATGCACACTTTTATTCGTGCAAATAATAGTTAGTTCTTCTTCTTCCCCATCCTTCTTTGCACCCTTGTAAGCATTTTCGTGAAGAACAGACCTTGGTTTCAAGGTTGAAGACAAGGGGCGTTAATACCTATGTTGGTCCTTATCCAACTTTACTAAACGATCTTGGACCAATAGGTCAAACGATCTCACACTCGTTTCAATCCAAACGGGTTCAATAGATCGGTTTGGTCAAACGGGTTCCAACCCATTTGAGGGCATTGAACAAGCATTGACCTTTTGGGTTTTCTGTTCCCAATTATGTAGGCTAATGACCCACCAAATTTGAGGGGTTAACTCCAAAGGAATCGTAGGTTGAAGGCCAATCAATTAGGCAATCGAATTGAATTAAGTGTTGTTTTCTAAACTGATTAACTTGAATCTTTGGGCAAACGGGTTCCAACCCATTTGAAGGAGTTGACCAAGCGTTGAATGTTTGGGATTCCTGTTCATAATATATTGAATTTCATTTCTACCAAGAATCATGATCTAATTCCTAACCAATTAAGAGTTGAAGGCATTTCAACACCCTAACCCTAATCGAGTTAAATTTGCTGATTTCCATATAGATTTTGATGAGTGTTGGGTTGAAGGACCCAAACGAGTTCAAAACCGTTTGGGGGTTCATCCAAACGATCTCACACTCGTTTAGTGACACCCCAAGACCGTTTGGATGTCTAGGGTTAAAGAATTTGATGGTTTGAGGGTCCAATCACAAGATATTGATAAATTGATGAAAAGTGTTGGTTTGTAATTTAATTAGGACTCAACCCTTATCAAATCAACTTAATATTTGGTCAAACTTTGGGAAAACGGTCTCAAGACCGTTTGGGGATCATCCAAACGATCTCAAGACCGTTTGGGCCAAGTTTGAGCCCAATTGGAGTTCAATTGATAGGTTCAACCTTGTTTTGATTCACATTGTTGGAAATTGATGATTAGCCGTTTGGAAACCCTAATTGAGTTAGACTTAACCCTAATTGGCTTTCAATTTAGGGTCACATTGGAGTCCCTTTGTTTGAGGCTCATCCTAATTGACTCAATTTATAAGTGGTTATCATGGCTTTGGCCAATTAAAGACTTCAACATAGGAAACCCTACTCAAACATAACCTATGTGTCACCTTTTATGTTCATGCGGTTTGAACCCAAGTTAATCCACACTCGTTTGAGTCCAAACGAGTCCACACTCATTTGAGTCCAAATGCATCCACACTCGTTTGAGTCCAAACGAGTCCACACTCGTTTAAGCCCAAACGAGTCCACACTCGTTTGACCTCAAACGGGTTCACACTCGTTTGAACTCAAACGGGTCACACCCGTTTAGACTTCAAGTAGGTCCACACCCGTTTGAGATTAAGTGGGTCCACACTCATTTAAGGCTCAAATGGGATCAAGGTCGTTTGAGTTTAAACGAGTTCAAGTCGTTTAAGAATCAAATGAGTTGAAGGTTGAAGGTTAAACCCTAAACCAATTGGAGACCTTCAAGGTTGATTATACTTAATCACTTGAAAGTGTAAAAGGTTCAATGATGATTTAATCTAAACACTAATGGTAATCTAATATGTTAAGGGACTAAGTGGCTAATAAATTGACCCATGATAATGGTCAATGGGTAAATTACCAAAATTCCCCTGAAAGGTTCAATTGAGTGATACCTTGTTTTAATCAAACCCTAATCACATGATAGTGATGAGTTGACTTGTGTTAATCCATGAGGACTTAACCCAACCTAATCTAGAGTGGTGTAATCATTATCTACTAGTTAGAGGAGAGAGAAAGTACCAATTATAATGGAAACTCAAGTAAAATACCTTCAATATACATGGATGTGCAAGATTAGGTATGATCCACCTATGTGAGATCATGGAAACCCTAATTATGACAATTGATGAATCTTAATCTTATCTGAGGTCTTTAATGATAATGTTTCTCATACATGAGGATGTTATGAGATCATTTCATCATGTAATGTGAATACTAAACCCTAATTCTAGGGTGATGACATGTAATGTGAATAGTAAACCCTAATTTTAGGGTGATGACATGTAATGTGAATAGTAAACCCTAATTCTAGGGTGATGACATGTAATGTGAATAGTAAACCCTAATTGATGAAAACCAGGGAACCTAGCTCTTATATGAGTAGAGAGATACAACTTCTTTAGATAAGTTATTTACTGTTATCAGTTGATTTAACCATGCAGGTTCCTTTAAGAGGATGATCATATCCAGGTATGGATGATGATTCTATATTCATTGAAAGCATGTTGTTAGCTTTATGAATAGTGATATATCCTGATGCCTTGTTAATAGCATCTTATGAGATTGATAGGCTGTGAGAGCCATGAATACCATCAAGGTCATGCTTTAAGAGATGACTTGTGATAAGAATATTGAGAAATGATAATTGATGAGAGTTAGGCTTGTTACATTTAGTATTCTTCCTTCGTAGTTGTTATGCTAATATCTAATGTTTGAAAACATGTATGATGATAAAGGAATATTGAAATGTACCTAACTAATCAAGTATAATTATTCCATGTAGAGCCCTGATCATAGATCCATCATTGTCAGAGACCAAATGATGGTGAAACAGATTTTCCTAAGGGAATTCCTAGAGCACATACTTTTGAGTATGTGGGGTATATGGATGTGTAAAACCTTACATCCTAGTGAATGAATTGATGTAGATGTATTTTAAATCCATCAACCCTTTCACTATGTGTTTATGCCGGGGTGATGTAACACTAATCTCCCGAGGAAATCTTTTATACTGCATCGATGAGAGATAAACAAGAAATCTTTCGATGGCGAAGAGAGTACAGAATGCCACTGTGACTCTAATAGAGAAGTACCAGAATACCCTGGTGAGCTATTGTAGCAGAAACACTAGATGTCCTGCATGTTGATCCTCATACTGACTGAGGAAGATGAGGTCATAAGAATCCGGCTCTTTTGATGACATATGTATGATACCGATGCGACTTAGTAGTGATCGGTTGGAGTATGAGCGGTATACCTCATCTCCGCAGGGCATAATGATGTTTGTAAAACATAATCAACCGCGTAGCATATCTGCTTAAGTTGAACCACGAAATACATTGGTTGATGATACATTACTTAGTATACATGTTTTTCATATTCCTTAAATGTTGTTGTTCTAATTGATAACAATCTGCTGCTGATTACCTTAGAGCTTTTATTGCCTATGTTATTCTTGGTTGCCATAATAAAGCTTCTGGCAGAGAATTATAACTCTCGCTGGGACAATTGTTTAAAATTGTCTCACCCCGTAGGTTTCAACTTTTTAGGTGGTCGTCGAGGATGAAGGAACCAATCTGCAGGTGATCAGAATCAGCAGCAGTAGCACCAGGAGCAGCAGTGACTTCAGGTGGAAACACTGGGTTGTCTAGTCTTGTAGTCAGAATAGTCTTATGTCGTCTCTGTACACTCAGGTCCTAAGACTTTGTTGATCTGAGGATTTTGAAATCTTGAGATTTTGTATCCGGCTGTATATAATCACTCATGAAGTGATCTAACTGAGATGTAATATGTTTACCTTGTTTCTTATAAAAGGAGTTTCATGATTTCAAGATCTTGTCTCAAAAAGTTTTAATCTCAGGTGATTTTCATATTCCGCTGTTAAATCGAATCGCTTCCGCTGAGTTTAATCGTGTTTATCTCAGGTTTTGGAGATCAGAGCCCACAATTAAGTGGTATCAGAGCTCTAGGTTCACTGAGTCTATAGAGACATAGGACTTAGAGTGTCAAGTCTATCCTTAGTACTTCTTTCTTATCTAATAGAGTCTTCTGCTCCTCAGGAGAAGAAGATAATTAAGGATGTCTGGACCACAGGAGGAGTACGAGGCTGAAAGTAGTGTTGCTGCACCTCGAGAAGGTGCAAGGAACCTAGAAATAGAGCAACCTGTACCTGAGCCACCCAGAGAACCACCTCAGTTTGACCCAGCTGACATGGGAAACCCAGCTGTTCAAACTATGTTCGGGAAGTTTATGACTTCTATGACACACATCACCGACAGGATGCCCATGCCTGCACCTAGGGCACCTGCCCATCCTGAAGGACAAGGTATCGGTAAGACGTTCGAGCGACTTCGTCGTGTCGGAGCAACCGAATACTTTGGAACAGCTGACCCTACAGATGTCGATCTGTGGTTAACCGAGTTGGAGAAGGCTTTTTGAATCCTCAACATCCCAGAAGCTCAGAAGGTTAGACATGCTGTCTATCTTCTCAAGGGAAGTGCTGGTCACTGGTGGACCATGGAAGAGTAGAAGAGGCCTGGAGTGGAGATCTCGTGGGAAGATTTTCGACGGGAATTTATCAATAGATATTTTCCAAAGACCTTCCTAGATGAGAAGATCTCTCAGTTTGAGAGATTAAGGCAAGGTATGATGAACATTAGCGAGTATGAAGCTAAGTTTATGGAGTTATTGCGATTTTGTCCGCACATGGCTGCCGCAGAAGAAGAAAGAATCATAAGGTTCGAGAAGGGTTTAAACGCCGACTTGACTACTTGCGTGTCTGCCCTAGAGAATCGGGAGAGGTTTGCTACCTGCGTTGAGTCAGTCTGAAGGATAGAGAAATCCGTAGTCGAGAAGAGACAAACCCATAAAAGATATCTGTAGTTCCAGGGTTCTTCATCTAGAGACTTTAAGAAGCCTAGATTCTCTGCACCTACATCTCCACCACCCAGAACTAGTGCTCAGACACAGTGGACACCGAGTAGGGGCAGGGGACGAAGCCTACCACTACAAGAGACTCACAGTTCAGCATCAATGTCAGTTACAGGACCACCCAGACCACAACAACTGCGGAAGAGCTGTTACAACTGTGGGAAGGTGGGACATTTGATGAAGGGCTGCCGATCTAGGCCTGTCAGTGTGACACAGCCTCCGAGACAGAGTCAACAGGGATCACAGAGAAGGCAATCTCAAGGAGCAGCTCGAGGACGTAAACAAGCGTCTCAAGCTGGATCATCAGCACCACCTCAACACCAGGCGACAGTGAGGTTCTATGCTATGAACCCACCAGATGCAGTGGTCAATCCACGGGTAGTGGCAGGTCAGATGGAACTTTTATATTCTGATATGTCTAAATCATGTGTTGTATCTGTTCTGATTGACCTGGGTGCTACACACTCCTTTGTCACTCGGAGAGTGATTCGTAACTGCAATATAACAGTTAGACATAGGGCAGATTGTTTGTTGCTTGAGACTCCGTTGAGAGGGTCTGCTGTGTTGCAGGAGGTATGCTCTCCCTGTGACCTCTTCTTTTCTAACCATCGCATTCAAGTGGATCTTATACCACTTGAGATGCAAGGATTTGATATAATTCTTGGGATGGATACCTTATAAAGGTATAGGGTTGTCTTGGACTGTGAATCCAAGTAGGCTGTGTTTGCTGATGAAAGCAACACATGGATCTTTCAAGGAGAGAGAAAGATTCTACCCACCTGTCTTGTGTCAGCAATGGTTGCTGATAAGTTGATGAGACAAGGATGTTATGCATTCTTGGCCCATGTGGTAGATACTACCATGGAGAGTCCTAACCCTGCTGAAGTTCCTGTAGTCATGGAATTTGAAGATGTATTTCCTGAAGAACTTCCAGGTGTGCCACCGCCTCGGGAAATTGATTTTGAAATCAATTTAATCCCAGATACACAACCTATAGCCCAGACACCGTATAGGATGGCGCCTGCTAAGATGGCAGAACTCAAGAAGCAGCTTCAAGAGTTGCTTGAGAAGGGTTTCATCCGACCGAGCACTTCACCCTGGGGTGCTCCAGTTTTGTTTGTTAAAAAGAAAGACGGGTCAATGCGGTTGTGCATTGATTACAAACAACTAAATAAAGTAACAATAAAGAATAAGTACCTGTTGCCGAGGATTGATGATCTTTTTGACCAGTTGCGTGGTGCAACAGTCTTCTCAAAGATAGACTTGAGGTTTGGATATCATCAACTCTGTATTTAGGATAGTGACATATCCAAGTCTGCTTTTAGGACACGATATGGTCACTATGAGTTCACGGTTATGTCGTTTGGACTAACCAATGCACCGGCTGCATTCATGGAACTCATGAATAGAGTTTTTCGACCTTTCCTTGATCAGTGTGTTGTCGTCTTCATAGATGACATTCTGATTTATAGTAAGGATGCTTAGCAGCATGAACAACATCTCCGACAGGCTCTAACTCTGCTAAGAAAACATAAGCTATATGCCAAGTTTAGCAAGTGTGAATTCTGGTTGCCGGAAGTATCTTTTCTTGGACACGTGATATTTGCCTCAGGTATTCGTGTTGACCCTACAAAGGTAGAATCTGTTCTACAGTGGGAACAACCAAAGACACCAACGGAGATTCGAAGTTTCTTGGGATTAGTTGGCAATTATCGAAGGTTTATTAAGAATTTCAGTTCTATAGCCTTACCCTTAACCAAGTTAACCCGGAAAGATGTTCCTTTTTCCTGGAGTGATAAGTGTCAACAGTCCTTTCAGCTGTTAAAGGAGAGGTTGACAAGTGCACTTGTGCTTGTGTTACCTGAGCAAGGAAAAGGATACATAATTTTCTGTGATGCCTCCAAGAATGGACTCGGATGCATGTTGATGCAGGATAAGCAAGTGATTTCTTTTGCTTCACGACAGCTTAAGAAACACGAAGAGAATTATCCGACACACGATCTGGAGTTAGCTGTTGTGGTTCATGCCCTGAAAATCTGGAGACATTATCTCTACGGAGAGACATTCCAGATTTTCACAGATCACAAAAATCTTAAGTATATCTTCTCTCAGCATGAGCTTAACATGAGGCAACATCGCTGGATGGAGTTAATCAAGGATTATGATTGTATAATAGATTACCATCCAGGAAAGGCCAATGTAGTTGCAGATGCCTTGAGTAGGAAATCAGCAACATCATCCTCTGATAGGGCACCATTAAACTCTTTAGTATGCCCTAGGAGATATATGCTTATCTCCTTAAGGCAAGACAATGTACAGATGAAGGTGTCATGGATTGTCGGGTTGTTGGCTGAGATGCATATCAAACCCACCCTAAGAGAGCAGATTAAGGAGGCACAGCAAGTTGATGTTGCAGTTCAACAGATCAGATCTGAGTCTGGTGATGAGAAGCGAGAAGGTTTTCATGAATCAGATGATCAAGTGGCATGCTATCATGGGAGGATGATAGTACCAGATGTAGACAACCTAAGGAAGTTAGTCCTGGAAGAAGCTCATTCTTCAATGTATGTTATGCATCCAGGAAGCACCAAGATGTATCGAAACTTGAAAAATATGTATTGGTGGCCTGGGATGAAGAAGGACGTAGCTGAGTTTGTTCTGAGGTGTCCAGTGTGTCAGCAAGTTAAGGTTGAACACCAGAAGCCTGCAGGAACAATGCAACCTTTACCCATACCACAGTGGAAGTGGGACCATGTAACCATGGACTTTGTTGTTGGCCTACCTAGGACAAACAAAGGACATGATTCCATTTGGGTAGTTGTTGATAGGTTGACTAAGACAGCGCATTTCTTACCTGTCAAAACAACCTATTCTGCGGAGAGGTTATCACAGTTGTATGTTCAAGAGATAGTGTGTTTGCACGGAGTTCCTGACACTATAGTTTCTGACAGAGGTCCCCAGTTTACAAGTCATTTTTAGGAGCAGTTACACAGAGCCTTAGGCACCAAGCTAAGGATTAGTACGGCCTTTCATCCACAGACTGATGGGCAGTCGGAAAGAACCATACAGACCTTGGAAGACCTGTTGAGAGCATGTGTTCTCCAGTTTACCGGAAGTTGGGATCTGCACCTAAGCCTAATAGAGTTTTCCTATAACAATAGCTATCAACATAGTATTGATATGGCACCTTATGAGGCTTTATATGGTAGACGTTGTAGATCACCCTTGTGTTGGTATGAGACTGGTGAGCATCAGTTGTTAGGACCTAATCTTGTGCAGCAAACTATAGAAAAGATTAAGGTAATACAACAACAGATTAAGACTACACAGGATAGGCAGAAATCTTATGTTGATAAGCGTCGTAGACCGTTAGAATTCCAGGTTGGAGACAGAGTGTATCTCAAGATCTCACCTTGGAAAGGAGTCCTTCTCTTTGGAAGGAAAGGGAAGTTAGCTCCTAGATTTATGGGGCCTTATCCAATCATTGAACGGGTTGGAAAGGTAGCTTATAGACTAGAGTTACCACCAGAGTTGCAGAGGCTACACCCTGTGTTTCACATTTCTATGTTAAGGAAATGTCATCCTGATACTGAATCAGTTCTACAACCTATGGAAGTAGAATTGAATGATGATATAACTTATGAGGAAGGACCAGTGTCAATCCTTGACAACAGAATTAAAAAGTTAAAGAAGAAAGATATAAGCCTTGTGAAAGTCCTCTGGAACCACCGTGGTGTTGAAGAAGCCACTTGGGAACTAGAGAACGAGATGAGAAGGAAATACCCTGCTCTTTTCTCTTAATATGTTTTATCGATTTCGGGGACGAAATCCTTGTAAGGGGTGGATAATTTGTAACATCCCTAACCTGGCTTATGAACTAACCCTAGGTGTTTTGCCTAAATATGTAATTAAATCCTTGTGATTATCTTTTGGCATGTAATTAAGTTCCTAAGGAACATACTTTTTCATTCCTGTCCCTTTTAAACAATAATTGCAGTATTGTTTGGTAATACAGAGACCTATGTGCAAATTACCCAAATAAGGGGTTTAACTTGCAAACTTCACAAGTTAAGATGTTCCTCTGATGATGAGACATCTTATGAGAGGATATGATGAGGTTTGATGGATTTCCCAAGCCTGGGCATCAAGATGCAGCTTGTGGAATGATCCTTGTGTTTAAAAACCCTAATTTGGATTAAAGTGCAATTTACCCAAATGAGGGGTGCAACTTATAAAATACACCATCTATAACATCTTTTATGACTTTTGACATCATTTAGAGTAATAATGATGAAGGGGACACTTCCTTTGAATAATCATATAATAAGGAACACCTTTATAATTAAATCATCAAGATATAAGCAAGGAGACCCTTATGTACATATGTACCTTAGTGATAAGTTGACCTTCCTTGCCTTAGTTCTTGGTTTTAGAAGGAGTTTTACCTTATAAAATAAGAGGAGGGACGTGCCCAAAAGAAAGGGAGGACCTAGTTGTGAAAAGGAGAAACTAGTTGTCTTTATGTTGGAAATGACCCCAAGATATATATACACCCTTCCTTTGTTTGTAAAGGAACGTTTCCTTCACTTCCTTTCTTATTTCCTTGCTTAGACCGACTTAGGACAGAGCTCTGGAGAAGAGGAGAACGGCCAAGCAGCTCTAGGTAATCTTTGATCATCATCTTGCTCAAACTCATGGAGGATATCATGTTACAAGGTTGGTTTGCTAGTTTTCTTACTTAGCTTTCTCGTTCTAGCCATCTTTTCCCAACCTTTCCTTGAAGAAACACCCTTGGCTGACCTGTGGAGCTCAAGACACCATTAAAGACTTGAAGCTTGGAATTTTGGAGCTCAAGGAACGACCTTAAGGCGGGTTTTATAATTCTAAACCTTTTGCTTTGTTATGCATACTTTTATTCATGCAAATAATAGTTAGTTCTTCTTCTTCCCCATCCTTCTTTGCACCCTTGCAAGCTTTTTCGTGAAGAACAGACCTTGGTTTCAAGGTTGAAGACAAGGGGCGTAAATACCTATGTTGTTCCTTATCCAACTTTACTAAACGATCTTGGACCAACATGTCAAACGATCTCACACTCGTTTCAATCCAAACGGGTTCAATAGGTCAGTTTGGTCAAACGGGTTCCAACCCGTTTGAGGGCATTGACCAAGTGTTGACCGTTTCGGTTTTCTATTAACAATTATGTAGGCTAATGAACCACCAAATTTGAGGGGTCAACTCCAAAGGAATCGTAGGTTGAAGGCCAATCAATTAGGCAATCGAATTGAATTAAGTGCTGTTTTCTAAACTGATTAACTTGAATCTTTGGGCAAACGGGTTCCAACCCGTTTGAAGGAGTTGACCAAGCATTGACCGTTTGGGATTCCTGTTCATAATATATTGAATTTCATTTCTACCAATAATCATGATCTAATTCCTAACCAATTAAGAGTTGAAGGCATTTCAACACCCTAACCCTAATCGAGTTAAATTTGCTGATTTCCATATAGATTTTGATGAGTGTTGGGTTGAAGGACCCAAACGAGTTCAAACCCGTTTGGGGGTTCATCCAAACGATCTCACACTCGTTTAGTGACACCCCAAGACTGTTTGGAGTTCTAGGGTTAAAGAATTTGATGGTTTGAGGGTCCAATCACAAGATATTGATAAATTGACGAAAAGTGCTGATTTGTAATTTAATTAGGACTCAACCCTTATCAAATCAACTTAATTTTTGGTCAAACTTTGGTAAAACGGTCTCAAGACCGTTTGGGGATCATGCAAATGATCTCAAGACCGTTTGGGCCAAGTTTGAGCCCAATTGGAGTTCAATTGATAGGTTCAACCTTGTTTTGATTCACATTGTTGGAAATTGATGATTAGCCGTTTGGAAACCCTAATTGAGTTAGACTTAACCCTAATTGGCTTTCAATTTAGGGTCACATTGGAGTCCCTTTGTTTTAGGCTCATCCTAATTGACTCAATTTATAAGTGGTTATCATGGCTTTGGCCAATTAAAGACTTCAACATAGGAAACCCTACTCAAACATAACCTATGTGTCACCTTTTATGTTCATGCGGTTTGAACCCAAGTTAATCCACACTCGTTTGAGTCCAAACGAGTCCACACTCATTTGAGTCCAAACGAGTCCACACTCGTTTGAGTCCAAACGAGTCCACACTCGTTTAAGCCCAAACGACTCCACACTCGTTTGACCTCAAACGGGTTCACACTCGTTTGAACTCAAACGGGTTCACACCCGTTTAGACTTCAAGTAGGTCCACACCCATTTGAGATTAAGTGGGTCCACACTCGTTTAAGGCTCAAATGGGTTCAAGGTCGTTTGAGGTTAAATGAGTTCAAGTCGTTTAAGAATCAAATGAGTTGAAGGTTGAAGGTTAAACCCTAAACCAATTGGAGACCTTCAAGGTTGATTATACTTAATCACTTGAAAGTGTAAAAGGTTCAATGATGATTTAATCTAAACACTAATGGTAATCTAAGATGTTAAGGGACTAAGTGGATAATGAATTGACCCATGATAATGGTCAATGGGTAAATTACCAAAATGCCCCTGAAAGGTTCAATTGAGTGATACCTTGTTTTAATCAAACCCTAATCACATGATAGTGATGAGTTGACTTGTGTTAATCCATGAGGACTTAACCCAACCTAATCTAGAGTGGTGTAATCATTATATACTAGTTAGAGGAGAGAGAAAGTACCAATTATAATGGAAACTCAAGTAAAATACCTTCAATATGCATGGATGTGCAAGATTAGGTATGATCCACCTATGTGAGATCATGGAAACCCTAATTATGACAATTGATGAATCTTAATCTTATCTGAGGTCTTTAATGATGATGTTTCTCATACATGAGGATGTTATGAGATCATTTCATCATGTAATGTGAATAGTAAACCCTAATTCTAGGGTGATGACATGTAATGTGAATAGTAAACCCTAATTCTAGGGTGATGACATGTAATGTGAATAGTAAACCCTAATTGATGAAAACCAAGGAACCTAGCTCTTATATGAGTAGAGAGATAAAACTTCTTTAGATAAGTTATTTACTGTTATCAGTTGATTTAACCATGCAGGTTCCTTTAAGAGGATGATCATATCCAGGTATGGATGATGATTCTATATTCATTAAAAGCATGTTGTTAGCTTTATGAATAGTGATATATCCTGATGCCTTGTTAATAGCATCTTATGAGATTGATAGGCTGTGAGAGCCATGAATACCATCAAGGTCATGCTTTAAGAGATGACTTGTGATAAGAATATTGAGAAATGATAATTGATGAGAGTTAGGCTTGTTACATTTAGTATTCTTCCTTCATAGCTGCTATGCTAATGTCTAATGTTTGAAAACATGTATGATGATAAAAGAATACTGAAATGTACCTAACTAATCAAGTATAATTATTCCATGTAGAGCCCAGATCATAGATCCATCATTGTCAGAGACCAAATGATGGTGAAACATATTTTCCTAAGGGAATTCCTGGAGCACATACTTTTGAGTATGTGGGGTATATGGATGTGTAAAACCTTACATCCTAGTGAATGAATTGATGTAGATGTATTTTAAATCCATCAACCATTTCACTATGTGTTTATGTCGGGGTGATGTAACACTAATCTCCCGAGGAAATCTTTTATACCGCATCGATGAGAGATAAACAAGAAATCTTTCGATGGCGAAGAGAGTACATAATGCCACTGTGACTCTAATAGCAAAGTACCAGAATACCCTGGTGAGCTATTGTAGCAGAGACACTAGATGTCCTGCATGTTGATCCTCATACCGACTGAGGAAGATGAGGTCATAAGAATCCGGCTCTTTTGATGACCTATGTATGATACTGATGCGACTTAGTAGTAATCGGTTGGAGTATGAGCGGTATACCTCATCTCCGCAGGGCATAATGATGTTTGTAAAACATAATCAACCGCGTAGCATATCTGCTTAAGTTGAACCACGAAACACATTGGTTGATGATACATTACTTAGTATACATGTTTTTCATATTCCTTAAATGTTGTTGTTCTAATTGATAACAATCTACTGCTGATTACCTTAGAGCTTTTATTGCCTATGTTATTCTTGGTTGCCATAATAAAGCTTCTGGCGGAGAATTATAACTCTCGCTGGGACAATTATTTAAAATTGTCTCACCCCGTAGGTTTCAACTTTTTAGGTGGTCGTCGAGGACGAAGGAACTAATCTGCAGGTGATCAGAATCAGCAGCAGTAGCACCAGGAGCAGCAGTGACTTCAGGTGGAAACACTGGGCTATCTAGTCTTGTAGTCAGAATAGTCTTATGTCGTCTCTGTACACTCAGGTCCTAGGAGTTTGTTGATCTGAGGATTTTGAAATCTTGAGATTTTGTATCTGGCTGTATATAATCACTCATGAAGTGATCTAACAGAGATGTAATATGTTTACCTTGTTTCTTATAAAAGGAGTTTCATGATTTCAAGATCTTGTCTCAAAAAGTTGTAATCTTAGGTGATTTTCATATTTCGTTGTTAAATCGAATCGCTTCCGCTGAGTTTAATCGTGTTTATCTCGAGTTTTGGAGATCAGAGCCCACACCTTTTCTCTGAAACCATAATGTCGTGGCATTCATTGTGGATCAATTGTGATACACTACCACACTCATTGAGAAGGTCCTCAAACTCTTGGATCAAATATTTCCACCTTGATCAAATCAAATAATCTTGATTTTCTTGCCAAGTTTGTGCTCCACTTCATTTCTGAATACCTTGAACTATTCAAATGATTCTAATTTGTGTTTCATGATTTACACATATCCATATATACTAAAAGTATCAACAAATGTGATGAAGTATTGATAGTGTCCTCTACTTTTTGAACTAATAGGACCACATTTATCAGTATGTATGAGTTATACAAGTTCAATTGCCCTACTATTGTTTCCAGTAAAAGGAGCCTTTGCCATCTTACCTAAAAAAACATGATATGCATGTCTAGAAAGATTCAAAATCAAATGAGTCTAAGTAACCATCCTTGTGGAGTTTAGGAATGTGCTTCTCATTTATATATCCCAAATGACAATGCCAGAGGTATGTCATGCTTGAGTCATGCATTTTAATCCATGTGGTATTTATGTTATAAACTTGTGTCTCAAGATCTTACAAAGAAAGACCATAAGACATCATATCACTTCCATAAAAGATATCATCCAAAATTATAGAGAAAACTCCATTCATTATTAGGAAAGGAAAACCATTATTATCCAAATAAGAAAAGATATATTATTTCTACTTATGTCAGGTACGTAATAGCAATTCTCTAATTATATTACAAACCTCGAGGGAAGAGATAAACTATATATTCCAATAGTTAGAGAAGTAATATTTTCTCCATTAGCAACTCATATTCCACGGATCCCTTCTTAAGGGGTCTACTTCTTTTCAGATCATGCACATTGCAATATATGTGAGTTGCACATCTAGTAATCAATACCCATGATGTAGAAGTAAGCAGGTTAAACTCAATAACATATATACATGAGGTGGATATCTCTATTGCCTTTGACTTCTTAAATTCCTCCAAGTAAACTAGGTAATTTCTCTTCTAGTTTTTAGGCTTGTGACAATGGTGACAATTGACATCCTTGGCCACACCTCCCATCACCTTTAGAGCAAAAAATTGGGACTTAGGCTTAGAACATTTCTTCACATTTTTTTATTTCCCTTAGTCTTATCTTTCACTACATTGACCATCAACACAGATCCCGTATTGACCTTCTTCATGTCTGATTTAGTAGTTCGCAGTGTGCTAAGTAGTTCTGGCAGCAGTTTAACAATTTCATTCATGTTGAAGTTCATAAAAAATTGTTTGTACAATTCAGGAAATGATTGCATGATCAAATTTGTGGCCAACTCTTGTCCCATGAGGAAACTCAGTCTCTCTAGGTTCTCAATATACCCAATCATCTTTAGCACATAAGGACCAAATGGATCTCTCCCTATCATATTTCTCCGGAGTAATGCCTTTAATATGGCATACCTCTCTTATCAAGCTTGGCCTTCAAACAAACCTTTGTGAGGCTCAATCATTTCAAAGGCCTCCATGTTCTTGTGTTGCCTCTGATAGTCTGAAATCATGGGTTCTAGCTTAAATCATGCCACATCATCAACATTATTTGAATACATCTTGAATGAATCTATTTTAGCCTTTAGCACATTTGAAGTGGGCTCTTAGAAAAAATCATGATCCAGATGTCGAGCTTGTGCTCATGTTTGAGAAAAATTCTCAAGTTTTGATACATATCCACAAAAGTTGTCCCATTGATCTTGTCCTTCTCAAGTACCAATCACAATAAAAGACTATTGTAATCTTCCATGTTATCTACAAAGAAAAATAAGCATAAATTAAAAAATTGGGAACTTTTTGCACTTATTAGACCTTTAATTAAACATTCACTTTCACTATTTTCTTTGAATTAACATCCCACATTATTAATTGGGAATTTTCAAGAAAAAATACTTTCTAGTGGGTCGAAGTCCATGATTAACTAAATCATGAGTCAACTTTGGTTGACCATTCACAACTCAATAATTCAGGTAGGCAACTTTTGCCAATTGCATCACATGCAACCCTTGGATGGATGGGGAACAATCATTGTTAAATTCCATCAGAACATGAACACATCTACATGTCTCTAGGGGTCTAATCTATTATGGTTGCCTATTAAGCCAACACTAATCAGAAATAATGATAAGAATGTGTACCCTACTTCGGAAGACCCACACATTAACCTCTCACCTCACCAAGATGGACTATGCATCTCATTTTGGCAAGCCACATAAATCGATCAAGGCCTTGATGTGTATCACATGTTGAAAGGATCCTCAGCTTAATATTTAATGAGGGGTTTATATAGTACATATACATATCCAATCTCTACATATGTATATATCATATATCATATATATATACAAGCATTATAAATGACAAAATTAAAATGTAATGATTGTGGTCTCCTAGCACAATTTTCCAATCTATTGGATGATTGAGGTCATGTAACATTTTTGCATCACATGCATAAACAAAAACTATTATCCATTGATTTTTAAATCATGAGCAGACACCATGGATGATCCATTATTATTAATGATTGTTTTGAATTCATCCTTCTCCATCTCCAACATGTTCTATATACTATATCCTAGATTGTCCTAAAGTATTTCATCATAGGTAAGAGAAACCTCGAGTTAATTTTAGAATCATGAGGTGGGAGGCCATACATTTTGAATCATTAGAGAAGGTATGACAGGTAAGACATCTTAAGAATTACACACAATCAACCACATGTACTAAAAGCAATCACAATTAGGGTTTGTCCATAATCATGGATCTCACACCAAAAAAATATCTTGAGGTGTCGCTTTGGATTTGCATCTATAAAGATATATTTTATCATATAATAATATGATCATGGGAAACTAATTGAGTCATTCCCATTAATTAGATTTATGTTGGTTATATATGCCCATAGAGCCAATCATGTGATGATTGTAATGGCATATCATGTAAAAACGATTTGATTATTAATAAAAGACAAGCTTCCAATTTATTCTATTTGTTTAGTTATGAGATAATGAAATAACATTATAAATATCTAGTTAATTATATTACTCAATGATGTATTTAATCAAGTTACTAACCTTGTGGATGATATCATAAGGATGTTAAGAGTACATACATATTCTCATTATGTCCTTGATCGGTTGTCATTTTGGAAGGTTGATAGACAACAATGACACATAAGATCAGAGTGTGAGTTGGTTGATGACTAGATCTCATTATTCATGATATGGCAATATCAAACCAAGCACATAGATACATGTGAGAGAACAGTGTATCAGACAGACCCACTGTGAGACT
The DNA here is from genome assembly GCA_963693085.1 of Alisma plantago-aquatica. Classification (NCBI taxonomy): domain Eukaryota; kingdom Viridiplantae; phylum Streptophyta; class Magnoliopsida; order Alismatales; family Alismataceae; genus Alisma; species Alisma plantago-aquatica. The sequence goes on along the minus strand of OY856410.1, from coordinate 149,368,017 downwards.
GACGCATGGAATCCATCATCATGGAAGTCATAGTCATCTCTCACAGTGATGGTGGTGGTTGTGGTTCTTAGACCTGAAATCAGTGCACTCAACACATGTCGTTCAGTACACTTTGACATCATCAAATGCGGTCCTAAAACATGGGTGTTATAACGGTGATGGTTGGGTGGCTTTGACACATGGGGATTGACTGTGAGTGATAGACATGGGATTTGTCCCTCCTACTGGAGTATGATGACCTAGGCCTCTTGATAAGTGAGATTGAGAAAAGCATGGTCATGCGCATGTGAGTCAATATGTGATACTGAGCTTACATATATCTCAGACAAACTATTCTTGGTTCAAGAAACAAGACTAAATAATAATGAGGGCGATTGATCCATGCCTCTAGTTCAATCTGGACATCAGTGATATAGAAACTATACAAACACTACAACACCATACACAGATTGTAGGTTGAAGTTGTTCCCCAACTTTTCCATTTACTTGGGTAGAAATGGTGTGCGACTAGCTACCACTCTTTGCTTGTGATATCATAAATTGTTATGGACATTCATTGCCAATGTGATATGGGACCTATAGAGTCACACACATAAGAACCCATCTAGAAGAGGAGTTTGATCTTGAATGATAATTGAATTAAGTACTAAAGTGTTTAGGTACTCAATTTACACAACAGATCGATAGATTGGCCGACTGAACTACCATACAACTATATCATTGGGTGATATGGCCGTTTGGGTAGACAGACGAGCGTCTCAAGTGTTGAGACGGCCGTTTGGGTTGTCAGGCAGATCAAAAATTTAATTGGCTTAGTTATGACCTTTGAACCGACCGGTTCAAGCTGTTGAACCGATCAGCCCAACTCGAACTCACCAGATGGTCGTCTGGGTGAGTGAGATGGGCGTCTAGCTTATGTGAGATGGGCCAGTTGGGATGAACGAAAGTTCTAGACTTTTCCTAAACTCAGATACTTGGAGTGCAAGTAAATTAATGTATGACATTAATTAGGAAATAATTTGCCAATTCATATCTGACTGGGAAAGTGTGAAACAATCGTCTCACATCCCAGACGACTGCCACACATCCCGGACAATCATCTCACTTAACGAAACAACCATCTTATGTGCAACACGACCATCTCACTTGGCGAGATGACCATTTTGTCACACAAGTTGTGAAACTTCCAGAAAAGTTGTGAAAATTCAAGATCTATTTGCCCTTTCCACTCCCGTTTAGTCCCGCATTGGTTGGGAACTGGGAACCCTAATCCAAACTCCTCCTATATATAGAGTGGTACTGGGGGCTTTCCCAAGTACAACTATAACACAGACAACTGATAATCAGTTCCTATGACAATTGTTTTCCTCTCTGGTTGTCGTAACCATGAGAGCCCTGGCAAGTCCTATCCGACAAGGGAGGGATAGCCACATGAGAGAACAATTGAGAGTTGTCATTGTGGGAGAGCAAGTCTATGACTAGTACACCGACGGAGAGAGACAACTCATTCATGTCTAGTCCAGTAGGACGACAGGAGTTTTAGGCGGTCTGTGTGGACTACCATAGAGGCAGGAAGTCATTGTTTGCCATTTGGAGGACAACATCAACCAAAAATTTGTGACAAGAGGAGCTGATATAGAAGACAACGTTGTGGTTGCAGTCTGTGGTGCAGACCAAGGAGGCGTAGTAGTCATACGGGTCCAGTGCAACTAGGATTTAGAGTTGTACATCTACAACGATGAAGATTTTCACTGGACTTGCTCCAAGGCCAGGTATATCCCATAAACCATCCTTCATGCATTATAGTTATTGATGTAATCTACTGTTCATGGGGAATATGGTAATAAAATTCTAAATTTCGCTGCCTACTCTGTACCATATTTCTCAACAGTGGTATCAGATCCAACGTTAATTTACTATGTTACGGGATAATATATATGATCAGATTTTGGTTTTGTCGTTCTATTATTACATGCGATGCAAATAATATTTTGTGAAATCCAAACACCACGATAATCCCAAACTAATATATATGATATACATATGCAATTTACATGTGTCACCCTAAAATGGTTTTGATGGTGGATGTGTAGCATAGTTTTGGCCAATAACCCCTATATGTGCATGGTTGTATGTGGTTGGTTTATCCGTTCGAACCTCCATCTCATCTTCCCAATGTAAATTTAATTCTCTTCTACCTTTGCTCCCCTCGAATGTAACTTGAGGTTTCCCTATAATCATGTAAAAGTAGGATAGTTTAATTTCATATTATGACAAAGATGAAGGTGGCCCGAAGACGAGTCGACCGACTGAAGGACCTTGGAGGACATAGTAGGCAAGCCAGATCGATCGCCTGGTGGGCCTGACCAATCAGCTGGAGAATCCAGTCAATGGTGGACAAAAGGACCAGACGATCGGTGAGACGACCTAACAACCATCCAGGAGGTGAGCCGATCGGTTTAAGGGTTGAACTGATCAACCTAGATTGGCAAGAACAAATCTTCATCAACAACAAGTTTCTGCATGTGATGTAGACCTAGATGACTATAATTCCATGTGGCTCCAAGGGATTACATTAGGACTGGCCAAAACCATCACTTTTGTTTATTGCATGTTTTCATTGTGGGATATAGCATGTATATGATACGTACTATATATGTGGTGATTGGATAAAGTATATGAATATACTTATGAACTCCCTCAATTAAAATATCAAGTCTTGGATGCTTTCCAAAAGTGGCACACATGAAAAGCTTGATCGACTAAGCATTGGTTCCGCCTTCGTGGGGTGCATCGTCTATCTCGTGGAAGTGTGATGGTAATGATGTAGGTTCCACCTCTGTGGGGTGCATTATTATCATGCCAACTTTTGGGTCAGGCTTGACTGGTGATTATCAGAGTGTCTGAGCCCAAAGGCATGCAGATGATTATGGCAATGGGTTTCTCATATCATCTATCCACAATTTCATATGTTGCAATTGGCATGAGTTGTCTACCTTGATGGTTGACTATGTTTGCGATGTTGATCGGGCCACAGTTGAATCATCTTGGATCTAGCCCACTATAATGTTGTATGCTGCAATATACCAAATTGATATTGAGGGCTATCAATTTGAATAAAATAGTGGGAGAGATAATAATTAAAACCTAATTATATCATTAAAATTTTCAAATCAAATCAAATCAAAAGTTTTTTTTGACAAATGAAAATTTTATCTCTTGTAGAATCAAATGGCAAACAAATCATCATGGTCATATAGATTAAACAAGATTTATTTCCATAACTGGTTTAGGACCTTGAGAAGTGTTCTGCATGATCTTGAAATACCAGAGCCAATATCCACTCCAAATTCTCCTAAGACTAACATGGATGCTTATTTGAAACATTTAAATGATGTTGTTAACATCAAGAACCTTTATTGGGTTGTATGAACTATGAGTTGCATAAACAGCATGGTAAGCATTAAGGTATAATGTCTCTAAGGCATTATTTGAGTGTAAACTAACAGAGGGAGATCCAGTAGAGCCCCATGTGCTTAATATGATTAGGCATATGGAGCATCTTGAGAAAGTGGGATTTCCTTTGGGTCAAGAGTTGGCCGAGGATATGGTTTTGCAATCATTCCCTATATCATATAACCAGTTCATGGAGTGTTATCACTTATGCAACATGGCTGGACCGCTGTCAGAGTTGCTTGACATCTTGATAAATGTTGAATCACAAATGAAGATGGACAAATCCGGGATGATGATCAGCAGAGTTGAGTTCAAGGACAAAGGCAAAGACAAAAAGCATTTTGTGGCTAAGCTAAGGTTCAAATCCTCTGCAAAGTAAGGAAAAGGATAAGGGAACCCAGGTAGATGAAGCAAGGGATAGATATATCTACTTCTGGGGTATATGTTATAAAAATTAACTTCACTATTTCTTCATCATGGGTAATTGATACCGGATGTGGATCATAAATTTTCTCAAATGTGAAGGATCTGAAAAGAAGTAGACCTTTAGAGAAAGGTGAGGTTGTGCGTGTTGCTAATGGTGTAAGAGTTGAGGCCAGTACAGTTGGAACATATGAGTTAGATCTACCAAGTGGGATTGTAATAGAGTTAGAGAACTTCTATTACGTACATGTCATTAATAGGAACATCATATTTGTATCTTGTTTGGACAAGAAAGGATTTGAATATCTTATAAAGAATGAAAGGTGTTCTATTAGTAAATATGGGATCTTTTATTACAGTGCCCCAATGTCTTATGGTTTATGCTTGATAAATCTAGAGATAGGTGTATATAACGTGAATACCAAAAGGCAAAAACTCAATGATTCAAACAAAACATACCTTTGGCATTGTCATCTAGGGAATGTAAATGAGAATCGCATATCTACACTCCATAAAGATGGTTATCTGGACTCTTTTGATTTCAAATCATTAGAGACATGTGAATCTTGTTTGTTGAGCAAGATGGCTAAGACCCCTTTCACTGGTAACAATGAGAGGGCTAGTGATCTATCAGGACTTATACATATTAATGTATGTGGACCTTTTAGAACCACCGCTAGAGATGATATCAATACTTCATTACCTTCACTGATGACTTCAATAGGTATGGATATGTTTACTTGATGAAACATAAGTCAGAAGCTCTTAAAAAGTTCAAGGAGTTTATGAATGAAGTATGGAACCGACTTGGTAAAAGTATTAAGGCACTTTATTCTTACTGAGGTGGAGAATATGTAAACTAAGAGTTTGAGAACCTTCTTAGAGCCATGGGATTATATCTCAGTGGGATCCACCTGGAACACCTCAACATAATGGTGTATCAGAAAGAAGGAATCGCACATTACTGGATATGGTGCAATCAATGATGAGTTTAGTTGAGCTTCCAACTACCTTATGGGGGCATGCTCTGCAAACCATCATGTTTACACTAAACTGAGTATCATCTAAGTCAGTTCAAAAGACACCATATGAGATATGGAATGGGAAGCATTCCAATATGTCTTTTATGAGGATTTGGGGTTGTGAAGCTTATGTCAAGAAAATGTTTCTTGCAAAGCTTGGCCTTGTTGGATATCCTAAAGAAACAAGAGGATATTACTTTTATTCCCAATATAACAACAAAGTGCTTGTTGCCAGGGATGCTACATTCCTTGAGGTGGACTTCATTTCCAAAGGAATCAGTTGGAGAAAAGTGGAACTCGAAGAGGTTTGAGACCAACAAGGAAACATTGAACAAATAGATGAACTAGAGGAACAAAGAGGTTCATAAGATGTTGTGGAATGTTGAACCTCATGTAACACAGGAACCTCAAAAATCTAATAGGACATGCCTTGAAGCTGAGAGATATGGATATATTGTGACTCAAGAAGGTAGTGAATTGGTCATAGATGATGAGAAAATTCCTATAAATATACTATTGAGGGACCAGAGTCTAAGAAATGGCTTGAAGCCATGAGATCTGAGACAGAATCCATGTATACCAACAAAGTATGGACTTTGGTGGATCCATCTGAAGAGGTAAAACCCACAGGATGCAAGTGGATATTCAAGAAGAAGATCGACCGACATGGATGGAAAGGTCCAAACATATAAGGGTAGATTGGTTGTAAAGGATTTCAAAAAAGTTCAAGGTGTTGACTATGATGAAACCTTTTCTCCAGTGGCCATGGTTAAATCCATCAGGATCATGCTTTCTATTGTATCTTATCATGACTATGAGATTTGGCAAATGGATGTTAAAACCTCATTCCTTAATGGGAATCTTGTGGAGGATGTGTACATGACACAATCCAAAGTTTTCCAATAAATTTTGTAAGCTACAAAGGTTAATCTATGGATTGAAGCAAGCAACTCAGAGCTGGAATCTTCATTTTGATGAGACAATCAAAGAATTTGGCTTTGCTCAAAATGAAGATGAACCTTGTGTGTACAAGAAGGTTAGTGGGACCATAGTAGCATTCCTCATATTGTATGTAGATGACATACTATTGATGGGGAATGACATCCCTACTTTACAAAAGGTAAAGACATGGCTAGGAAATACATTCTCTATGAATGACTTGGGAGAATCATCCTACATCTTGGGGATAAAGATCTATAGAGATAGATCTAGAAGACTTCTCAGACTAAATCAAAGCACATACATTGACAAAGTGTTGAAGTAGTTCAACATAGAGAACTCAAAGAGAGGAAACATGCATGTGTGCCATGGTGTTTCCATATGTAGAGCTCAATGTCCCACTTCTTGTGAATAAGTGTGATTCTATATGCCTCAGCAATCAGATAAATCATGTATGCAATGTTATGTACTCGTCCAGACGTCTTGTATGCCTTGAGCATGACGAGCAGATATCAGTCAGATCCACGTGATTCTCACTGGATAGCCGTGAAGAACATCCTCAAGTAATTTTAGAAGGACTAAGGATCAGTTCTTATTCTACGGAGGAGAGGAAGAGTTGGTGGTAAAAGGTTACACTGATGCAAGCTTCCAGACTGATCAAAATGATTACAAATCGCAATCAGGATTCATGGTTTGCCTTAACAATGGAGTTGTGAACTGGAAGAGTACCAAACAAGAAATAGTTGTTGATTCTACAACAGTGGCCAAGTATATTGCTGCATCAAGTATAGAAAAGGAGGCTATATGGATCAAGAAGTTTGTCACAGAAATTGGGGTCATTCCTAGCATCAGTGAGGCAATAAGCTATATTGTGACAACAATGGGGCTATTGCATAAGATAAGGAACCCATATTGCATCAGCTCTCAAAGCATATACAAGAGTGGTATCATCTCATACAAGAAATCATACAGTGAGGAGATGTTAAGATTTTCAAAGTTCCAACTGAGAGAAATGTTGTCGATCCCTTGACAAAGGCACTTTCACAGCAGAAGCATGATGGCCATGTTAGATCACTCAAAATAAGATTCGTGGGTGATTGGGTCTAAGTCCAACTAGGAGTATGTTGGTTATGTATGTCCATAGAGACAATCATGTGATGATTGTAATGGCATATCATGTAAGAACAATTTTATTATCAATAAAAAGGCAAGATTCCAATTAATTCTGTTTGTTTAGTTATGAGATAAGAAAATAATTAACATTATAAATTTTTAGAGAATTATATTACTCAATCATGTATTTAATCAAGTTACTAACATTGTGGATGAGATCATAAGGATGTTAAGGGTACATACATATTCTCATTATGTCCCTAATCGGTTGTCATTTTGGAAGGTTGATAGACAATAATGACACATAACATCAAAGTGTGAGTTGGTTGATGTCTAGATCTCATTAGTCATGATATGGCAATATCAAACCAAGCACAAAGATACATGTTAGAGAATAGTGTATCAGATAGACCCACAACAAGACTGACACATGGAAGCCATCATCATGGAAGTCATAATCATCTCTCACAGTGATGGTGGTGGTTGTGGTTCTTAGGCCTGAAATCACTACACTCAACACATATTGTTGGGTACACTTTGACATCATCAAATGCAGTCCTGAAACATGGGTGTTATAACGATGATGGTTGGGTGGCTTTGACACATGGGGATTGATTGTGAGTGATAGACATGGGATTTTCCCTCCTACTGGACTATGATGTCCTAGGCTTCTTGATAAGCGAGACTGAGAAAAGCATGGCCATGTGCATGTGAGTCAATATGTGATATTAAGCTTACATATATCTCAGCCAGTTTGTTCTTGGTTCAAGAAATAAGATTAAATAATAATGAGGGTGATTTTTTTGTGCCTCTAGTTCAATATGGACATTAGTGAAAAAGGAACTATACAAATACTACAACACCATACACAGATTGTAGGTTGAAGTTTTTCCCCAACTTTTCCATTTATTTGGGTAGCAATGATGTGCGACTAGGCACCACTCTTTGCTTGTGATGTCATAAATTGTTATGGACATTCATTACCAACGTAATATGGGACCTATAGGGTCACACACATAGGAACTCATCAAGAAGAGGAGTTTGATCTTGAATGATAATTGAATTAAGTACTAAAGCGTTTAAGCACTTAATTCACACAACATATCGACAGGTTGGCTGACTGAACTGCTAAACAACCATCTCCTTGAGTGAGACAGATGTTTGGGTAGCCAGACAGGCATCTCAAGTGTTTATATGGTCATTTGGATTGTTAGGCAGATCAAAAATAGTTCTGCCCTATGAACTGACTGATTCAAGTTGTTGAACCGATTGACTCGACTCGAACTCATCAGACGGTCGTCTGGGTGAGTGAGATGGGTGTCTCTCTTGTGTGAGACAACCTGGTTGGCACGAACGTGTAACGGAGTGAAACCACTCCTCTACTAAAAAGAAAAGACCACATCCCTTAAAACCAAACACCACATGAAATTTTCCGTCAAAGGGATGGAGACCAATTCTTTCAAAATGCATGTACCATTACACAAGGAGTAGCAGTGGAAAATATCATTATCTAACAATTTATAATGCTTGATAACATGATACAAAACTTCACCGCATATGGGTGTCAAAAAGGAAATCTAATCATATAAGACAAAGATCAAGATGAGGGTCATCTAACCACCTCATCAGATCTCCCAAAAGCTCAGTTACAAGGTTGATGACGAAGTTTGCCTCTCCTTGATCTAACCTGGGGTTGGAAGCATACCCCACAAAAGAGAAGAAGAAAAGAAATACATCAACAAAAAGCCAGTATGTGTATGCTAAAGGAAACTTTGAGCAATTTAAGAAATAAGGTCATCAAATGTAAAATGCTTCCCATACAAGATATAAGGACTACCCACACGGGCATAAAAGAAAAGAATCATCATCATCGTGAAAGAAGATACTTAGCATGATCAAAACAATAAAGATTGTGCAATACTGGCACAAAAGAAAGTAGGGCACACACTCATCAATAACTTGCATGCATGTCAGATAATCATAGACCTAGAATAATATAAACACAAAGATAGCCAAGCACAAACTTGTACCTGATAGAGAAAGGAATACTGCCAATCTCCCAAAAATATATAAAATTGAGTATGGATTACTGCCACACTTGGGTATAGAGAAGTGGTTTACTGCCACCCTCTAAAATAAACAATAGGGGATTACTACCCCAAAACCAAAGTAATTTACACTACTCTAGTGCTACTGAATCACATTGCATGTAAATATAGAGGCAAGTAAATATTTTAGTTAGAAGATGATATAAAGGTTTCCATCACACAATGGACAACACAAACATATAACATCCACTTCAAAGTGACACATATCAATATAAGAGACCAACATGCACCAAGGCATAAGATAGATACCAAGAAAATATCTAAGTTCATAACAAGCAAGATAGTTCACACGAACCATGATAACAAGAGATAAGACATATTGTGTAGGTCAAATTCAAGAGAATGACAAAATAAGTGAATTTCTCATTATAGAGGAATAGGGGATACAAAATACCTCTCTTACTGATATCAATTACTAACTCTAATTGAGTCCAAGTTCCACTTTGCTTCTAGGATGGTAAGAAGGTTCAAACAGAAAGGATTCCAAGATTAGAAGGTCTTGGTTGCTCCAATCCAAGCTCCTTTCTTGAGCAAAGACCACCTTCTCTACTTTAGAGGTGCAAACCTAGTTTTGGTCAAAATCACCAAGGAGGAGCTTAACAAATCCTAAATAGAGAAATATGGAACCCTAGGAGCTTTCTTCACCAAGGTAGGTACCTCCTTTTACCTTGGGACAACACCTTTATGGAAAAACAGAGTAGGAATGATGCTCTAAGCTAGAGGAAATAGGGAGTGAGCAATGATTTCGAATTTGGAGCTAGGAAGGGATATATATAGCTTCATGGATAGGAAAGGGGTTAACCTTGAGGTATACATGGAGTTTTCCATGTGTCAATAGCCTAGAGATTCTATGTCCATGCAACACCTCCCTTAGTTACTACCCACACTTTTTCCTTTTTATCCATATCCTTATCTTTAACCTTATCTTTATCTTTATCCTTATCTTGACCTTTATCCTTATCCTTATCTTCATCCTTATCCTTCTCTTTATCTTTATCCTTATCTTTATCTTTATCCTTATCCTTATCTTCATCCTTATCCTTCTCTTTAAAGGGGAAAACCCCTAAAATGTCCTTGAAGATAAATACTTCCAAGTATAACTAGGAGCCCCAAAGCCCAAAAAAAATTGAGAATGATAAGGAAACCTATAAGTATCATAATGCTTGTGATGGTTTACAAATAAAACCTCCCAACTGGGTAAATTGTTGAAAAGTTCAGAATGTACCTAAAATTGCATAACTTCACAAACAACATCCAAATTGGATCAAACTTTATTCACTAGTTATCTTTGATATGAATTTGCCATTATTTCTATATTTTTAAGTTATATAATCACATTATTTATTACTTATGCCTTTTACTCATTCTCTCTCCTAAACTTATCCTAATATTTCAAGGTGGTCCAAATTAGATTAAATTTGACAGGTAGGCTAATTTTGATATGTAGATTTTGAATTTGAAGTTTGTTTCCACTTTTGAGACTTCTTTTTATGAGATATGTCATATGGCCCATTATCTTAATTATTCATCCAATTAAGTTTCCTATCTTCGTATTACCACCAAAATGAGTTATGTGGCATATTTTATGTATCCATTATAAACCTAAGATTAATATTAGAGCATTACGTTATATTAAGGTAATTTATAAATGCATTAGCTCATTGGGATTATACTAAACATCTATTTAGGTCTAACCTTCAACCTTGTTTGGCTAAGTCCAAAATATCAACTTCCAGGGTAGGGTCTGAGATTTAGTATGTTATATAACGAAAGTTTTGGAGTTTTTCTAAACTCGTTTCAATTACACATACTTGGGGTGCAAGTAAATTAATGTATGACATTAATTAAGAAGCGGTTTGTCGATTTATATCTGACTAGGGAAGTAAAAAATGACCGTCTCGTGTCCCAGACAATTGTCTCACTTGGCAAGTTGACTGTTTCATCACACGCAGGTTGTGAAACTTCCAAAAAATTTGCAAAAAATCAAGATCTAATTGTCCTTTCCGCTCCCTCTTTAGTCCCGTATTGGTTGGGAACTGGGAACCCTGACCCCTCCTTTATATAGAGGGGTACTGGGGGCTTCCCAAAGTACAACTACAATACAGACAACTGAAAATCAGTTCTTTTGAGAATTGTTGCCCTCTCTGGTTGTGGTAACCACGAGAGCCCCGGCAAGTCCTACCCGACAAGGGAGGGATAGCCACAGAGAGAACAACTGAGAGTTGTCATTACGGGAGAGCAAGTTGGTGACTAGTACACTGACAGAGGGAGATAACTCCTTCTTGTCCAGTCTAGTAGGATGATAGGAATTCTAGTCAGTCTATGTGCACTACCATTGAGGCAAGAAGTTGTTGTTTTCCGCTTGGAGGAAAAAGTCAACCAATAGTCTGTGACAAGAGGAGCTACTGAAGAAGATGACATTGTGGTTGCAGTCCATGATACAGACCAAGGAGGCACAACATTCATATGTGTCCTGATGCAACTAGGATTCAGAGTTGTGCATCTAGAACGACAAGCATTGTCGCTGGACTTTCTCTAGGGCCAGGTATATCCCACAAACCATCCTTCCTACATTATAGTTATTGGCGCGATCTATTGTTTATGGGGAATATGGTAATAAAATTTTAAATTCCACTGCCTGCTCTGTACCATATTTTCCAACAATTTACACATTAGTCAATTTCATCAATGAAATATACACTTTATCATCATCCTATGACAAAATCTTGATTAATAATTGAAAAATAAGATAAAAATCATTAGACATATACCTGATACCACTATAGGAATCTCGGAAGTAGAAAATGTAGTAGAATGAAAGTTTTATTGAGAATCCTTCAAGCAGGATCCATCTAATGCAACAATACCATATCAGAGTTTACAAGTTAATACCTTATCATGGAAGAGGTTCCTATAATTCTAATTGTAACACTCAATGTAGAACAAGACCTTCTGATCTCATATCTCCTTCAAATTTTGTTGGATCAACAATCAGAACTCCCCTTCGATGTCTCTTGCACTCTGGGAATCATGTCGAGATGTATGTAGAAAATTGGCTTTCTATAGCTAAATGTGACAAACTATCAGTGATTATTAGTGGCATATTTTTAGAATATGATGGTTATTTGCACATATACCAAGGTCATAGATATGGCTTTGTTGACCCCAAATTTTATAGTGAACTTGTCTCTGGAAAATTGCACTATTCTACAATGGATGTGTGCGGTAGATAGTGTCATTCTTCCTTAGATACTTCCACCCTTATTTGCATGGTCTCCATGGTGTATCACATTGTTCCTATGTGGAGACCTTCTCCTTGGTTTGCCTACCTAATGAATCACATCATTCCACCATCCACGCCAGTGGTAGATTTCATAGTTATGTCATCACCTCAATTCACATTGCGGTGATTAAGATCTTGGTCTGGAATGAATTCATTGTGTGAACTTGTCTCCATAGTATCCACACAACTGCTTAAAGATGGCTAGAGTTTCTAGTATTCTCCTTTACCTCTTTCTCACTCTAAGTTTCTCTTAGGGTTTCTTAAACCTTGGAGGTAACAATGAGAAGATCAGAGTGCATGCCTTGAAGGCCTCCTCTCATACGATATATATAGATGAGTAGACAAGTGGGTTTCCTAAACCTTACTTGTCCAGGATTTGGAGTTCCTGACTTGTGGAAACTTATTTGTTAAGTTTGAATCTATGCATTATTCATGTCCTCAAAACTTACTATTAGGTCAATGGATTTATCATAAAAATTACTATAAAGTCCAAATTCAGACTTTCTTCAAGCTATCTCTATGTGTGTGACCATGTAGGCATCATACTATGTGGCAATGGATTTACTAATCAATATTATGACCCATAAGAAATGAGAAGTGCCTAGCCATGCATAATTTCTACCCAAGTGGTAGGATTAGTCAGATAAGACTGAACCATCAATGACTAGTGTTATAATGTTGTATAATCCTTTGGTCACAAATATCCAGATTGAACTAGAGGCATGGACACATCATCCTTGTTATGTTCAATCTAAGTTTCTTGAATCTCCAAGCATATATAGCAAGATACATATGAGCACATTATCATATATTGGCTTACATGATCATGGCCAACATTTCTCTAGTCTCACATATCAAGAGGTCTTGGATATCTCTCTCATTATATGGGAGGGACAAATTCCTTATACATCACTCACAATATGTAGCATGATTCTTATCACACCCAATCACTACCTTTATGGAAACCTTCTTCAAGATCACGTTAGGTAGTTTCAAAGCATGATGATTTTCATATCACAATAATAGTGATTTTAGGTCAAATAACCACAAGACCACTTTGAATTTGATATTCAATTATGACTATCATATAATGATCCATGAACCAGTATCAAGGTGGGTATATTCAGTATGTCCCATGTTCAAGTCACGCAATTAAAGTCACATGGCTTTGAACCAATCATGCTAAGGGTGTTTTATTATGTACATTAATATTGTAGTAATCAAATGTGCATCAATAAATTGGAATTGGCTTTATTAATCAAATCAAAAGTACAAAGTATCTCTATAGTTGTCACCTAGTTATTGGCTTCTAGGTCATATTGACCAACATAAACACCCTTAAGAAAGTACATGTTGGATTCAAAAAATGAATATGCGCACATTTGATACACATAGGGATTTATAATTACACTAAACTTTAAAATAAACATCAAATAATTTAGGTATGTAAACAATCATCGAGAAACCATTGAATAATCATCAAAAATTTAATATAACTAATTATTCATAAAATAACCACGTACCATTTCAATAGAGGTGATTTGCCGAGTAATAACAATCCAAGAAAGAAAGTTTAGATCCACCCAAGACTTATCCCAAACAATAAATATGATATCATCTCATGAAATTAAGGTGTCACTATTATATTTGCATAATCTGGATTAGGTCTAGTCTTGGTCCTTGGGGTCTGGTTCAAGGTAAAATTATGGTTAGATTAAACTTTGTACTCCAAAACCCTAATTTTTCACATTATAAAAGGAAAACCTAATTAGACATCACAAGGAACTCTAATATTAAGTCATCATCTAATTACACCATTCGTAAACAAGATCATCTTCAACAAGATACATATTATTCTTTCTCAAAATTAGGACTTGCATGTAGTCATAATCATGCATATGTGCATCATAGCATGGATTTTTAATATGATATTTTATTGGGTATAAAAATTGTTATCTTCATTTTCTATATATTTTTGTGATCAATTTCATATATACTTATATATAGATATTTCCTATTTTTCAAACTACGGTGATTTTCTACAAAATTAAGCATTTATGGACCAATCATAGCCCACCAGATTATCCAAATGGGGTGTGGCTTGTCCAGATTATAAGATAGAGTGAATTAACCCTCTACCCACACATAGTGACCAATCTTATTCATGTAGATTGGGGCAAGGGAATAATTCCCACATGGGGATCGTCTTCCCATGGCTCACACATGAGCAACAAGCCATGGAGTCAACTCTATTGTTGACTCTAGGTTGTTGGCCTTGGCAGCCACAACCAAAGTTTGGGTTGAGTCTGCGATGACTTTATCATTCCAAGCCCTTTGGATCAAGAAGAGGTGAATGGAGGTGGGAAGTAGGGGTCAAGAGAGGAAGAAGAATGTTAGAGAGGAAAGAAAAAGAGTTACCTCAATTTAGAGGCAATGTGGGTGTTTAGGAAGCACTATTGTTGTTAGGCATAGAGTTTCTACTACTCATGAGGATTTGTGATGGATTAAAGCTTGGTCTTAGATGAGGATTTACATGCCACAGGACCCAGTGAGTGGAGAAGGAACTCTTGGGCTTTTGGCTTGCTTCTAGGATACGAGATATCTATGTGGCCTCCTTGTAGTTATTTAGGTCAATTCAATTGGTCAGATTCACTCCGAGTCAAGGTTGTCATTTTAGAGATGAAGTTGTAACACATCAGTGGTTTGTAGGAGCTCCCGTGGGCAATTTGAGCAACAGTTCACATTGAGAGAGTCTGGGGGTATGTACTGGGATACTTATATAAGGCAAGGGGTTTGAGAACAAACAGTTGTAGCTACTCCTGGAGTGTTTGGGATTTAGGCTTATCAACAAAGCAGGAGATAATGACCACGCTAGAGATTGTTAAGTCTATCTTGATTTTCTGAATCCAATGAGACATGTTTCGAGGTAAACTATTGAGGATGGTGGCAGAGGAGGGTCTAGGAAGAAACTGGTCCTCACAAGACTCTTAGTGTGAGGTAGACAATGGAAATTAGTCATTCGGTCATTCATCTGGACCTGAGGCCAAGTAATGGATCTACATCATGCCCCAAAGTCCAGATCTAGTCTATGAATTAGGTTTAGGTATTTTATCCAAATCCAATTTAAATCAGTTTTATCCACTACTTTCTAAATCCATCACTATCTTATAAAAATCACCAAGGTCTCTATGAGAATCCAATTTATACCAAAATTTAGAGTTAACTTTATTTTAGCCTTATCTCATCTTAAAAAAAAGTTGAGCCCAAAAAAGGAATGATAACTACCCTTTTCTTTTCTTCCAAGTAATTACTTATTTCACCTCCTGAAACCACATATCAATACATTATCACTTCAAATTTTAGGTTTATTCTCTATAATCGTTGTCCATCAATGGGCACAAAATTATACTCAAAAGGATTTGTTTTATCTTCAAAACTTGGGTCTCAAAGAAATAGGTGATACTTCTTTAACTGATTATTCATGTCATCAATCAACTTGGAAACTTCCACTATTTCTTTTATGATCTCTTAAATCTATTTTATAAGTCATTGTAGATTAAAAAAAAATATAGGCATGAAGCTATTGATTTGGAACAATTGAAATTTCATGACTTTTGTAATATAACACACAAAATTTAGATATTTCAAAAACAAACAAAATATTGTGTTAACTACATTAACACTCACCAAAATCTCAAAATTACATGTTGGTACACATCGCGTCACACTAAATTCTATAAAGTAGCTTGTGTTTGATGGTTTTGTGCTTGTTAATTATGTAGGTAGAAAAGATATTCATGTCAATCCTTTCTCTAAGGAAATATCCATATCCCTAATCAAAGAATCAAGGATGTGGATGGGACTAAAGCCCAAATAATTATTTTCACATGGTAGAAATGTGTCCTACCTAATTTGAGAACTCATGAATTGAGTTCAATGTAGTTAAGCTATCATATGATTTGATTGATTTCTCTTGACTAAAATTTTGGTTCCTAATGATTAGTCTCACTCCCATGGACATTACAAGTGGCATGGACTGTAAGTTAGGAAGGAAGTTTTTCTTTGAAAGGAATCAAATCTTAAAACATGATGTTAAGAGTACATCCTTGACGATGCTCGCCTAAGTTATCATTGGTGTATAATCATAATAGGGAAATAGGATTTTCTCGTAAAGTAAATAATGATACATGATAAGAATATATAACCATCATTTTCATCACCTCGAGGGATCACTAACATACCCTTCTATTATGTCATTACCAATAGACACTTTCCATCCAAGGTTCATAGTCAAGATATGTACTCTCCTAGTTTTTGTAAGGGTATTATTGGATCACTTGGGTAGTGGTTTGAAGGTATCATTGTTAAAAAAAACATATTGTGATAATTTTTTGGAGCATTTTTACTAGTAGACATTGTGAGGGATTATCAAATATGGACAGAGTAACTCTGATGGTAACAACAAGTTGATGGTGTAGTGGTGTGTAATGAGGTATTGGGAGATTTGTAGTCTGGCATTTCCTACCTCCATGTTAGGTCCATTCCCTATATGTGGGAAGGGTTGTGGACATCTGTTGACAAGGACTAAAGGAGGACATGTAGATCAGTCATGCATGTGCATGCTCACGCCATGCCATGTTGAGTTGAGGACTTGGGTCTTTGTATTTGAGGAATAGTAATCTATATGTTTCTTACATTAAAAATAATTGAATGCATTTTTACACCAATAGGTCAGATTTATTCTACGTTGTCAAATGTGGCAATTATGGGTCGAATAAGCAGCAAGCTTTTTGGTCAAATATCTTATATCATAGTCGTATATATTGGATATTTGGTCGAGTATGTGGTCGACTTGGTCCCATGTTTTGGTGAGCAAAGGGCATGCATATCATCATAATCATGTCAAATATACATTCAAACATAATGTACCTAGTTGAGTATGAGCATATTTAGTCAAACATGTTAACCAATAACATGTAGAATATTTGGTATCTTTGATGCTTCCAAATTATAAATTACGAATGTGTGGGAGAGATATATGATTTATATTGGTTACTTAATTTACCTCTGTAATCATTAGGGTGTGCACACTTTTTTTAAGTACTTGCAGTGTGTGGTGATGCCTATATTTGTATAAGATCTTCTTCTTTCCTTGCTTCTACGTTCTTCCTCGGTGGTTGTTTCTCCTTGCTCATCGATTGATTTTAGACAACTATGGCATGGCCAACTCCTTGTAAAAAGAAAGGTGATTGTTTAGATCACATGAACTTTCTGCCCAAAGTGGGAAAGTGCAAATGCGTGCACGTACATGTAGGGGATCTTGATTTTCTCTAAGGCAATTCCTAATTGACAGCCCATCCAAGATAAGTTCCTGGTCATATTTGTCTTCATCTGCTGTTGGTTAATTATGCTTTATATTGGATAGGTGTTGTTACATACTATGGCGTAAACTTCCGTTGTTGAATAATCTCGTTTTTTATGTTATACGGATTGCAATTCCAAAAGTTATATTTTTTTCACAAAATTGTAATTTGTCGGAAGCTGAATTGGGATCACTCCAATTATTTACTATACCTGCATGAAGAATACAAAAGAAAGTATTAAATACACCCTAGAAACAATATCATACAAAGGCCCGACAAGAAACATGTCCAGCCATTTAAATCCGAAGACAGCTGGGTTCCTATTACACAAATATGACATAATCGAAGAACTTTTCAGGCTGGCCCACCAAAGCCGTGCTAGCAAAGGAGCACATCATCATTGCCTAGCTGATCAAATTTTGCATTCATATGGAAGTGATACGGCAAGTAGATATGGCTCAATGGATATATCCATAGTTATAAAGTCAACTAGACCTCCATTAGCAAAATCCTCTCTAAATCCAGATCCAACTAGTTAAGCAAAAACCCGTCATTTTCGCACTGAACCGACCAGCCTCCAAACGCCTAAGGTACTACTGGATGTCTTTAGCCGCAGCATGATTAATCATATTGTACTTTTCCCCTACCCTAATGGTTGCGGTCTACATAACCTGGAAAACAACGTCATGTATGTTGGCTAGCACGAGTGCAATAGACTGGATAAAAAAATACAATCATCTTCCATTTGGTAGTGCTTCGTGGCTTTTTTTGACTGAGGAACGCTTTTCAGTGATGTCCTACCCATCGACGAGCTCAACTAAGTTAGTGCTATCCTTAAACAAGTAAAGGTTTCATTGATTTAGATAAGCTTATCTCTTTGTGGCCTATGTTAAAAGGAAGTTGCATAATTGATCTTGCATAAAGAAAACCAAATTGCTTGTATGGGCAAAGACATTAATGTTTCGATAAGAGTAAGTGACTATCATATGCCAACCCACTGTTTATCATTTCACATAAAAGAACTTACTTTATTTGTATATCTCTTAAAAGAGCGACACCCATGCGCATGTTGTTACATCCACGGTCATTCCCGTAACAGTGTAATAAGAGGCACATATAGTTGAACTTGGAGGAGGCATATAGGTTTATAAGATATGTGGTCCATTCACTCATAGTTTATTAGTTTGAGCTGAATAACACAGTCACACATCGTAATAAGACGAGCTAAATAAAATGATAGTGTGGGAATATTCTAACATCATGTCTCATCTGCCACCACTCATATGTGCTTGGGTGTTGTGAGAATAGTATGATACCCCTTAGTTTGGAGTGATGATTGAGCTTATAAGGTGTATGGTATCTCTCTAGACTCGTTGGTAATTAATATTTGAGTTAAATATCCATACAAAAACACATAGATCACCTTTTTTCAAGGGTATGGCTCTCATCCTTTGTGAGAGCGGCAATCGTCTGAGGTATACTTCTTAATAATGTTCAAAATTTCATCGAAATGGGCAAAATTGTGTCAACTATTTTCATGCATCGGACATAGAAATGTACGTATGTAATTTCGTTGAAAACAAATTTGGCGATTTTTTTCAAATTATAGCAAAGCGACGGTATTTCGGTGCAAAATAGCCACTTATGGGCCTTATTTTGTAGACACAGCCCAGCACGCATTATTGTTCTGCGCTTACTTCCTTGGGTGATTTTGAGGATTCAAGGTATGTTTTCTCTAATCATCTTCTTATTCTACCCCCCCCCAATCTAGTGTTCTACCTATTCTCTCTCTAATCTATCCTCCTACCATATTTCTCTCTCTATTCTCTTAGATCTAAACTAGTAGATATATCCAAAATGGTGGATCTAACCTTTTTAAAGACTTAAATGATGTATATCTAAGCATGAATCCTACTAAATATCACTAGATCTATAACCTAAACTTGTATTATCACTTAAATCTAATCTTTTTTTGCTTTAGAAAACATTTTTATGTGGAATTACCTAGATTCATGCTTATATCTACAATATGTACTAATATTTTCTTAAATTAAGGTTAAAAATGAATTTTGAAGGTAAAATATTATGAACATAGTATTATTATTATTGAAAAGTCAGATTTAATAATAATTATTATTTTCTATTTTAGTTTAATAAAATGATTTCTAAACAATAGAAATCAAATACCTAATACTCTAATAACCTAATATTAATATGAAAAATACCTAAAGATAATTTAAATATATTTAGAATAAATTTCAAGTCTTTTATATGATTACAAATATGTTCAATATTTAAGAAAAGCAAAATAAAATTTTGAAGCTAGAACCATTACGACTTTTATGTACAGCCACACATTCTTATTGGTAGTAGCGAGGAGGAAGTAATATTGTGGTGGTGATTTGATTAGGCCTGGAGTCACAAGATTTGCTACTCATTTTTTAGCACTTCAAAGCCTTATGGTGAAGAGAGATGGTTTGAAGAAGCTATGTGCTTGTATTGAGTGGAATTCAATGAAGGAAAGTAGAACAACTCTGGGGGCAAAGATAAAAGAACTTGTAAATAATAGGAGTTTTTGGGAGAAGATTGCAAATTTGTTAAAAATAATTTAACCAATTGTTAAAATGCTTCGGGTAGTAGATGGAGATCATTCACCCACCATTCCATGGTTGTATGAGGCCATGACAAAATTAAAAGAGACCATAAAATTAGTTGTGCCTATATCTCATGCAAAATATATGGAAGGACAACATGTTAATGCATTCTATGCACAAGATGGTGGGTTGTGACTTATAACTTGTGATTCATTATATTAAAAAAGATTTATGCTGCTCTTTCTCTCTCTAAATACGTGCTAATGCATTTTTGAAGCACATTATTTGAATCCATAGTTTCCAGTACGTGTACAACTTGGGTTCAGATAGTGTCTTCATGTCAACAATAAAGTGTGTGATAGATATACTTGTTACATCATCTGAGGAGAGACTGACTGTAATGAATCATGTTTAATTCAGACCTTACATCAATTTATTATGTAGTTTAGAATATTATTATGTTATAAGAATTGCATCCTAAAATTCAGCTTATTTTCCTTATATGAAGTTAAGGCTATTCAGAGAAGGTTTGGGCTATTTTGTACATCCAAATGTTGTTCAGTATAGGGATAAAACCATTCCTTGTGAGTGGTGGTTGTGTCATGGCACAGGTTGTGCCAAGCTATGAAGAATTGCTTTGAGAATTCTATCACAAATAGCTACTACTGGTGGATGTGAGAGGAATTGGTCCATATTCAACCTTATCCACAATAAAAGAAGGAATATACTTGGGGTTGCTCATTTAAATGACTTGGTCTTTGTCCACTACAATATCATATTGAGGGCAAAAGATCTTAGAGGACCAGAGTTCAAAGGAGTGGATATCTTAGTTTTGCATGATCCCATTGATACTACATATACTTTTGTCGATGCTGATAATAATGATGAAGAAGATCCATTGCAAGAATGGATATGAATGAGACTCGAAATGCCCTCATTTTAGATGTAGTTGTGGGTATGCCAGATTGAAGAGTTAAAGTAACTTTTGAACCTGCTCGAGTTGAAGATCAATAAGAAGAACACAATGACTGCAACCTTTTTCAAATACTTGAGGAAGAGGGTGAGCATTTCAATAATGACATGGACATTGGAAGTGTTGTGTATGTTGAGATTGGTGGTACTAGTAATGGTAGTGTTGCACCTACTCCTACTACTAGATCTGGTTCCAAAAGCAAATCTTTATCATCAAACTCTCCTTCTTCTAGTGATGATTACAACGACAATGACAACGATGATGATGGTTAAGGAAGTGGAGGTGGTGGTGGTGGCAATGAAGTATGGGAATGATTTACAAATGAATATGATGATCACCCTTCTCTCACTATCCCAAGGGCTGAATTTGCACCATCTGACCCTACTCAAACTCAATGCCCAAAGACTTAAAAAACATTTCAGAGAAGGAAATTTTGAGGCCAGAAGGAGTATGGTGGTACACTAGTACCAACACAACCTCCACCAGGACCACCACTAGATCCTCAATATTAAAGTGATTATTATTCTAACCTCAATGAATCAATATCGAGTTTGAGCATTTCTCAAATGGAACCGTCCTCTTCTCTCATTAATAGTATTTCGGATTTGGACCTTCATAACCGCAGCCCTACCACCCCAACAACCTCCTTATGGTTCCTATGGCTATGGTGAATCTGATGTTGCTTATAATCCTTATGGATATGGTTCTTTTGTTGTTGATGGTTATGATTTACCTACTGAAGGTTCTAGTGGTGGTTATGATTTCCCAGCCTATGGCTATGTCCATGGTGGCAAATCTGGTGCATCATCATCATTTCCTCCTACACTTCTTAGTATTGGTGATCAGGAGAAAGCACTTCTTTATATTTTTCCAAAACATTGGACAATGCAAAATGTGTATGTCAAATATATTTAGACCATGTTGTGACATACAATCGCATGTATAGGCACCATTTGAGCTGGAAGGGTATGTAGATCAGATTAATGAAGTTACATATGGATAAGTAAAACAACTAAAACAACCACCAAGATACTCTAGCTTCATCTACTGTAGGTATGGAGTGTAGTATACTACAATAATGTATGGCAATACTATTATTACTGCATGTTTTATGTTTCTACTTCATAAACTTGTATTGCAAACTTTTAGTAATTAGTAAGTTCTAGTTGAAGTTGTATTGTTTATTACTTTAGTGAATTGTTGTATACTTTTAGTAAGTTGTGAATTCCTTAATACTCACAATCAGAAGATCACATCAACATTGCTTCGGTACAACCTGCCATCCCACCTAGAGGTCCTACCATACTAGACCATATTTTCTTTGCATAAATTTGTATATTTAAGTTTATATATCTTTCTTCTAAACTATAATGACTTAACTAATCATTTCACTATCAAAATTGACATCAAAAACCCATTGAAAAAGTTTAGCTTTCTTCACTCACTCATAAGGAAACCCCCCAACATGTTCAACATGAGATATTATTGCATATTCGAGTAGATATACACTAACAACTCCAACTGGTAAAATTTCATTAATGAATTTGTTAATTTGACCGTCAAAATGCCAGGAATGCATCTATCAAAAAATTTGCCAACATTTGACAAATTTTGTATTTTTGTGGACATTGAAATGGTGTCAAAATCAGATATTTTCTTCCTTGCTTCTTCACTCCTTTAGATAGAATGTCAGCTTAAAATATCTAGCCCCACTCTTTCATAGAATCAATGTGGTTCAAAGACATTTTTTTATAAGTTTGCTACTAAGTTTTGTAATGATTCAATTGAGATTCCCATAGTTTGAGAATAAGTGTGTAGTTGATGTAAAGATTTCTTCCTTCCATTATTGTTGTTCATACTTGAATCCCCAATTGGTGCATGTTTAGGGAAGCATGAAGATATGCATAGATATGGATAGGCCTAGCAACAAATTTACATATTGTTTTAAGAGTATTTCTATACAGGATCTTCATTACACTCCATTTTGTAGTTAGATAGATTTGAGATGGAGTGAGCCTTACCTTTTTTGTTGATGCAGCCCTGAGACGACAATGTGTGATCCCAAATGTAAGGACCCTGACCTTCATTTTGGGCTTATCCTGTTTGCTTTGCCTAAACCTTGTGTTTATTTTCTTGCTAATCACCTTTAGTGGTGATTAGAGTTTGCTTGTGCTTTGTTGAGAGTTGGAGGTGCTACTTGCATATAACCTAAGTTTAGGGTTGATGAGCAAGTTTGTCACCTTGAGAGATGTTTTCTCTCTTTTTGCTTCCTCTAGAGTTGAGAGGAAGGTTTGGGCTCGTTGCTTGAGTTGCCGTGGGCTTTGTTGAGCTTTGTTGGGCTTCGTTTTGCCTTGTTTGGGCCTTGCTTTGCCTTGTTGGACCCAGTATCGGGCAAGAGAGCTTTGTGTCGACCATGGTTGTGTCACCCATGGGGCTGTGTTGGGCAAGGGAGTGAGGTGTTTTGGCCATGGACCATCTTTGACTCTTAGCTTCATTTGTGTCACCACTCTAGTGGACACTTGTTGCATGATGCTTGCATGTGGCAATTGCCTTGGACATGTGTATGAGGTGATATAAGGAGGTGGCATTGCCTTGGAAAAGTGTCCCTAGGAGGGCGAAACATTGCCTTGTTTTCTCCTCCACCCTCTTCTATATATGTATCTCCTTTCTCTTTCTAAGGATCCCTTTAGTTCCTTAGTTTCCCCTCTTCCTTGGTGAATGACACCTCTCCTTTGCAACCTTGGTGGCCGATACCCTTGGAGGAGCTAAGCTTGGTGGTCGATCCTTCTCTTTGGAGTCTTCTTCTTCTTCCTCTCGTTGTGGCCGAAGGTGTTGCTTGGTGCTAGGAGCTTGGATCTTGCTTAAGGCGGGTTACATAACTCCTAACCTTATTTATACTACTCCCCTTTCTTGTTTCATAATATGTTTCATCTTGATCGGCCATACTCCTTGCTAGATATGTTTCTTGTTCTAGTTTGCACCTTTGATCTTGTTGGATGTATGATCTTGTTGCTATAATGGATGTGTTTGATGTGCTTTGATCTTGGTGGCTGAACCCTATGTGTAGAGTTTCTTGGGCAATACCCCTTTTCTCTCCTTTGGTCTTGAGAAGTGAGTTTGGCTCTATTGATATAGGCAACACCCCTCTCACTTGGTTGTTGAGAGGTGAGTCTATACTCTAGTTGCTTGAGCAACACTCTTCTCTCACCATGGATTTAAGAGGTGAGCCTTGGTTGAGCTTTAGGCCGATATGAAAATGATCCATCATGTTGCCCGATTGGTGATGGAGGTTGTGCAAAACCCCTCTCTCTTGGTTGTTGAGAGGTGAGCCAATCCTCTTGATCTTTTAGGGTTTTGATGATGGTGATCTTGAGGTTGATGATGACCTTGTCGGGATGAGCTTGGTGCCTTGCACGATACACCTTGTAGTAGTGTTGCCCGACACACCTCCCTTGGTCTAGGGTTTTGATCTTGGTCGATATGATGTGTTTGGTTGGCTTTGTACCTGATATGGCTCTCTTGACCTCGATGATGAGCTTGTGCAATATGCCTTAATCTAGATGATCCTTTGACCTAGTAGTTGTTGTCCCCTTGGCCGATAGAGTGCCTAGTTGATATCTCTGTTTGGAGTCTTGGGAGATACATGTTGGGTCGAGTTCTTGCCCAACATGGGTTGAGTGGTGGCCCTTGTGAGTACCTTGTGGTGACCGATATGGTGTGTTAGTTATAGTTGGGCGATAGGCTTCCTTATGGTTCCTTTGTGTCATTTGATGATGAGTACCTTAGTGGGCGATACAAGGTTGGCCTGGGCACCATGATCTTAGCCGATATGGTAGTTGCTGCCCAACATAACTCTAACCCTAAACATAGTGGGTCGATAGGGCTTTTCCCGATTCAGTGGATGCCCGTCACCTTGGGTGCACGATATGCCCCATGAACCCAGCTGCACGATAGCACCTTTTCTCTCTAGTTGCATGACACACCATGAAGTGGTTGCCCGATATGCTTTGCCCTTGGATCGGTCATTATGTGGTTGTCCGTTGTACTTGGCCGACAGGCTTGGGTGAGGGTTGTTACCCTGCCTGATATCACCTATAGTAAAGGTTGCACTGCCCATCACACTTCTATTGAGGGTAGCGAGCACCTTTGGTGAGGGTTATGTCCAACCTAGAAACCCTAGGTAGTAGTTCTTGATCATGTAACTGCATCTTTTAATATATGGATAATAGTTGCAAACCTATGCTATGTTGAATGTCTAAAGATGATTTTGTTTAAGATGATAAGATACTATCCCATGTTTATAAGGTAAAGAGCATAAATGGATGCCCATGATTTGATAGCAGTGATGTAATTGATACAGTATGACACACATATTTATAATCATAACATGTGCATCTGCAAATCCTAATGACATGATAATTCGTAAGAGCTATGTCTAGTGATTTTAAGTTATCTCTCTAGATGTGCATACCAACCATGCAGGTATATTAAATGGATTCATAGCTAAGTAAGAGATATGAGGTATATGTGCTTTGAATAACACTAAACGATAATAATCCTTGTTGATGAGATAACATGCATCGCCAATATGATGAGATAGGTCTGAGGACCTGATAAAGGCTGAGTGCCTAGTTGAGGTGTTATCCTCTGATGATGAGATAAGGGATTGCTATCCCAGGATGTTGATGCAGTATGTTGATGCCTTGAGAGGTCATAGCAATCTGTGAGGAGGGATTGAGATCTCATGATAGTGACAATATTAATGTAACTCGATGTTGTATAACTTAGTTGCCTCAACAACTCACGTAAAATTTACTAATTAATTACAGTAGAACATATCATGTAGTTTTCCCTAGCCATAGATCCATCATCATCAGAATTTGGTGATGGTGAAACAGGTTTATCCTGTGGGATTACCTGGAGCACATATTGTTGAATATACGGGGTTTTCTCCTAGCCGAAAATAGGAGGATTAGAGTACAGCTACGGTTGTAGACTCTGTATGTTAAAGAGCATGGTGAATAGGCCCATGACTCAATGAGTTAGAGCATGAATGTGTTCATGGCTCAAGAGCATGGTGATCAGGCTCGTGGCTTAAAAGTATACTAGCACCTGTGTCAAGGTGAGCTAGAGATATGGGTAGCTTGCGGAGCTGAGGCTGAGGCCATATAAGCATGAGACTGCGGTCCTGCTTTAGTTTTTGTGCACTGACCATGAGCAGGTGAAGTCATGGAGTTCGGCTCTCCCATTGACCTTGTATGGCACCAGTTTTGGGCTTCGTAGCCTAAGGTTGGATTTGAGCAGGGACAGCTCACTTCCTTAGGGCATAATAAGAAGTAATCCAGCCGAATAGTATATATTGCTTAAGGCAAAACACAGAAAATTAGTTGAGGCCTTGCTTGTGTAGTTGGTCTTGTTATAACTTGAAGTTACTTATACGTTCCTTATGTTTTGTGATAAGATCATATAAATCTCATCTTGTCAATCATGTTCCATAAAGAAAATCAGGTTATATGCCTCTCGGATATTTTGGTAAGTTGGATAATATAATAAGTTCTGTTCAGTATGTTGCTCATATTATCTGCTTATGTTAGTTATCTGCTTTAAACCTTCTGAGGTTTTATAGTTTCGGTGGGGAGTTATGTTTCTCGCTGGTACTGTGTGTCTCACCCCGTTGGTTTACAACCTTTTTAGGTAATCGCGCTAGACGTGGTGGTGGTCGTGAGGTTGCGGTTGAGCAGCTAGAGGAAGAGTAGTAGAAGGCAAGAGATGGACATGCTACTATTTTGGTGGTTTTGTAGTAGATTCCTAGAGTCATCCCTATACTCTCAGGTCCTCGGAGGTGGTTTGACAATGTTTCACGATGTATAGTTTTCGTACTTTTATTTATCCAGCTGCTGGACTGATGTGGCATGTTATGTATGTATAAATAGGCGATGAACTCTGGTGCTGATAGGATAGCTTGTTCCTTTAAGTTGTGGACATACATCCATGCTTGTGCATATTTATATAACATGTTTCCTTGCAGGATGAGGATCTAAATGTAATAGTTCTCTTTTATATGTTTTCCACAAACGGATTTAATTAACTCGTGTTTTTGGTAATATGTGGTTATGGTGTTTTCTGCATGTTTTCACGTGTCACCCTGTTGTCTATGTGATGGCGGGGTGTCACAGTTAGTTTGGTCGGAGAACCATAGTACAACTTCAGTGGCAGTGACAGGGTCGTCTAGGCTACAATAGCGAGACCAGTCATGTCATCTTTGTGGTCAGATTGGGCATTGGAGGTCAAATTGCCCAAAGAGAGATGTTGAAGTAATACAACAGCTAAGGCAGAATTAGCAAGGGTCAGATAGACAGCAGCCCAGTGGTAGTAGAGGGTGACGACGTGGTCCAGCATCGCAAGCGAGACCGTCTACTCAAGGAAGGAGATGACGTGGACAGCAAGCAATGACTCGATTCTACGCTATGAGTCAGCCGGAGGCGATAGTCAACCCGCGAGTTGTGGTAGGTTAGATGGAGTTATTTCATTCTGATTTGTCTTCTTCTTACTTTATACCTGTTCTGGTTGACCCGGGTGCTACGCACTATTTTATCGCACGAACTATGCTTGAAAACTGTCTTTTACCTGTTATTTGTAAGAAAGATAGCTTGCTATTAGAAACCCCTCTTGATGGTTCCTCGATGCTTCGAGAGGTATGTTCCTCTTGTGTTCTATCTTTTTTGGGACACAGTATACAAGTGGATCTTATACCACTTGATATGCATAGATTCGATGTGATCCTTGGGATGGATACCTTAGAAAAGTATAAGGTTGTGATGGACTGTGGTTCCAAGCAGGCAGTATTTGATGACGGTGGAGAGAAGTGGATCTTCCAAGGAGATAGAAAGATTCTTCTGACATGTTTAGTATTAGCGATGGTGGTAGAGAAGTTGCTGCGACAAGGATGTAAGGCATTCCTAGCTCACATTGTAGATACCAAGGCAAAAGGTCCTAGCCTTGAGGAGGTGTCGGTTGTCCGAGAGTTTGTGGATGTGTTTCCAGATGAGTTTCCCGGTGTTCCCCTACCTCGAGAGATTGATTTTGAGATCAATCTGGTACTAGGAACACAACTAGTTGCACAGAGACCGTACATGATGGCTCCAGCCAAGATGCAGAGCTGAAGAAGAAGTTACATGAGTTTTTGGATAAGGGTTTCGTCAGACTGAGCACATCACCTTGGGGTGCTCCAGTCCTATTTGTAAAGAAGAAGGATGGGTCGATGCGGTTGTGCATAGATTATCGGAAGTTGAACAAAGTCACGATCAAGAATAAGTATCTGTTGCTGAGAATTGATGATCTGTTTGATCAGTTGTGTGGTGCTACAATGTTCTCAAAGATAGATCTATAGTTTGGGTATCATCAATTGAGGATTAAGGATGATGACATACCAAAGTCAGCTTTTAGGACAAGGTATGGTCACTTTGAGTTCGTGGTTATGCCGTTTGGGCTAACCAATGTGCCTGCTGCTTTCATGAATCGGATGAATAGGGTGTTCTTTCCGTTTCTAGATCAGTTTGTTGTAGTTTTTATAGATGACATCTTGATCTACAGTCAGGACAGTCAAGAGCATGAACAACATCTTCGACAAGCGTTGACTCTTCTTTTCCAGCATCAGTTATATGCCAAGTTTAGTAAGTGTGAGTTCTGGTTGAAGGAAGTGACTTTCTTGGGTCATGTGATATCTGCAGAAGGAGTCAGAGTGGACCCCGAGAAGGTGGAGTTAGTTGTAGATTGGGAGCAACTGAAGATGCCGACAGAAATCTGTAGTTTTCTGGGTCTAGCAGGATACTACTGGAGGTTTATAAGGGACTTCAGTGTAATCACAATACTGTTAACAAAGTTGACCAGGAAGGATGTACCTTTTGTTTGGAATGATCGTTGTCAGCAAGCTTTCTAAAGCTTGAAGGAGAAGTTGACTAGTGCTCCGGTGTTGGTACTGCCAAAGCTTGGGAAAGGCTATGTGGTTTTCTGTGATGCTTCCAAGAAAAGCCTAGGATGTGTTCTGATGCAGGAGGATCATGTGGTTTCTTTTGCTTTGCGACAACTTAAGAAACATGAGGAGAACTATCTGAACATGATTTGGAGTTGGCAGTGGTGGTCCATGTGTTAAATATCTGGAGACACTATCTTTATGGGGAAGTGTGTCAGATCTTTACAGATCATAAAAACTTGAAGTACATCTTTTCACAGAGTGAGATGAACATGCGACAACATCATTGGATGGAGCTAATCAAGGATTATGATTGCACCATTGAGTATCATCCTAGTAAGGCGAACGTAGTAGTTCATGCACTTAGCAGGAAGTCT
Source organism: Alisma plantago-aquatica (assembly GCA_963693085.1). Lineage (NCBI taxonomy): Eukaryota > Viridiplantae > Streptophyta > Magnoliopsida > Alismatales > Alismataceae > Alisma > Alisma plantago-aquatica. The sequence goes on along the minus strand of OY856410.1, from coordinate 149,338,394 downwards.
TCTTCTCTTCCCATGAAGAAGGCACAAATGAGCTCCATGGTATGCCATAGGCGGGATATGCTTGTCTCTTTGCGGCAGATGAATGTGCAGTTGGAAGTTTCTTTGTTGGTAGGTTTGTAGGCACAGATGCAAGTCAAGCCTACGTTGAGACAACAGATCAAAGATGCACAGCAGGAAGATGATACAGGAAAGAATAATGAGGATAAGAAAAAGGATTTTCATATTCCTATATACCCAAATAATATAGTTATATTAGAAGATAATGATAAGAGAAGTGGTTGCTTCTTAACTAAGGAATATAAGTTTCCTCTTGGGAAAAGAACTGGAGTCCTCATGGAGGCACATTTTAGGGCTTCGTTGCTCGCCCTTATATAAGAGGGTAGATCCTCCAGTTCGAGTCCAGGAAGGATCCCACGCGCACCTCTCTTTCTTCTTCTTCTCCATGTATCTTTACGTACAAACCCTAGAAGAGGGAAGTAATGTGACCCTGGCACAGAGAGAAGCCCAGAAGGGGTTGCGTTGGAAGTTGGATGTGCGTCGAGGTCAAAGCATGACCTAACCAGCGTTGTCGTGCCCTAAACAACTCACTGAAGCAGCCGCACGGCTACATTTGGCGTCTGCAAGTGCAGGTTCGTGCAACACATCTCGGCCATCTTAGTCGCTCCTTGGGACCTCCACAGCCACAGCTGAGGGCGATGGAGGCGGGGCGCAGGTCGCTAGTGGCCCTCGAGCCTTGGGGACAGGTGGAGGTACCTCCACGGGCCGCCACAGTTGGCCGCAGCGCAGGATCGCACAAGGAAGAAGATGACTTGGTCGTTGGACAGAAATGCCCTCCGCAGGCTACAGCATTGGTCGACTTAAGGAAGGGCAATCGTGAAATTTCATCATATTTCCCATCAGGCAAGCGACGTTGCATGGAGCGGGGTGACGTGGCACTCCCGGATTGGCTCAAGTAAGTCTAATTTGCAAAAATTATATCTAATAATCGGTAGCTCGGATAAATATGAATAATATATGATTTTTGCTCAGAAAAATGAGAGGAATCCAATAAAAATATAGTTAGAAGCTAATTCCTCTTTCTATTTGAAAAGTATTGTAAATTATCATCTTTAATGAATTAAAGATTAAGTAACCCTATTTTGAAATGAATAAAGTGTTTAATAGGGTTTAATGGATCATTAAATTTGATAATAACATGTTAATTGTAAAAAGGTACTTTAAGATCGAAACGGATGAACTTTGCATGTAATTAGTTTAATTTAGAGATTATGTGCATAAATATTCTTGAAATTTGAAAAGTACATAAAGTTATCTTCTTTAATGATTTAATTAATGAGAAACCCATATATCTGATGATAGATGGATTTAATGATGTTCTTTGGATAGTTCAAGCCAATATTAACATGTTGTTAATAAAAGTGAAAATAGGACCTAAAAAGATGATCTTTTATATAATTGGCCTAATTTAGGGTTTCGTGCATGAATATGCATTAATGAGCTTGAAAACCCTAATTTAGGTGAATATGTCTTTTAATTGTTTTAATTGTTCAAATCCATGAATAAATAGAGATGTGATGATCTTAAGTCATTTTGAGTATAAAAGACCATTAAATTGGATAATTTGAGCAATTAGGGTTTATATGAGTAGAAAAGAGTGTTTTAGGGTTTGTTGACCTAAAAGGGATAAAGTTTGAAAATTTGATCTAAGAAACCCTAATGAAGGTTAATGAAACCTTAATTCGGATTAGAAACCCTAGAAAGTGAATCCAAGTCAATAAAGTAGATTCTTAATAGAGTATGTAATAAATAGATTACATATTTCTTTTCAGGAATTATGTTGAATTGCTTGCTTGGATTTCTTTCTTGGTTGGAATTGCTTAATGGTTGTGAAATCATCAAGTCAGGTATGTGGTTACGCTTATGATTATCCCTACTAGTTTTTCAAGGATTTTATCGATGTTTCCCTCATGGCTTGAAATAACTATTGGATGCTTTTATTGCATGCAACTATAGAGTAACTATGACTATTACTATGAATATACATGTATAACTGGCTAGATCTGGGTCCACCTCTGAGGCTAGTAAAGGCTAAAAAGGGGTAACCTAGAGTAAGGTCTAGGTTATCGTGGGTTAGAAATTGGGCTACCAAGTGTAGTGCCATGAGACCCATTAGCCTGCCATGAGTTAAGGAGTGGGCTACTTATGAGTAGTGCCATGTGACTCAACCCTAGAAACTGGTTCACCTATAGGTGGGACCATGAGGGGTTTAATGGGGATCTACCATAAGGAAGGTAGTATCCGGGTCCACTGTAGGGATAGCACAGAGGATAGGGTACTCATGGATCGCGGATTTATATTTAAAATGTAATCTTGGTTGTTAAATGATTAATTGAATAATTACGTTGTTATCATAGTTGCATGTTTATTGTTTCCCCCACATACCAGCTTCGGCTGACCGACGTTTTATTTGTCGGCGTTTTAGGTACAAGCCAAAAGGACAAACAATAAATCGTCATATTGTGAAATACATGAAGTAAAATACAAGGAGGATTAGTTAGAATAGAATCCATAAGTGGATAGAAGTTTAGAGATCCAAGTTTTCAAAAAGGTATGCAAAAGTTTATTTTCTTATAGTTTTCATGTTTAGTCTATTAAAATTTGATAATTGTTCTTGGTTAATTGCCGAACCTTTGATCCGGAAGTTATGGGTGCGGCTTTGACCTCTCGGTCTCCCTTAATTGGGGGTTATCAGGAGGTGGGGTTGTAATATTTGGTATCAGAGTGTAGGTTCCTCACTTAACCATTAATAATTATTAAATTTTTTCAAACTCCATAGAACCCAAGGGAGTTATTAGAGGATTATCCGAAAGACGGAGGTGTCTAGAAAAGGATCACGACCGAGGGCTGGCAATATTTTCCTCTGCACCGCTAGTCAGAATACGAGGACTCCCAGATCCATGTGACTGCCTGGCCAAAGTCTTAGGGTATGAATCGAGATAAGATACCTTTAGGACTTTCTCATCTTATTCATCCCTTCTCATCACAAATTCTTGTTAAGGACCTTAAGGATTAGGGTTTTCTCTCTTCTCCTCACCCTCTTGAGGTATGGGTAAGGTTAATAAGGTATAAGGAATCCTCCACCAAATTAATGAAAAAGTATGTAAATAAGATGTCATGGACATAATCTTAATAGATTAAGTGCAAACTAAAGAATAAATACATGCTTAGGTCGTATGACATAAGTTGTCATGCCCTCAGAAGAGACTTGAGGCTAGACCTTCCTATCAGGAGGATAGATAAAGAGAGTTAGTCTTGGAGATAGAAATCTCCATTGCAAGTAGAGACTTGGCACATCCTCTGAGGATGATGTTAACCCTAAACCTAAGTGAAGGTTAGAGAGAGAAACAACATGATGAGTTGGATGTCATGATAGACCAGGTGTTTGAAAGGACATGCCTTTGGGATGCCATATGATCCATGGGTGTCCTAGCACCTGTGGCAACCCAACCCTAGGAAGGGTCTTGCGTGTTAGAGTAAAGGATAGCTCCTTTGATGATGATGTTAGTGAAGGATGTGTAGAAACTCTATGGGCTTATGCGAGTAGGGCATAGTATGCACCCATTGTACGTTAATAGGGTGAGCAATAGGTTGAAACCCTGACCAGGAGAGAGTGAAGGATGGCTTATGAAATAAGCATAAAGAACTATGGATAACCTTGAGCGAACATAAGTTGAACATAGGCTTCATCCAAGTAGGGGCATGCTTTCGAGGTTGATCCTTAATGATGAGAGGACCTCTAATGGTGAGGTTAGTTGTAGGGTTAGCTCTACAGAGAGAGAAGGAAACCCAGCAAGAAGGTTGGAATCCTAGACTCCGAGATATGAGGAGAAGTCAGGAGTTGAGGATGATGTGACCTAAGTGGATGATAGTGGTCACCACATGCTTGATCCCTAGAGGTTGATCATGTCTTGGTTGACATGGGAGGGACCAAACCCTAGAGGGAGGATGAGGTTTCTGGCACCTATGTGCCTATGGTATAAGTGTTTACCTTCTAAGAAAGGAAGAAGATGTTATGTATACCCTGAAGAGGATTTGTAACAAGTTATGAGGCCTTGTACCTTATTATTTGTCCTTGAGGAGGATCCAACTCTAAGTGTTGCTCGAGTTGAAGGATGACAGGAAGTACATGTCATGCCTTTTGCAAGCTTGATTCATGGTTAAGAGATGGAGCATGCAGTTGGACACCTAAAAGTGAACCTAGGGTTCCTAGGCCTAAGAGGGGAAGTGGTATACCTAATGCTCGTGATGAGAATTAAGTTGCTATTGTTTCGAGCATGGTACTCCTCATGTATAGAGGAAAAGGGAAGCCCCTTAAGTTTAAGGTATGTTTGATGAACCCCTCACAGCTAGGTTGATGATAAAGGAAGGTATGATCTTGATCCAACATTGAGGAAAGAGGACAAGTATGACCTAGAATGGTTTAGTAGGTGATGTGCTTGTGCCTTAATAGCTTGCTAGGGTTAAGTAGGCTCATGTGGATGTAAACCCTAGACCTAAGAGCTTTTGTGACCTTGTTGTCAAGAGATAGTTTTCCTCCCATCCTGGGAGAGGGACCCCTTTGGTAGGGTGTATATCAGTTTTTTTGGTTTAAGGTAACCTAAAGAGGTCTCATAGGATCTTGAGAAGCTAAGTGAAAAGTACATGGTATGAGAATGAACCTGTAGACCCATAGATATCCATCTCTAAGTGCATGTGGATGTGTTACCATGGAGGTAACTGGTAAGGGGCCTGACCAAGGTAGGTAGGTCACCATGACCCCTATGAAAGGATGGATGTCATCCCATGTATACAAAGAGAGATGATGAAGGCTTGGGTAAGGTTCTAAGTTGGACACGTACTATAAATGGAGAATCCTAAGTTTATCCTAGGGTCAGGTGCGGATAAGACCGATGGAAGTAGGAGTTGCCTAATTCCCTAGTTGCACATGACCATAGGGTCGGGAGGTAACAGCTATCATTGTCCGAGGGACATGGGTTAGGAGATTGATCACCTTCATGAACTCATGGGACCCAAATGGCAGATGAATAGGGCACTCTCTGGATGCATAAGGGAAGAGGGATGGCCCCAAAAGTGTCGGTACCCCCATGGACCTAGAGGAGATGACCAAGGGTTGTGTGTAAACCCAAGTAGGTTCGAGACCAGTTTTCCATGGAAGTAACTTTGATATCGAGATGATTGTGATGAAGTGACATATGAGGCACGTTTCAACTGAGATTTAAAGGTGTACTGACAAGGTGGGATGTACCATCTCTACTCTTAGAATAGGAAGAACTCTATATTTGGACTACAACCAAATGCTTATTTCCTCTTATTATGGGACTGAGAGATAGGACAGTACGCATGTCATACACCAAGGATAAAAGATGATGTGAGTTGGAATGTTGCTATGAGGTATGAGGATAGAGAAGATAGCATACCCTGGTAAAGTGAATGATACATGGATGGTTTGCAAACGCTAAAGAGAAATAAGGTAGTCATATTATAAGGATGTTTTTATCAAGAGCTATGAGTTATACCAGGTTGAGTTCAAAAACCAAAGGAGTAAGCTCAGAATGTTCTTGATGAAGAAGGACTTAGGGCTAAGATGAGATAATAAGTGGCATACAGGAAGGTGTATGTCATCAACACTACCTAGTACATAAGAAGGTGAAGTGGTAATGGATGCTCTGGTTGAGATATATCTGCCTAGTTCGGTTGTTAGACTAACCCTAAGTTTGGAAAGGAAGATATGTTTGGCTAACACTAATGTAATGAGATAAGTTAATGGTTGTTTGGTTAGCCAGTCTAGTCCTTGATGCAATGAAAGGATGGTGGTAGAACCTCATATGCACTTCTTTGGAAAAGAAGGTGATGAAACCCCGATAGAATGGTTTAGGGGTTTTGAGGTATTGATCTTGAAGAATAATGACATACAAGAGATCATGATTTTAATATCACCATACACCGTGGATAGTAAGTGAAAGTAGTACTCTGGATACCTAAGATAAAGTTGCATGTGGTATATGGCCATGCAAGCCGAGGGTGAAGGACGAACACCAGTAACCCAGTGCATTGATATAAAGGATAAAGAGTCCCCTAAAGATAAAGGGAGTTCCTCACTATGGATGTTGTAAGTCTTCCCTGGATCAAGGAACGTTGAGATGCAATATGGGTTATGGTAGATCGCCTTACCTAGATGACACGAGAAAGAAAGAGTTCTGTCAAGAGACAGATCTAGTTGAACTACTCATGAGAGAGATGGTTCAACTACACCATGAATCGAGTTCAAAAGTCCTTGAGTATATCCTAAAGGTTCACTTCCGTAAGTGGGAAGTAGGTACATGAAGGACTTGATGTTAGTATAGTTCATCACCCATAACTAATGGTTAGTATGATCCAGACTAAAGGGTCTGATGAGAGCATATGTTCTCGTTCAAGGTGATATCTAGAGACAGTTCTTGTCTAATGAAAGATGTGATGATGACCACCATAGCCAGTATCGGGATTTAAAGAAGCTCTGTAAGGGAGGTTGTGTCGGTCACCACTTCAGTAAGGTGATGTTGGTGAAAGGACCACGTGATGGTTAGAAATGGACCACAGTGTGTGCAGATGGAGTCGCTTTGATCTTACAATGGCTGAAAGGAGCCCACGGATGACATGAATTATGAGCAAAGTAGACTGACATACAGTTCACTGTGGGAGGATATGTGACATGAAAATCCGACCCCTCTAAGTTATAGCTAAGAGAGTTGAGTCCCCGATGCATGGGTTCTTTTGACTTGGTTTGGTGGAGAAGGTTAAGTTTGACCTTACCCCACAGGATAAAGTAATGTGTGATGAGTTCCATGTGTCCAATTTAGAGCACTATGTGAGATACCTAGACCATGTGCTAAACAATGAACCTAGTGAGCCCAAGGGAGGCTGAAATGGCCTGAGTCACATGTGCAGTTTATAGACGCCGGGATGAAAGAACTCAGAGAAAAGAATATGTGATGATAAAGGTTCTTTGGAAGCACCATGAGTAAGGTAAAGCCACATAGGGACCAATGATGGACATGGAAAAGTCTTATCCTAAATTGTTTGTTTGCTTGATAGAATTTTGATGACAAAATTCCTATAAGAGGGGAAGGATGTTACAACCCCAAATTTTGGGTTCATTTGGTGAGAAATGTAATTTCTCATATTAAATATATTTGAAAAAAATAATGATATAATTTGGTTCAAATAAATGGATTTCATTTACAATAGCCTTGATGATTGTGATGTGGGCTTTATTGGCTATTTGGTCCAAATAACAAGAAAATTCAATTAGTAAATGAATAATTGAATATTTGAGAAAAAGAAAGAGGTCAAACCCTCTAGAAGGCAAAGAGATGTAATCCAAGGATGGATTTCGTGCCTCTTGGGTTCCTTGGGTTCCAAGGAGTCCAAAGTTGCATAAAGAGTGCAATAAGAAAAGAAAAGATCAATTAAATATTTCTTTATTAAGAAAGAAATTGAAAATAAAGATAAAATATTGGAAATAAGTGGAAAAAGGTATAATTTGGTTATCCTTCGTGGAATTTCGTATCCCAAGGATTCCTAATGATAAAATGAATATCAATGAGGAAAATAAAAGAGAAATAAAGAGAAATCCTCAAAAAGAGATATTTTAATGAGAAATAAACAAGATAATGTGAAATAATGCATTTAGATGCATCTAGAAGGATAATAAATATCCAATATAAGGATTTCGAAATAATAAAGTTTTTTAAGATCCAAGGAGCCCCAATAAAGAGGAAAGAAAGAGAAAATACCAAAATTGCAAAATAAAAGGATAATGGGGATACATAATTAATGAATTATGTGGTTTTGCTAAAAGGAAAGTATTTTCTAATAAAGGAAAATAGGATTTCGTGGCTAATGGGTTAAAAGGCAAGAATAATGAAGATAAGAAAAAGGATTTTCATATTCCTATTTACCCAAATAATATAGTTATATTAGAAGATAAAGATAAGCGAAGAGGTTGCTTCTTAACTAAGGAATATAAGTTTCCTCTTGGGAAAAGAACTGGAGTCCTCGTAGAGGCACATTTCAGGGCTCCGTTGCTTGCCCTTATATAAGAGGGTAGATCCTCCAGTTCAAGTCCAGGAAGGATCCCACACGCACCTCTCTTTCTTCTTCTTCTCCATGTATCTTTACGTACAAACCCTAGCAGAGGGAAGTAATGTGACCCTGGCATAGAGAGAAGCCCAGGAGGGGTTGCGTTGGAAGTTGGATGTGCGCTGAGGTCAAAGCATGACCTAGCCAGTGTTGACATGCCCTAAATAACTCACTGAAGCAGCCGCATGGCTGCATTTGGCGTCTGCAAGTGCAGGTTCGTGCAACACATCTTGGCCATCTTGGTCACTCCTTGGGACCTCCACGGCCACGGCTGAGGGCGATGGAGGCAGGGCACAAGTCGCTAGTAGCCCTCAGGCCTTGGGGACGGGAGGAGGTACCTCCACGGGCCGCCACAGTTGGCCGCAGCGCAGGATCGCGCAAGGAAGAAGACGACTTGGTCATTGGACAGAAATGCCCTCCACAGGCTACAGCATTGGTCGACTTAAGGAAGGGCAATCGTGACATTTCATCATATTTCCCATCAGGAAAGTGACGTTGCATGGAGCGGGGTGACGTGGCACTCCCGAATTGGCTCAAGTAAGTCTAATTTGCAAAAAATATATCTAATAATCGGTAGCTCGGATAAATATGAATAATATATGCTTTTTGCTCAGAAAAATGAGAGGAATCCAACAAAAATATTTTTAGAAGCTAATTCCTCTTGCTATTGGAAAAGTAGTGTAAATTATCATCTTTAATGAATTAAATATTAAGAAACCCTATTTTGAAATGAATAAAGTGTTTAATAGGGTTTAATGGACCATTAAAGTTGATAATAACATGTTAATTGTAAAAAGGTACTTTAAGATTGAAACGGATGAACTTTGCATGTAATTAGTTTAATTTAGAGATTATGTGCATAAATATTCTTGAAATTTGAAAAGTACATAAAGTTATCATCTTTAATGATTTAATTAATGAGAAACCCATAGATTTGATGATAGATGGATTTAATGATGTTCTTTGGATAGTTCAAGCCAATATTAACTTGTTGTTAATAAAAGTGAAAATAGGATCTAAAAAGATGATATTTTTATATAATTGGCCTAATTTAGGGTTTCGTGCATGAATATGCATTAATGAGCTTGAAAACCCTAATTTAGGTGAATATGTCTTTTAATTGTTTTAATTGTTCAAATCCATGAATAAATAGAGATATGATGATATTAAGTCATTTTGAGTATAAAAGACCATTAAAATGGATAATTTGAACAATTAGGGTTTATATGAGTAGAAAAGAGTGTTTTAGGGCTTGTTGACCTAAAAGGGATAAAGTTTGAGAAATTGATCTAAGAAACCCTACTGAAGATTAATGAAACCTTAATTCGGATTAGAAACCCTAGAAAGTGAATCCAAGTCAATAAAGTAGATTCTTGATAGAGTGTGTAATAAATAGAGTACATATTTCTTTTCAGGAATTATGTTGAATTGCTTGCTTGGATTTCTTTCTTGGTTGGAATTTCTTAATGCTTGTGAAATCATCAAGTCAGGTATGTGGTTACGCTTATGATTATCCTGACTAGTTTTCTGAGGATTTTATCAATGTTTCCCTCATGGCTTGAAATAACTATTGGATGCTTTTATTTCATGCAACTATAGAGTGACTATGACTATCACTATGAATATACATGTATAATGGCTAGATCTGGGTCCACCTCTGTGGCTTGTAAAGGCTAAAAAGGGGTAACCTAGAGTAAGGTCTAGGTTATCATGGGTTAGATATTGGGCTACCAAGTGTAGTGCCATGAGACCCATTAGCCTGCCATGAGTTAAGGAGTGGGCTACTTACGAGTAGTGCCATGTGACTCAACCCTAGAAACTGGTTCACCTATAGGTGGGACCATGAGGGGTTTAATGGGGATCTACCATAAGGAAGGTAGTATCCAGGTCCACTGCAGGGATAGCACAGAGGATAGGGTACTCATGGATTGCAGAGTTATATTTAAAACGTAATCTTGGTTGTTAAATGATTAATTGAATGATTACGTTGTTATCATAGTTGCACGTTTATTGTTTCCCCTACATACCAGCTTCGGTTGACCGAAGTTTTGTTTGTCAGAATTTTAGGTACAAGCCAAAAGGACAAATAGTAAATCGTCATATTGTGAAATACATGAAGTAAAATACAAGGAGGATTAGTTAGAATAGAATCCATAAGTGGATAGAAGTTTAGAGATCCAAGTTTTCAAAAAGGTATGCAAAAGTTTATTTTCTTATAGTTTTCCTGTTTAGTCTATTAAAATTTGATAATTGTTCTTGGTTAATTGCCGAACCTTTGATCCAGAAGTTATGGGTGCGGCTTCGACCTCTCGGTCTCCCTTAATTGGGGGTTATCGGGAGGTGGGGTTGTAACAAAAGTCTTATGCAGATAATTGTCGACGACCTTTAGAGTTCCAGGTGGGAGACAAAGTGTATCTTAAGGTCTCACCGTGGAAAGGTGTGCTACGGTTTGGCCGGAAAGGAAAGTTGGCACCCAGATATATGGGGCCATATCTGGTGATAGCATGTGTTGGCAAGGTAGCTTACAAGTTAGAGTTGCCGCCAGAGTTGCACAGGTTACATCCAGTATTCCATGTCAGCATGCTAAAGAGAAGTCATCCAGACAGGGAACAGTGATACAGCCAGTTGAGGTTGAGCTTGATGAAGATGTGACCTATGAAGAAGGTATAGTGATGATCCTTGATAGGAGAGTAAAGAGGTTGAAGAGGAGGGACCTGGTTCTTGTGAAGGTTCTTTGGAATCATCGTGGCATTGTTGAAGCCACGTGGGAGCTTGAGGAAGAGATGAGGAGGAATTATCCCTCACTTTTCTTTTCAGATTTCGGGGGTGAAATCCCTTTGTAGAGGTTTATGGCTTGTAAGGACCCTAACCTTCGTTTTGGGCTTATCCTGTTTGATTTGCCTAAACCTTATGTTTAGTTGCTTGCTAATCACCTTTAGTGGTGATTAGGGTTTGCTTGTGCTTCGTTGAGAGCTGGAGGTGCTACTTGCATATAACCTAAGTTTAGGGTTGATGAGCAAGTTTGTCACCTTGAGAGATGTTTTCTCTCTTTTTTCTTCCTCTAGAGTTGAGAGGAAGGTTTGGGCTCATTGCTTGAGTTGCCTTGGGCTTTGTTGAGCTTTGTTGGGCTTCTTTTTGCCTTGTTTGGGCCTTTCTTTGCCTTGTTGGACCCTGTATCGGGCAAGAGAGCTTTGTGTCAGCCATGGTTGTGTCGCCCATGGGGTTGTGTCGGGCAAGGGAGTGAGGTGTGTCCGCCATGGACCACCTTTGACTCTTAGCTTTGTTTGTGTCACCACTCTAGTGGACACTTGTTGCATGATGCTTGCATGTCGCAATTGTCTTGGACATGTGTATGAGGTGAGATAAGGAGGTGGCATTGCCTTGGACAAGTGTCCCTAGGAGGGTGACACATTACCTTGTTTTCTCCTCCACCCTCTTCTATATATTTATCTCCTTTCTCTTGCTAAGTATCCCTTTAGTTCCTTAGTTTCCCCTCTTCCTTGGTGAATGACACCTCTCCTTCGCAACCTTGGTGGCTGATACCCTTGGAGGAGCTAAGCTTGGTGGTCGATCTTTCTCTTTGGAGTCTTCTTCTTCTTCCTCTTGTGGTGGTCGAAGGTGTTGCTTGGTGTTAGGAGCTTGGAGCTTGCTTAAGGTGGGTTACATAACTCCTAACCTTATCTATATTACTCCCCTTTCTTGTTGCATAATATGTTTTATCTTGATCGTCCATACTCCTTGCTAGATATTTTTCTTGCTCTAGTTTGCACCTTTGATCTTGTTGGTTATATGATCTTATTACTATAATGGATGTGTTGGATGTGCTTTGATCTTGTTGGTCGAACCCTATGTGTAGAGATTCTTGGGTAATACCCCTTTTCTCTCCTTTGGTCTTGAGAAGTGAGTTTGGCTCTAGTGATATAGGCAACACCCCTCTCACTTGGTTTTTGAGAGGTGAGTCCATACTCTAGTTGCTTGAGCAACACTCTTCTCTCACCATGGATTTAAGAGGTGAGCCTTGGTTGAGATTTAGGTCGATATGGAAATGATCCATCATGTTACCCGGTTGGTGATAAAGGTTGTGCAAAACCCCTCTCTCTTAGTTGTTGAGAGGTGAGCCAATCCTCTTGATCTTTTAGGGTTTTGATGATGGTGATCTTGAGGTTGATGATGACCTTGTCAGGATGAGCTTGGTGCCTTGCATGATACACCTTATAGTAGTCCTACCCGACACACCTCCCTTGGTCTAGGGTTTTGATCTTGGCTGATATGATGTGTTTGGTTGGCTTTGTGCCCGATATGGCTCTTTTGACCTCGATGATGAGCTTGGGCAATATGCCTTGATCTAGATGATCCTTTGACCTAGTAGTTGTTGCCCCCTTGGCCGATAGAGTGCCTAGTTGATATCTCTGTTTGGAGACTTGGGCGATACATGTTGGGTCATGTTCTTGCCCAACATGGGTTGAGTGGTGGCCCTTGTGAGTCCCTTGTGGTGACCGATATGGTGTTTTGGTTTTAGTTGGGCGATAGGCTTCCTTATGGTGCCTTTGTATCGTTTGATGATTAGTACCTTAGTAGGTGATACAAGGTTGGCATGGGCGTCATGATCTTATTTGATATGGTTGTTGCTTCCCAACATAACCCTAACCCTAAACGTAGTGGGTCGATAGGGCTTTTCCTGATTCAGTGGATGCCCGTCACCTTGGGTGCACGATATGCCCCATGAACCCAGCTGCACGATAGCACCTTTGCTCTCTAGTTGCATGACACATCATGAAGTGGTTGCCCGATATGCTTTTCCCTTGGATCGGCCGTTATGTGGTTGTCCATTGTGCTTGGCCGACAGGCTTGGGTGAGGGTTATTACCCTGTCTGATATCACCTATAGTAAAGTTTGCATTACCCGTCACACTTCTAGTGAGGGTAGAAACCACATTTGGTGAGGGTTATGTCCAACCCGGAAACCCTAGGTAGTAGTTCTTGATCATGTAACCGCATCTTTTTATATATGGATGATAGTTGCAAACCTATGTTATGTTGGATGTATAAAGATGATGATGTTTAATATGATAAGATACTTGCCCATGTTTATAAGGTAAAGAGCATAAATGGATGTCCATGATTTGATAGCAGTGATGTAATTGATACAGTATGACACAAATATTTATAATCATAACATGTGCATCTGCAAATCTTAATGACATGATAATTCGTAAGAGCTATGTCTGATGATTTTAAGTTATCTCTCTAGATGTGCATACAAACCATGTAGGTATATTAAATGGATTCATAGCTAGGTAAGAGCTATGAGGTATATGTTCTTTGAATAACACTAAATGGTAATAATCCTTGTTAATGAGATAACATCGATCACCAGTATGATGAGATAGGTCTGAGGACCTGATAAAGGCTAAGTGCCTTGTTGAGGTGTTATCCTCTGATGATGAGATAAGGGATTGCTATCCCAGGATGTTGATGTAGGATGTTAAAGCCTTGAGAGGCCGTATCAATCTGTGAGGAGGGTTTCAGATCCCATGATAGTGACAATATTAATGTAACTCGATGTTGTATAACTTTGTTGCCTCAACAACTCACTTAAAATATACTAATTAATTATAGTAGAACATGTCATGTAGTTTTCCATGGACATAGAACCATCATCGTCATAATTTGGTGATGGTGAAATAGGTTTATCTTGTGGGATTACCTGGAGCGCATATTGTTGAATATGCAGGGTTTTCTCCTAGCTGAAAATAGGAGGATTAGAGTACAACTACGGTTGTAGACTCTATATGTTAAAGAGCATGGTGAACAGGCCCATGACTCAATGAGTTAGAGCATGAATGCATTCATGGCTCAAGAGCATGGTGATCAGGCTCGTGGCTCAAAAGTATACTAGCACCTGTGTCAAGGTGAGCTATAGATACGGGTAGCTTGCGGAGATGACCCTGAGGCTGAGGCCGAGGCCATATAAGCATGAGACTGCGGTCCTACTTTGGTTTTCGTGCACTGACCATGAGGAGGTGAGGTCATGGAGCCCGACTCTCCCATTGACCTTGTATGGCACCGGTTTTGGGCTTTGCAACCGAAGGTTGGATTAGAGCAGGGACAACTCACTTCCTCAAGGCATAATAAGACGTAATCCAGCCGAATAGTATATATTGCTTAAGGAAAAACACATAAAATTGGTTGAGGCCTTGTTTGTGTAGTTGGTCTTGTTATACCTTGCAGTTACTTATACGTTCCTTATGTTTTGTGATAAGATCATATAAATCTCATCTTGTCAATCATGTTCCATAAAGAAAATCAGGTTATATGCCTCCCGGATATTTTGGTAAGTTGGATAATACAATAAGTTCTGCTCAGTATGCTACTCATATTATCTGCTTATGTCAGTTATCTGCTTTATCTACTTTAAACCTTCTGAGGTTTTATAGTTTCGGCGGGGAGTTATGTTTCTCACTGGGACTGTGTGTCTCACCCCATTGGTTTACAACCTTTTTAGGTGATCGCGCTAGACGTGGTGGTGGTCGTGAGGTTGTGGCCGAGCAGTTAGAGGAAGAGCAGTAGAAGGCAAGAGATGTACATGTTGATGTTTTGGTGGTTTTGTAGTAGAGTCCTAGAGTCATCCATGTACTCTCAGGTCCTCGGAGGTGTTTTGACGATGTTTCACGACGTATAGGTGTTGTAATTTTGTTTATCCTGCTGCTGGCCTGATGTGGCCCATTATGTATGTATAAATAGGTGATGAACTCTGGTGCTGACAGGACAACTTGTTCCTTTAAGATGTGGACATACATCCATGCTTGTGCATATTTATATAACATGTTTCCTTACAGGATGGGGATCTGAATGTAATAGTTCTATTTTATATGTTTTCCGTAAATGGTTTTAATTAACCCGTGTTTTTGGTAATATGTGATTATGGTGTTTTCCGCACATTTTCGTGTGTCACCCTAATGTCTGTGTGATGGCGGGGTGTCACACCAAAGACGGGTCAGACTTTAAATTTATAAAGATAAAACCTTTGAAGACCCTCAAAACTCAATATGGGGGTCAAAGTAGATATACAAGGTCGAACACAGGGTCGTGGTGATGTTTAGACGTCTAAGATTCTTCTCTTAGTCAGTTAATAATAACTAGGAGTTAACATATGCAAGGAAATAGAACAAGTCTAGCAAAAGGAACAAAACATAGAAAAATAAAGTAATAAAATAGATTATGAGGAATCCTACCAATCAGGAGGAGGAGTTCGAAGCTATGTAACCACAAGTTGGGCAGTCTATGCACCCATTTTTAGGCATAGACAACCCTCGAACACCCTAGAAAGAAACTAACACCCAAACATAGTTTGTATCATGGTAGATGCTCATGTGGGGATCATCCCACTCGCTCTCGTGCAGTGTGCCTAAACCCCATCAATGATCTGAAACCTCTCATGAGGATAATAGACCGACACCCCTGGATATTCCAAATACCCTCTCAACTCCAAAATATCCCAAGACGTTAGGAGAAATAGAGGATCTAGACAGAATACAGTCTATGGATGTGATCACATTCAGATGAATTTGGTCACATTCGGGTGAATGCGGATGAATTAAACTAAATGTGGTCATATTCATAGTACAGGTCAGATCTCTCTGATTGTATTCCAGACACATCCTCCCTTGACCTCCTCCTCTTAGAATTCAATCCAAACTACCTCCTCTGCCTATTTTTACATCAGATCTCTTGATCTTGGTATAAATAGAGGTTCAAGCAAGAAAAAGATCGACCAAACCCACAATCACTAACAAAAAGAGAAGATAGAATAAAAAATATGCTAGATTTGGAGGAAAACTACTTTCTTAGGGTAAAAGTACATAAACATTCTCAAAATGGGCTACATAGATAAGAAAGATCTCAACTAGTCGTGGACAAGATAGTTGGCATTGAACAAATATGGAAATACATCACTGTGCAAAAATGAAGGAGAAAAGTTGAAGAAAGAGGAATAATAAGAGATTTATCCTATGGAAGATAGGTTGATTTCCCTCCTTAGCTAGGTTGATTTCCCACCTTAGCCTTCATACAGGCTTGAACTAGTCCTTGAGGTCATCCTCCTTGCTCTTATGAACTCCTTGGCCTCAGTAGGTGCATCATAATAGGGCCTTTGCAAGGCACCTTCAGAAGACAAGACTTTGGAAGACAAACCTTTAGAAGACTAACTTTCAGTAGGTGAACTTCTTGTTGTCTTTTGAGGACAAAGATTGGAGGTGGGTGGAAATGAATTTGGTCGAATTTAGGGGAATTTGACCAAATTAATTTCTTCGAAAGTTAGTTTTGGAAGTGCTCCTTCGGGTGGTCTACTAGTCTTTGGTTGTGGCCTTCACACTAGACCATCATAAGAAATTCCTTCAAAAGATGTCACCGGAAGGCACCATCAGAAAAGGGACCTGCTGAAGCATCCTCAATTGCTTCCATTAAAAGAAACCATCAAAAGATGGTCTTTCTATTGTCTTCTAAAATAAAGAGTCATTGGAGCATCGATATGTACTGCTACGAAAATGGGATGAATTTGACCATATTCTTGGGAGTGTTGTTGAACTTATTGGGCTAAATTGGAGGATTGATGTATTCTTAAGTTTGGTGTCTGCAAGTCCCAAAATTGGCTAGTTGAGCAACTATGCCTTTGAAAAGAGATAAATTACGAAAAGCTAAGTATCTACAGTTATGTTGGGCATATTGAGGATACAATGGCATAAAACTACAGATAAATACTTAGAATAAATGCCTAAATTTGGGTATTATCAACCACTCCAAGCTTAATCTTTTCTTGTCTTGTCCTCAAGAAAGATCTTAACTGAAAGAACAAAATATAACATACAATTTAAGCTTGGTGATAAATGCTAAGGTTAGGGAAAATAGTTTAAAATGAAAAATTTGTCGATCCATGTTATTTCATAACAAACCCCAACCAATATAACAATTCATACTAAAGTAAGATCAAACGGTATCTAGGAAAACTTACGTGAATTTCATGCAACCTGTCAGTACTCCTGGGGTCTTAAACCATAATATTTAAGTATTAAAGTGTTGTCACCAAGTGGATCAGGTAGGCGATGAAGTCGAGTAATGAACTATCATCGCGTATTCATGTAAACCAATCGGTAACAACATGCCTCCCACTTATTCAGGTCCCAAAATGCAACAAAAGAAAAAGACTCTAATGACTTCTGAGGATCCCAATCTACATCAAGTAGGTCCAAATAACGAGCAGTAGTCCTTGCAGTCCAATCCAGTTGGCCCAAAGTAGTGAGATGAGCTCCTTGTATTATGCTTGAGCCAATCTTGTTACTGGGATGATCTCATAGGTCTCCTAGGTATTCATAAGGACTCTATAATGAGCTTTTAGGATGGAACTACTAGGCACGACATACCTGCATTCATGAGTGCATTCATACTCTTGTTGGGCACTATCTGTTAGTAAGGTATGCCCATATAGCCAATCATATGATGATTGACATGGCATAATTACCTAAAAGGATTTGATCAATAATACTATATATGTATAAAGGCAAGCTTCCAATTCATATGTTTCACTCAGTTATGAGATAATAAGAACACAGGTTGAATGTCTAGAGAACTATATTACTCAATGACGTATGTTGTCAAGTTCCTATACTTGAAATGAGATCATATGGAAGTTAAGAGCACATATGCATATTCTCATTATGTCCCTAATCAGTTGTTATTGTGGAAGGTTGATAGACAACAATAACAAATAAGATCAGAGTGTGGGTTGGTTGATGACTAATTCCATTAGTCGTGATATGGTGATATCAAGCCAAGCACACTGATACATGTTAGGGAACAGTGTATCGGACAGACCCACCTTGAGAGTGACACATTATTTTGTGGTCACAGCATCACTCATAGTGAAGGTGGTGATTGTGATTCTTACACCTGAAATCACTATACTTGTCACATGTCGTTGGGTGCGCTTTGACATCATCAAACGCAGTCCTAAAACATGGGTTGTTATAATGGTGATGATTGGGTGACTTTGACACATGGGGATAGACTGTGAGTGATAGATATGGGATTTGTCCCTCCTACTATAGTATGATATCATGGCCACTTGATTAGAAAGAGTGAGAAATGCATGTGCATACACATGTGAATCAATATATGATATTGAGGTCACACAATCTTAGATAGTCTGCTCTTGGTTCAAGAAACATGGATTGAACATTGAGATCATGAACTACCATGCCTCGAGTTCATCATGGATATCAGCGATAAAGGAATTATACAATCACTGCAACACCTTACACAGATTGTAGGTTGAAGTTGTTCTCCAACTTTCCTTTTCACTTGGGTAGCACTGATGTGCGACTAGGCACCACTCTTTGCTTGTGATGTCATAAGCTAGTTATGGACATTCACTTACAACGTGACATGTGACCTATAGGGTCACACACATAGGAACTCATCTAGAAGAGGAGTTTGATCTTGAATGATATTTAGATTGATTACTAAAGTGTTTAGGTATTCGACTCACACAATTGATTCCTTGATTGGCTGACCAGGTCTGCCAAACGACCATCTCACTGAGTGAGATGGCCATTTGGGCATCCAGACGGGCGTCTCAAGTAGTTGACATGGACGTTTTGGGGTCAGGTTGATCAAGATTGATTTGGCTAAGTTTTTCCCATGAATCGACCGGTTTAATGTGATTGAACTAAGTGGCTCGACTCAACTCACCAGACGGGCATTTTGCTTGGGTGAGACAGCCCGGTTGGGTCAAACGAAGGTTTGGGATGTTTCCTGAATAGTTTTGATTGTTCTTTACTTGAGGAACAAGGAAATTAATATGAGATATTAATTGGATTCGAAATAGAAAAATTCATTTCAGATTGGGAACTTCCAAACGGTCATTTGGTAGTACAAGACGATCGTCTCACGCACCAGACGACCATCTGGGTGTGCAAAATGGCCATTTCAGCTGTTGCAGGTTGCAAAAGTTCAAGATCTTCTGGTTCTTTCCACTCCCGCACCTTTATCTCGTATCATATAGAAACTAGGAACCTTGACCCAAGCCTCTACTATATATAGAGGGGTATTGGGGGCTACCCAGAATACAACATAGACAACTGAAAATTAGTTCCTCAGATAAGTTTTGTCCTCTCTGGTTGTGGTAACCAAGAGAGCCCAGGAAAGTCCTACCTGAAAAGGAGGGATAGACAATGGGAGAGAACAACTGATAAGTTGTCATTATCGGAGAGCAGGTTGGTGAGTAGTACACCAACGGAGAGGACAACTCCTTCCTGTCCATTCTTGATGAACAATAGGAGTTCTGGTTGGTTTGTGTGGACTAGTCTAGAGGCAGGAGTCCTTTGGATGTTGCTTGGAGAATAAAGTCAACCTGCATTCCGTGGCGAGACCACTGGAGTCACTGCAGAGGTTGCACAGACGTTGTTCATGGTGAAGACCAGAAGTTGCACAACCACCGTCCAAGAGCAACTTGTCAACAATTGCAAAGAAGTGAGTTTTATCATTGGACTTGCTCCAGGATTAGGTATAACTCGCTACAACCATCCTTCCTATTTCATAGTAGTTGATACGATCTTATTGTATTGGGAATATGTATAGATAAAAAAAATATTTCTGCTACTATACTCTGTGCCTGTATTTCCCTACAGTGGTATCAGAGTCATGTCAATTTACTATGTTTTAGGATAATTGATATGATCGGATTTTTGGTTT
Source organism: Alisma plantago-aquatica (assembly GCA_963693085.1). Classification (NCBI taxonomy): domain Eukaryota; kingdom Viridiplantae; phylum Streptophyta; class Magnoliopsida; order Alismatales; family Alismataceae; genus Alisma; species Alisma plantago-aquatica. The sequence continues at coordinate 149,318,466 of OY856410.1, read as the reverse complement.
TCTCATTTATTTATTACATATGATGTGAATATTTAAATTTCTCTCATATGTGTATCCGATCGAAGACCACATAATCCCAAAACTACTACATATATACGATATGATATAAATGCAATTCACATATGTCACCCTAAAATCGATTTTGATGGTGGATGTGTAGCATGGTTATGGCCAATACCCTTTATCTATGTGTGTTTGGATGGATTGGTTCTTGTTTATCTCAATCTGTGTACCAAGCCTCTGACTCCTATTCCCAATGTAAAGTTAATACTTACCTACCTTTGCTCCCGTCAAATGTAACTCTAGGTTTCTCTTATTCAATGTAATAAAGTAGCAATAGGATAGTTTCTTTTATGAAACGATGTTGAAGATGTTCATCGCCATTTGAGATGACCAGTTCATGAGAGGAGTCGACCGTCTGGAGGATCCTAGAGAATAGAGGATGATGGGACTAGACAACCACCTGGTGGGCCCAACCGATCATCTAGAAGGAGTCCAGACATTTGTTGGACTGGAGGCCAGACAATCATCCCAGAAGGTCCGACTGATCATTTGGAAGGAGTCCAAACATCGATTAGACAAGAGGACCAACCTACCGTCCAAGAGGCAAGATGACCAGTTCAAGGGTTGAACCGATCTACCTAGATTGGCAAGCACAGAAATACATCAACCGCAAGATCATACATGTGATGTAATGATTGACATAGGTGGTAGTAATTCCTTGTGGCTCCAAGGAATTACAAGTAGACAAGGCCATAACCATCACTTTTTGTTTATATTACATGTTCAAGTTGTGGGATACATCATGTATATGATATGTACTATATATGTGGTGATTGGATACAATATATGTATGTATGTGTGTATATATACATATATATATAATCCTGCAAATCAAACATATTAAGTCTTAGATGCTTTCCAATAGTAATACACATGAAAAGCTTGATCGACCAAGCATAGATTTGCACAAATCATGGTGTGTTATCTATCTTATGAAAGTGTGATGGTAGATATGTAGATTTGCAAAAAGCATGGTGTGTATCTATCGTATTGGCTATTGGGTCAGGCTTAGCTGGTGACTTGGAGAGACCAAGCCTAGAGGCATGCAGATGATCACTATAAAGAGTTGTGCAAATCATCCATCATAGATTTGTATGTGATGAAATTGGCATGATAGCCTACCTAAATAATCAAGTTGTGGGTGATCGGAAAAGGCTAACTCACAATTTGACGAAATATGGATCTTGGCTCATTAGAAAATTGTTCGTTGCAATTTTTTGAATTGATACTTGAGGGGGTTATCAATTTGAACAAAATAATGAGAACGATAAATAATTAAGGACCTAATTGTTATTGCCCAAATTTTCATTAAATCAAATCAAAAATGAGTTTTTTACAAAATTGCAAATTCATTTATAGAATCAAATGGCCACACCAAACAATCACTTTTCTCTATGATCGGTCCTTGAGAAGGACAAACTTGTCGGGAACAACTTCCACAACTGGTTTAGGATGTTGAGAATTATTCTCAAATGGGAGTGCAAGCTCTATGCCCTGGAAACACCAGAACCAGAGGAACTTGCTCAAAATGCTCCAAAGGTTGACAAGGATGCTTATAAGAAGCATATTGTGGACGTTGTGGATGTCAAATGCCTGATGCTATGTTGTATGAACCATGAGTTGCAATGGCAGCATGAGAACATGGGGGTGATTGAGATGGCCACACATCTCAAGAACATGTATCAAGATCAGGCAAGATAGGAGAGATGTGATGTCTCTAAGGCATTGTTCAAGTGCTTCATGATAGAAGGAGATCCAGTAGGACCTCATGTAATCAAGCTCATTGGGTATGTGGAGTACCTAGCTAGACTGGGATTCCCCTTGGGTCAAAAGTTGGCCACTTACGTGATTCTGCAATCCCTTCCAGATTCATATAGTCTATTTGTCATGAACTACAACATGAACGACTTTGACAAGCCATTGACAGAGTTATTGGGCATGTTGAGAACAGCTGAGACACAAATGAAGAAAGACAAGCCTAAGTCTGCGGTGATGATCAACAAGACAAAGGGGAAGTCTAAAGGCAAAGGCAAAGCTAAGAAGAGTTCTAAAGTTGTCCAGAAGCCCAAGTCTTCATATCTCAAGGAAAAAGGTGGAGTAAAGAAACAAAGATCACCATTGTCACCAGCCTGGACATTGGAAGAGAAATTGCCCACACTGGTTAGAGGAACTAATGAAGAAGAAGGATGGCATTGAGGCCTCCACTTCAGGTATAAACCATATAAGATAAATTCAATTACTTCTTAAATTTTGGTATGTGATACTAGATAGAGATCTGACATACTGATGTGCAGGATCTGACAAGAAGTAAAGGCCTTCATGGAAGGACAAAGATGGACAAGGCGAAGCAAGTGTTGTAGAAGCCAAAGTCTGCATTTAAATTTATCATAGCCCAATGGGTATGTAATAGAGTTATTAGACCTTCTATTTCATTATGCCATTAGAATAGAAATATTTTCTTTATGCATCTTCTATGGACAAGGATGATTATCAATAAAGAATTATTAGTGCTTATATTTCAAAAGATATGATCTTGCATGGCATTTACTCAAAAATATCTTGCGATATTTATGTGAAATGATCCAAAGATGAATGTTTGTAGTGTTTATACCAAATAATAATAATTGATAACTCAAGACTATCATTAGCATGGTCATCTTGTATGAATATGAGAAGTGCATGCCTATAATACATATCGATGTTGATCTAGATTCCCTTGGTTATTGAACCTAAGGAAACATGCAAGTCTTATTCATGCACTATATGACATGACATCCTTCACTAAACATAGTGGGAGAATAAATTTTTCATTAGACCTTATGCATATGATGCATGAAGATCTTATGGAATGGATGCTATTGATAATTAACTAATACTTCATTTTTGTTTACTAGTAATATGATGATATGTACCTAATGGAATGAAGGCATTAATCCCTTAAAATGTTCAAGGAGATTGTAAATGAAGTGTGACATTGATGAAAGTATTAAGAAACTTTGATATGATCAAATGTTGAAATACTATTACATCAATATCTTAAGAACCTTCTGAAAAGGACTATGATAATGTATCACAAGTCAAATCCACCTAAGCATGATGATGTGTCACAATGAAGGAGTTATACCATGATGAGTCATGATATAATTTCCAATTAATATAATCTTCTTACATCCTCATAGATATATACCTATTACTAAAAAATGTACCATTAGAGTGGTTTGTAAAGCATCATATATGATATGATTTGGGAATGTCCCAATATGTCTAAAGGATTGAAACCCACCTCGAGAAAGTAGTTTCTTGAGAAGGTTTATTCATAAACTATGATAGTTGAACATTACTAATCCCTTTCCAATAACAAAATTGTTTTGTTAATAGGATAACTGAGTTCCTAAAGATTCAGTGGGAGTAAAAGTAATGCTCAAAGTATTTGAGGCCAACAAAGAGGTACAATGAGAACAATGAGAATCGCAAGTTTTGAAATCTTAGGTTCATCATGTACTACTGAATAAAATATTCTAGTAGATCACATCTGAGATTGGAGGATTGTGAATCTAACAATTTAGATGGATTGGTCACACAGGATGAACCAACTAGTTAACTAGAAGCTATTTATGAGTAATATGGGGTCCCTATAAGCTAGTGAGGTAGGACCTTGATAGTGCCACCAAAAGGGGTAATACCCAGAAGGTGCAACAGGGTCTTATGATCAAGACCTACATGGATAACATAAAAAGATAGATTGGTTGAATAAATCAAGTTCAAGTTGTTGGACATGATAGAAATTCTTTTACCAATTGTCATGCTTGTTGTTGTAGTTAGAATGGACTATGATATTATGCATATGAAAACTGGAAACTGGATTCCTTAAGGGAATACATCATATGATGTGTATGTAACACAACCTAAAAGGTTTTGTAACTTCAAAAATACATATGAAATATATAAACTACAAAGTTCAATCTGGGATTGAAATAAGCATCTCAAAGATGGGATCTTATGACTTGACAATATAGTCAAAGAGTTTGACTTAAGTCATGACAAAATATGAAATTTGTGTTTGCAAAAGATTTAGTGAGAGAATATATAAATATTCCACATATGATGAGGAATAACATCTCAATATTGTGAATGTTGAGAACTGGCATGAAAACTCCGTTTGTGACACCCATTGCCACACAAAGTGAGATTACTCAAAACATAACCACAGAAGAAAGATTAATGAATAGATTACCAAAAACACTAAAAATTATAACTGTTTCATAAAACTGCCAGACAGCAAGAACTTCTACATAAAGGTGCTTTCATGCCTCAAAGCATATACAAGTCATGCTATCAACCTATTTCAGAGGACCTATTCCAGAACATATATACATGATTCCACCACATTTATACATAATAGGTATACAACCCAACCACACACAGAAATGCATTCACAAAACATCTACAAAATGTTCCCAAAGATTCGAGTGTACAAGGATGACTTCTAGGACTCTATCAACAAAAGGCATCCAACATCACTTTCAACCTTGTCAGCTACTGCTCCTCTTGCTTCTACTCAACCTCTGTTGTACGATCTCTACCTCTTCGTGCTCGTCCACCTAAAAAGGGTTTGGGAAACCCACGGGGTGAGATTCCAAATATCAACAGGAGATATAACTCACCACCAACTTATTATTATCACATGTAAGATAAACAAAGCAACAGTATGGTTACAGCTATGTGAAATAGGTGACTATTATTAACAAGAAGAGCAATTACTATTGAATTATGAAACATCTTAATAATTTAAAAGGAAAATTAAGAACATGTATATTTCCTATCAACAATAATGTATAAAGATCAAGGAAGGCCCCATCCAATGTTTCCATACTTTGATCCTATACAAGTATACTACATGGCTGATTATGCATTTTATTATGCCCTGAGGATTTGAGTCATACCACCCAAATCCAACCGACCACTTGATAAGTCAGAATTGGTGCCATACAAGGTTTAATGGAAGAGTTGGAATCCACGATCTCACCTTCATCAGTCAGTATGAGTGAACATGCAGTGACCTCATGGGTCAACTGCTTCCTGTGATGTATAGTCTAGTTGTGTAGATTTAGCCCACCTTGGTACAGGTCACGGTGCTAGTGAGTTACGACCACAGCCGTACTCTTCCAAGGTATGGCTTGCTGCCAATCCTATGATACATAACATGGAGCTGTAGTCTAAAGTTGCACTCTTATAGGTATGGCTCATAGCCAATCATGTGATACATATACATTTAGGACACAAGGAGATACCTCAACTTGCACCCTGCATATTCAATAGTATGTGTTCTGATTTAAACTCGTTTCACAATTCAGCAAGTACTGACACTGAATGGATCTATGGCACGGGGAAAACTACAAGATTAAGTTCAACTTGATTAATTAGGTTATTTAAATATCTTTTAGCATCAATCAAGTTACAACATACAACCTCTAAACAAATTCTACATGAACAAGGCCATAACACATCACCAGACATATACTGAAACGTATAAGGTGTGATCCCATTACTTCATGTCTATTTTATAACCTGTGTCCATCACAAGGACCACTTATCTTGGGGTGACAACCCCTCCTCTTATCACTGAGGAAATCATCTTATGCAAGGCAATAAGCCATCATTAGGTCATAGGACCATTTCCTCCTCATTTTGTGTTACCACATCACATGTGCCTCACAAGGCTTATTCAAATATATCATGACCACCATAGCTCATATCTATCCATGTACATCAACTGGTGTTGGCTGAATGGGTAGAAACATATAACAAAAGAAACCATACATCATTAACACTTATCATCTCGTAGGATTCATGCCATACATTTTACATCATTAGAATTAGAGCTTCTCTCTACTCAATTAGTGTTTACAAGGTTGGATCAACAACCACCCTTAGATTATCACTTTCATCATCATCTTGACACATGTCATGAGGTATAGAAACATAGATTTCACCATCATTCATAAGGTATGTTATGATATATATAAACATGGCTCTCATTATCATACATATGACCACCCCAAAGGGTATCACATCATATCATGTCACCCTATAATCAACATGGTGTATCACAAACGCCACCACAAATATCGATTAGGGTTACAACATAGGGTATCGAGTTAACCCTAGGTGTGACGAGCAACAGCAGTGTGTCAGGAAACACACAAAGGGTGTATCGATTGAGCACTTCAAGGTGTTAGGCTAACCTCATAAGACATGTATTGGTTAAGCACTTCAAGGTGTCAGGCTAACCTCATAAGACATGTATTGGTTTAGCACTTCAAGGTGTCATGCTAACCTCATAAGAAATGTATCAATTTAGCTTCCCTTGGGAGTGTAACGGTCAACACCGCAAAGGTGTGACGGGCACAACAACACCCAGGTTGTGACGTACAATGCCCAGGTGTGTTAGGTAGAAATAGAGTGTGATGGTCGCTAGGGTTAGGAATTAACTGGCATCACGATTTAAGGTGTAATGGGAAGCATCACCTCTAAGGTGTGTCGGCCTCCACTAGAGCAAGGCACCATAGTCTAACCTCCATAACTGACCATATCCACGAGGTATACTCATAGTCATGTTAGCTAACACCTCAACTATTCAGGTACTCGATGAGTGTGACGGTTGGTACCCTTCATGAATAACGGTTAGCCATTACTAGGTATCAGTTTAAGTGCCTCTAGGTCATGACGGGCTAACGCCCTCCAAGCAATGCATCCAACGCCATAACAGTTAACAACCATAGGCCAAGATAACCATATCAACCCACAATTATCTACTTTTGCACAAGGCATGACGATCTAAGCATCACCCAAAACATGTCCACCAAGGTTGTGATGACCTTTCACAAGGTGTGATGATCTGTGTCATCACAGGTCGTGATGGCCACCTTCCAACACATTGGCCTATCATGCCTATCAGCATCATCATCTTCCACCTTAGAACAACATTATAAGCAAGGCAAGAAAGGGTAACACAAGGGTAGAAACTAAGAAAGATTCTTTTTCCTTTAAAATAGCACTCAAAACTACCAAGAAGAGCTACTAACATGCAAGATATTACGAGCAAAGGATAAAGACCAAAGATAGCAAGTAAAGGGTGATAATAACAAAGAGAGTTTAGAGTTATATAAACTACCTCAAGGATCACCACCAAGCTCCAAGCTTCATGAGCTCAAGGTAGAAGAAGATCTTCCAAGCTTGATCACCACAACACCTCCAAGAGAGAATATGGAACCAAGGTTAAGAGGATTTGAAGAAGAAAGAAAGAAGGTAACCAAGATCCATGGTCGAGAAGAAGAAAGAAAGAGAGAAAGAGAGGCCAAGGATCATGGCTTACCAAGGTATAGGATGAAGAGAGCACCACATGCATGGGACTCATCCTCTAAGCTCCAAGGGAGTGAGTCCTCTAGCTCAAGTTTGTCCACTAAAGAGGGAATGCAAGGATAACGAAAAGAATTCTCTTACATGGAGAGAAAGAGGTATACATATAAGAGGGATGAAAAAGAGAGAAAGGGGAAGGTGTCACCACCTTAGAACCTTAGGTGACACTTTTCTATGAGAAAGAGCCACATGCAACACCATGCAATGAGGTGATGAGATCTATGTCTCGCCCACTAGGTCACCTATGATGGCCAAGGCCGATACACACATCCACCCTCTTCACAAACTGATATGGTGCATCTCTAGACACCACAAAACCGATTGGTGCATCTCTAGACACCACAAAACTGATAGGATGTCCCTCAATACACCCACAAACTGATACAAGGCCTCTCTAAGGCTCTCAAGCCCGAGACAACACTTCTAAGAGCAAGGCATACCTCAAACACGTGTCCACAACATCACCAAGGATGTCACCACTCATCCAAGGCATAAACATGATGCCCATATCTCTCTCCTCTAGATGATGCTAAGAGAGAGAAGGAATACTCTAGATGTGGCAAATTTTCACATCAACCCCTACTCTGGGTAAATTGCAATTTGCACCAAAACCTCTCCACAAAACACAGGCATCAACCAAACAAGCTCAAACAAGGAACTCAAGCTTTCAACATGCCCTAATTACATCTCATATGATTAGAGCAAGGAGCTAAGCAACATACTTAAGAAAAACAAATAGGGTTATTGTCACGACCTCCTTTTTAATAATAATACAACCATAGAGGAAGCATTTGAACATAATGGAGATCATGACAAATTGTGGATTGATATCATTGACCAAGCACAATCCGTAGAATAAAAGAAATATCCACCAGAGTGCCTTATTACAAGCCATAAACAAAAGACTCTAAGTCCAACATAAAAGAGTTCAAAGGATGAAACTCCAACATAACATAACTAAAAGGAAAGACAACTATCTAGAATGGCACCCTACCAAGTAGGATTCACGAACTATCTTTGAGCTTGAGCTGACATCCCTGAAGTCTAATTCTTATCCTCCTCGTCTGCGGACATCTCGTCCCCAGCCCATGCAAGGCAACGTAAAACTATGTGAGTGGCATTGAGCAGTTATACTACATAATAGCTTATAATTGAAATAACATGAGGAAATAACTTGAAAAATAATTAGGTAACATAATTAACATGATTGCATGAGAACATGATTAACTTAACATGATTTCATAATAAGATGGTTTTTACTTGAGTTGATATAGTTGCTCTCCTGATTTACACCCACAGTGCTCATAAGGCCATTTAAGGCTCACATAAGGCCAATTAAGGCTCACATAATGCTCCCACAGAGCTCATAAGGCCAATTAAGGCTCACATAAGGCCAATTAAGGCTCACATAACATGATTGAGAGAACTATATCAACATAACATGAATTATTATACTTGAACATAGTTACCCTGATTTCTTGATCAATTAACATGGCAATGATTAGTAGTGTTACAAAAGAAAGCATATTCATCAAAACAGTAGAAAACGTAAATTCGTAGTATTTTCATGATTTTCATAAGCATAAATCGAATAATAGCATAATTGTACATCATTGAGTAATCATAACAATATAAACGAATAATGTAAACACATAACCCTAGAATTATACTCAATGTGCAAGATCCACTCACCTGATCCTGAGGAGGTATACTAATGGTAGATGCAGTCCAGATCTATCCTAATATCCTGTGAATAACATAATTATTAATTAATTACATATGATTAACATAGGTGTATGATTCCCTAATTAATTTTGGGAATTAGGTCGAGAGTCTGGGTCTGAAACTAGGACTATGTTGTAGATCTCGAAAAATTGATCAAAAACCATATATGGATTGTCCCCATCTGAGCTCTAGATTATTTTCTATGATTTTATAAAGATCATAGATATTCTGACCAATCAGAGGCGAGGAAAAATCCATTGAATCGATTTATTAAAATGCTAGAATTATTAGCTGAAAGAATGGAAAAAATCTTGATATGCCCTTGCATCATAAATCAGAGACAGGAGGCGTGACAGGGCATATAGGTAAAATACTCATCAATATGAATATGCGATCGATATTGAAATGATTAGGTGAAATAACATAATTACCCATGGTAGTGTGACACTGATATTGACATCGTAAGGGTGTGAGGGTAATTTTGGCATTTGGTTTCTTTTCTGCTGGCCATGGCGTTGATGGTACCACTGGAGCTTATGAGCTCAAACCAAACTCCAGGCTACAGACCATAAATCAAATAGGTAGCGACTGGAGATCATTCCTCAAGTCTTTCCGGTCTCAGCAATCCCAGGAACATGCGGTGAGGTGACTGGAGGCCTGAGAACAGTAAGCCACCATGGCCAGAGCAGGGGACTCAACTCAAAACTGGGTTTCGATCAAACAACGGTAGAACATAATGAATGAGGGAAGAAAAAGCTTCGGGTTGGCATGATGAAGGTAATGGAGGGGTTTCCGTGGCCTAAACATGGATGAAAGCCTGATAGGCAGACAAACTTCACTGGTCAGAAGAAGGTTTCATGGGTACATCACTAGGATGAATCTTGGTATGTAATGGCATTAGAAACAGATAGAAAGGGGTATGGGGATGCTTACCAGAGGTTTGATTGAACTGAGAAGGTCGGAGCTCCATGCTCGAGCTCGCCGGCATCACTGAGGTAGATCGGATCTGCGGTGGCTCTTAGGCTGGACTCAGTCCAAATTGGTGGCGGAGGAAGGTTGAACTATGCCTGAGTGTGCTTCCTAATTCGCTAGCTCTTGGTGTGATGGTCCCTCGTGACCTGGGTGATGGCACCGTCGACTGGAGGAGGAAGGTCTATTGGGCGTTTCGGCTGTGAGTGCTTATAGGGGTTGATCTAGGGCTTGCTAGGATCACAAAGATCTCATGGTTCTATTGGCGTCGAGATAATAGGAAACCATTGAGGAGAGAGAGATATTGCGGGCCAAGGGTCGGGGTATCGTTCCCCCTCTCGCGCGGATACTGCGGGAGGTAGGGGATGAAGGCCCTGACCTCGGATCCCCATCCAACGGCTCACAAAGAGCCCAGTTCACTTAAGTTGCGCGTGACGCACAGTTTTCCCGAATCTTGGAAAAATGAAGGATAATCACAAGGATTATCAAGTTCATTAATCAATGAAATGTCATTATCTCCTATTTCCTTCCTAATACCATTTGGAGCCTTTAGGATTATCCAAAAGTAACCAAATTTGGTGAGCAAGCTAATACGACCATGAGGAATCTAATTATCCAATTAGATTTTGGATATGAGTTAGGGAAACATGTGTTTTACATTATTAGTTACTTAGGGTAATTAACACATTAATAATCATTGCAAGGGAATTTTATTACCAAATCTGAGGGAAGCTCTATAATTATAATATCTACTCATATACCAACATGTGGGACATGTTATACATGTATACAGATCCAAACTATCATTAAATCCCAACTAGTCACTATTGCATAATTAGGGTTAAGTTTTCATGCATTATACATGACATTAATATGACTAATTATAGATGTAAATGATTCAATTCAAGGTCCACTTGGCACATTTAGCTCATTTTGAAATACGAATTAAGCATGGTCTGTACTTAAGTCATCATATGAAAAAAATGGATTATTTCAATTTAGGGTTTCACCTTTATTAAATACCAAGAATTTTTGGGACTAAATTTTGAGGGTCGTTACAGTTATCCCAAAATGTGGGCTAGGTTCCTTACACCTTCAGTTGTGAAGGATAACATGAAACTTCTTATAAGATAAGAATCAAGGCCTAAAGAGATAGTTCTTGAATGTTTCATAATGGAAGTTTGAGCACAGACAATAGGCATGTGTTGAAAGAGTTCAACATGGAAGGATTCAATGAGAGAGAATTCAGATTAGTCTCTCATGAACCCTATATTCTGATTCTTATGAAGAATGGAAATATCATGAATAAGATTCCATAGGCCAGCCCAACAATGGATCTATCATGTAAGCTATTAACAAGCTTATCTCATATGATCTTGTATGTATTGGACATGATAAGATGATATAAATTCCAATAAGGATTATTGGAAAGGCATTAGAGATATCCATTAGTACTTGATAAGTGACTAAGGATAGATTGTTATTCAATGATGATAGCAATATAAGGGAAGAGTTGGATGTAAAGAGTTACATCGATGCAAGCTTCCATAAATGGCAAAAGTGATCACAAATTAAAATATGTTTTGATTCAAAAGAACAAGTGATGATTATTTGGAAGGTTCCGAACTAGTAGCCATTAATTCTAATCTAAAATATAATCCAAGTCTACTTGTTTTATGAACACAGAGGATACTATATGGATCTAAAAGTTCATATGATGAATTTATAGATGTTCTGACCATTGATGACTCAGTAGAGATGCTATGACAACAATGGAGCTAATTGTTAGGCAAGGAATGTCAGGTACCATATTACGGAGGTTTCATCTCAGAGCAAAGAGATAAGAAACATGCAATATACCACATATAAGCAAAGTGTTGCTAACCTGCTAAATCAGCACTAGTACAACAGAAGCATGTTGGACATGTTTGGATCAGTAAGTATAAGATATGATGGTTCTTGGATCTAAGTGCAAGTGGGAGTCTGTTGGTAAGGTATGCCCATAGAGCCAGTCATATGATGATTGACATGGCATAATTACCTAAAATGATTTGATTAATAATACCATAGATGTATAAAGGCAAGCTTCCAATTCATATGTTTCACTCATTTATGAGATAATGAGGACACCGGTCGAATGTATAGAGAACTATATTACTCAATGGTGTATGTTGTCAAGTTCCTATCCTTACAATGAGATCATATAGATGTTAAGAGTACATATACATATTCTCATTATGTCCCTAATCAGTTGTTATTGTGGAAGGTTGAAAGACAACAATAACATATAAGATTAGAGTGTGAGTTGGTTGATGACTAAATCTCATTAGTCATGATATGGCAATATCAAACCAAGAACATAGATACATGTTAGGGAACAATGTATCGAATAGACCCACCTTTAGAGTGACACATGGTTTTTTGGTCACATTTGTCTCTCATAGTGAAGGTGGTGATTGTGATTCATAGACCTAAAATCACTGCACTCATCACATGTCGTTGGGTACTCTTTGACACCATCAAATGAAGTCCTAAAATATGGGTTGTTATAACGATGATGATTGGGTGACTTTGACACATGGGGGTATACTATGAGTGATAGATATGGGATTTGTCCCTCCTACTGGAGTATGATATCATGGCTATTTGATAAGTGAGACTAGAAAACACATGGGCATGCACATATGAATCAATATATGATATTGAGGTCATATTATCGCAGATAGTCTTCTCTTAGTTCAAGAAACATGGATTGAACATTGAGAGGATGACCTACCATGCCTCGAATTCATCCTGGATATCAACGACAAAGGAATTATACAATCACTGCAACACCTTACACAGATTGTAGGTTGAAGTTCTTCTCCAACTTTCCATTTCACTAGGGTGGCACTGATGTGCGACTAGGCACCACTCTTTGCTTGTGATGTCATAAACTAGTTATGGACATTCACTGCCAACGTGACATGGGACCTATAGGGTCACACACATAGGAACTCATCTAGAAGAGGATTTTAATCTTGAATGACAATTGGATTGATTACTAAAGTGTTTAGATATTCAATTAATACAACAGATTGCTTGATTAGCTGACCAGGTCTGCCAAACGACCATCTCACTAAGTGAGACGACTGTTTGGGCAGCCAGACGGGTGTCTTAAGTAGTTGAGATAGATGTTTGGGGGTTAGTTTGATCAAAGATCGATTTGGCTAAGTTCTACCCATGAACCGACCGACTCAACTCAACTCACCAGACAGTCGTCTAGGTGAGTGAGATGGGTGCCTTGCTTGGGTGAGACGGCCCGGTTGGGTCAAATGAAGGTTTGCGATGTTTCCCGAATAGTTTTAATTATTCTTTACTTGAGGAACAAGGAAATTAATATGAGATATTAATTGGATTCAAAATAGCCAAATTCATTTCAGATTGGAAACTACCAAGTTGTCATTTGGCAGAGTGAGACGACTGTCTCGCGCACCAGATGACTGTTTGGGTGTGCGAAATTGCCGTTTTGGCTGTTGGAGGTTATGAAAATTTAAGATCTTCTGGTTCTTTCTACTCTCGCACATTTATCCTGTATCAGATAGCAACTGGGAACCTTGGCCCTGGCCTCTACTATATATAGAGGGGTACTGGGGGCTTTCTAAAACACAACACAGACAACTGAGAATTAGTTCCTCTAACAAGTGTTGTCCTCTCCGATTCTGGTAACCAAGAGAGCCCAGGCAAGTCCTACCTGAAAAGGAGGGATAGACAACAGAAGAGAACACTAAGAAATTTTTGTTGTGGGAGAGAAGGTTGGTGAGTAGTACACCAACGGGGAGTACAACTCCTTCCTATCCATTCTTGGTGAACGACAAGAGTTCTAGTTGGTCCATGTGGACTACTCTAGAGGAAGGAGTCATTTGGATGCTGATCGGAGAGCAAAGTCAACCTACAGTCCATGATGAGACTACCAAAGTCACTGTAGAGGTTGTTCATGGTGAAGACCAGGAGCTGCACAACCACCGTGCATGAGCAACTTGTCAACAATTGCAAAGAAGCGAGTTTTGTCACTGGACTTGCTCTAGAACTAGGTATAACTCGCTAATATCATACTTCCTATATCATAGTAGTTTGCGCGATCTTACTATATAGGGAATATAGATAGTTAAAAATTTTGTTTCCACTGCTATACGTTGTGTCTGTATTTCTCTATACTATCCTCAACTCTCCTAAAAGAGAAAAAAAATGCTCATGTTTTTATTCACACTCAGTCTTTTGTTCTCTGCATCCTAAGTTTGAGGAATGGGTGTTGAGCAAAGAAAATATTTTTAGAGACATTGGGCAGCCAAGCCTCTTTTACAATGTTATATATTTTTCATCTTTTTCACTCAATCTAAGGTGAGGGGTGTGTATACCATCATTGGAACACAATCCAACTCGATTATAGCTCAAGAACTAATCATGCATGCTTAATTCCTTGTAAAGATCTTCATTATTGTTCAAGCATTAGTAAATTTGCGGCTTGGATTCATTTTGATCGAATTTTATCTCCATCTAATGGTCTTGAAAAAGGGGATTATCATTTGCAAGATAGATTAGAGAAAATGGCTTTTATAAACTATGAATGGTGCATAACCATAGATTGATTTCCAAGCTTAAGGAAGAATCAATGAATTTCTAAAAAGCAAGATTTCAAGCATTTAAGACTAAGATTGGGAAATTAGACATAGAGGCGAGCATTTACCTATTGCATTCATGTTGCAGCCTTAATAGCAAAAGATTACAAATTATGGAGCAAAAGTCTTATTAAGCTGCAATTTTACTCTAATATGTAGGAAATATAAAAAGGAAGCATGCATGCATGAAGGAAAGATAAGGAAGCAGAAATGAAAGAGATAGAGGGTGGAACACCTACCACCCAAAAGCTTAAAATGTTACTCATCCTCGAGAAAATCTCAGGCTTTGTCTAATGATCAACTTTATCAATCTTGGGCATTTTTAAAAACTAGAAATGCTTTAAATTTGAATATTTGCCTTATACTCCAATCTATCGTCCTAGTTCATGACCTAAAACCATACAAATTATGCATATATATCCAAATCCATCTATAGTCCTAAATCATGATCTAAAATTGAACCAGTCTTATGCTTATATTTCCAAATAGTTCATGACCTAAGTTTACACCAATCATGTCCAGAATATATCAAGATTTTTGTCATGGAGTGAATTTTTTTTAGACCTTCAAATATCTAGTGACATGTTTGATTATCTTGTGGATGTCATCAAGAGTGCAAACACTTTAGTAATGCACAAATGATAAGGATGCAACCATAACATGGTAATATGATGTGGGAACCCTAATGCATTGGTAAAGATAAGGATGCAACCCTAACATATGAGATATGTCATGACATAACTAGAATTTCTAAGCTATTTTCTTTCAATCTTTTATGAAGGGGTGTTTCATCTTCGATGTTTTAAAACCTCCAAATAGTGGTTGGATATAATCATGGAGCTTTTGTTTGTGTATATGTTACACCTAGAGAAGTGCCCTAGATGTGGATGAAGACCTTTTGTTTTTCCTTAAAGTAAGAGGATGGTTTAATTTCGAGGAGGAAATTTCTTTTAAGATGTATATGGTGTGATGGACGGGATTTTGGCTTAATTTTGAGGACAAAATTTCTTTTCAGATGTGTAGGATGTGATGGAGTGAATTTTTTTTTAGACCTTCATATATCTAGTGACATGTTTGAGTTTATCTTGTTGGATGTCACTAAGAATCCAAATACTTTAGTAAAGCACAAATGTCAATTGATATTAGTTTGATGATTAAGAAATATACATTGTTGTCATATTGAAATATTTAATTGATTGGTAAAATATTAATATATTGAGACCAATAGTTGAGTGTTATGTTGTTTGGATGATAATAATTCTCTGTCTAGAGTTTTGTTAGGTTTTGATGCTCCTAGAGGGAAATATGTAGCTTTGAAGTAGGCTTATTGATAAATATGTTGATGTACTAGGACCAATATATATTAATTTGGCCTATGTTGTGATTGTATCCGGAGTCAGGCTACCAAGGCTTGAAGAGACACGGAACTGTAGCTTGGCACCATATCACCAGTTGGATGGTCAGACTCGACGGTGGATACACCTTCTTCCACCTTTGTCAGTTACTCGGCCATGGGGAGAAGTTGAGGCCATGACATCACCTTCACGACCCTGATCGTGAGTTATCTAACAATGTAAGATGATTAGAACCCTCCAAACCCCTCGTAGGACTTCATTCGACCCCTTACTTGGAGAAAATGGAGAAGAGACGAGGGAGCTCTGGCCTCTTGTCCCAAGTGCTTCTCCACCCAGCAACAAAGTGCAGTCGAGGCAGGAAGAATGGATACCGAGGGGTGGTTTCAGTGGGATCTATTAGATGGCATATATACCTGGAGGTCTAACGACTTCAACCACATGCTTTTCCTACCCTATCTGTGGAGGTTTCGTTAGGAGTTAGAATTCCTTTTGCTGGAGAAGAAGATCGAGTTCAGGGAGGGATGCACTGGGTTTCAATCTCAGAGCTGGAGCCTCGGTGAAGTTGAGGAAGACTAGGCGGTGCTAATGGAGATTTCCGTCATAAGATTCGATGCATAGAGGCTGTTACCCTCTTCTGCTCTACCGCAACAGCACCAACGGTGGAGAGTTCATGGAGGCAGATCTCCACAGGCGAAGCCAATGTGCTATGAATCCACGAAGTTTGGTACGGTGTCTACGAATTTGATGGTGGTCAAAGGATTTGACAAGGAGCCTCAGCATCTCTCTGATTTCTCACCGGAGTCATCGTTCACGGTGGTTGCGGCGCGAGGCAGAGGAAATTGCAGTGTCTCTGCGATCCGGAGAAAAAGAAAAGAACAAGAGAAGCCGGTTGAGTAGCGTCTTGTGCAGGAAAGAGGGTGAACCGCTTCAACCAGACTGGCCGACTCAAACCCAGAATCAAAATCAAAGAACCGGTCAGCTGAGCAAGGGATGCGCCACTTGTTGGCCACGTGGCGAAGCGTCATTGGCCCAAAGGTAATGAAAATACTAGAAATATCTAGATCTTAGAAAATGCATAGTAATTTGTATATTTATCAGAAAAATATGAACGAAGTATTCAAATTCTCAGAAAGTTGTGTAGAACACAATGGAATGGTAAAACTAGGCTTTTGATGCATTAATGTTAGGAATATCATGTAATTGGTGAAATGTTTATATCATGAGTTATAAATAACAAATGATGGCTAAAATTATGATAATATGTCAATAAGTCTATAATCATGTTTAAAATTCATTTGATGTCAGAAATTATGATGTTGATGCACGAAATCATGTAATTTGCTTTATATGGCTAATTAGGGCTAATAACCCTAATTAAAGTGTAATAATTACAAATATGCTCAAGAAACCCTAAAAATTGTAGAGTAAGCTTATATCACTATTTTTAAGATTATATATAATTCTGAGATCATAATTATGCATATAAATAACGTTACATGTTTAAGGATCGTATAATGATGAGAAAACCCTAATTGGATTAATGTAACTAATATAGGGTAAATGCATGCAAATAATGATATGGAAACTAATGTTAATATAAACAAACCATAAACTAGAACATGATCTCAGTAAGATAATTCCAAGACAAGAATACAAATAAAGATGAGAAGATCTATAATAATGAACATAAACCTTAGTGGGCTTAATTAGGGTTAAGATGATGAGAACCTGATAGTGATATATGATCTTGTCTTAATCAGGGTTTGACTAAGGGTAGAGTGGAATCATGGATGTGATATATATGTGGATTAGATTGTCTTGCTCAAGGTACGTCATTACCTCTTACTTGGCTTATTATACAATATGCTTGCATTATATGTGTAGTAAAATACTTGGCATATGATATTGGATGAAATGATTGTTCTTGTATGATATGTTGCTTGATTTTCCTTACTTATAGTTATGAACACATGAAAAATAATATATATATTCTATTATATGAAGCACTAATTCTCTTTGGTAGAATAGTGTTGGAAAGTGATCATTCTCTTTGGTAGCAGATCACATTGTACAATGATCTAACTCTTTGGTAGTAGATCATAAGGCCTTGCGTCTTGACCCCTTTTGTACCCGAGATGATGCATTATTCCCTCATGTGGCAAATTCATGGATGGTATAATGGAAAATGTGCCTAAAATATGTGTTCTATTTTGTTAATGAAATCTTTGTGCAAGTATATGTTTTCTTATATTTGTTTATTACTGCCAAGTTCTAATTTTATCGTATTGCCAAGCTTAGTAATGAGAGGTATATAAAAAGACATGTAGGGATACTCAGTACAATATTCTTGAATATTGTGCTGACGTGTACTACATGTAATCTTCTATTTAGGATGTGGACATATGATCTTGAAGAACCTGGATAGTTAAGAGTTGTGTGGCGAGCTGATGTACAGGTGGACCTGTTGTCTTAAGATTATGTTGTTTAGTGGTGGTACATTTTATGTAAAAGTTTATTGTTCAATGTATAATATCAAATGTTGTAACAATTCATGTTGTAATTATATGTTGAATGGTGAACATGTGTTGTATGGTTTTATTATTGTTCATGTGCATGTGCTATTGTTGTTTCCTTCTGACTTCCTATGATTTTCTTCTTCTTAGCCTAGTGTGGGGTGTTTAAATTGGGATTCTCGCTGAGGTGAGGGTTTCAATTTGGATGTCACACATCAGATTAAGTTTTAGAAAATTCAAGGATGTCACAGGTGGTATCAGAGCATTAACAATAGTAAAGCCAGGAATTTTCTCATTATGCAACTCAAATTAAAGAAAACATTGAACTTTAAAAATCATTAGGGTTAGATTAGTCATCTTTTAGAGACTATATCTGACCTAGCCTCTAGGTTAGCATCTAGATGCTTGAGAACTAGGTCTAGACTAGTGCTTGTTGTATAACAAGTTCTTAGGTGTTGTTCTTTCCTTATAGTGCAGTGGTATGGGATGTTGCATTATTTGGAAATGATGTACATCACGGGAAGAGAAACCTTTGACATATGATGCATCTATGTTTTGAGTAGCTACATCAGTCTACACCTTGTTCTCACCCTTTTCATTAGGTGATAGGGTACTAGACTCTCTGCTATGTGTGGGGCACTCATTTTGTAGATTTGGTTTTTGATTCTAATCGGATCGAACCTCGATAGTTTTCTATGGCGCATGTTTTATCGGAGAAAAATATATAATATTTTATTATATATGTAAGTATTACAAAAATGTGTCCCCACACACGTATGAGTAGGAGGTGGTCATGCAACCTAACTGAAAGTAAATGACATCAATTTAGAAGAGAGAGTAGTTCTAGATTAGATGTCTATAGCCTTGTTGGAATATATGATATATGAAATAAGTTTTGATGATATGATATAAGTCTTATATAGATGATATAAGATGGTTTATGATGATCAATGTTGTCTTTAAGGATTAAGGTTCATATTCGAGAATTTGACATAAGACTTGATGATACATTTAATTGTGGTTTTCTAATATAAGTTAAGATAAGTTGTGAGTCAGCATGAGCCTCAAACACTTTTACAAAGGAGGACATCTAGTATTAGGACCAGTAAAAGGGTTAGCTCCAGAGAGAGTGAGACCCAGAGGGAGAATGTCAGAGAACCTAACCTCCAAGATATGAGAAATATGAGAAATGTATGTTGTGATATATCCTAAACTAGACTACTCCTGAGTGAATGAGTTGAGTTGCTTAATGCATGATTCCTATAGTATTGTTTAACCCTAAATGTCCTTGGGAGGACCAAACCCTAGAGTGAGAGAGAGGTTGTCTATATATGTGCATATGTGTATATGAATATAAGGACCTACCATCTGGGTGGGGGAGAGAGAGTCCCAAGACCCTAGAGGAGGTAACTGTGTTGGTTTCTATGAAGCCTCATGCTCAGGATGGTGGTTCCCATGTAGGGCTCTAGTTGTGTAGATGTAAGAGAGAGATGAGATATAGTATTTCATGGTTAGAGATCTATGAAAACAAAATATCATAGTGTGGTTTGGTTGTGCTTATGTGGCTAGAGCTAGTAAAGCGATCACTAGGGCCAATGACGTAATATGAGAATCTTAGACTAAGAGAGGAAAGATAAAGTACATGCATATGAGACACTCATTGAGTTGAGTTAGCTCAGGGAGATGGAGCATGGCGCTACCCTCATGATATGGGTCAGGAGAACCTTAATTGGACTAGATGAAGTTTTGATATATGTTTGAAGAGTCACTCATAAAATTTGGTTTAATACAACTGTGATATAACATAGATAAGAATGTGATCTAATCTTGAGGTTTTACATATGGACATGACATGAAGGAAATCTTGAAATGGTTTAATAGACATCAATTTATAAATGGTTAACCATATACATGAATAATGATGATGCTATGAATAGTTGGCTAATCTCATAATGAATCTATAATATATATTACAATCTAATATGAGAAAGTACAATGAGATGACACTAATAATACATGTTACATTAATAGTGATGACATAATATCGTAAGTGAAACTAGTGATGAATTCACTAATAAACTTGTAACTTAAAATTAAAGTGAAATGAGATGATATAAATAATGAACATTGAATGTGGTGTTAATATTAGTGCCCAACAAAGCTTTTGCATATAATTTTAAAAAAATAGCACAATAAAATGATGATGGCACCTTGATATGATCTAGATGGATAAAGTGGGTTAAGTATAGTTAACTCCCTCCTAAAAGACATATGTTAATGTCGAACATGTTCTAACAATTAGCTCAATAAAATGTTAATGACACCTTGATATAGTGGGATAAATTTAGTTAACTCCTTTAGAACAGGGTAAAATGATGTGGGAACCCTAAAGATAAGGATGCAACTCCAACATATGAGATATGTCATGACATAACCAGAATGTTTAAGTTGTTTTCTTTCAATCTTTTATGAAGGGGAATTTCACCTTAGATGTTTTAAAACCTCCTAATAGTGGTTGGATATAATCATGGAGCTTTTGTTTGTGTATATGTTATACCTAGAGCAGTGCCCTACATGTGGATGAAGAGATTTTGTTTTTCCTTGAAGTAAGAGGATGTCTTAATTTTGAGGACGAATTTCTTTTAAGATGTATATGGTGTGATGGACTAGATTTTTACTTAATTTCGGAGACGAAATTTCTTTTAAGGTGTGTAGGATGTGATGAAGTGAATTTTTTTTAGACCTTTAAATATCTAGTGACATGTTTTAGTTTATCTTGTTGGATGTCATTAAGAGTCCAAATACTTTAGTAAAGCAGAAATGTTAATTGATATTAATTTGATGGTCAAGAATCATACATTGTTGCCATATTGAAGTATTTAATTGATTGGTAAAATATTAATATATTGAGACCAATAATTGAGTGTTATGTTGTTTGGATGATAATAAATCTATATCTAAAGTTTTGTTAGGTTTTGATGCTCCTAGAGGGAAAATATGTAGCTTTGAAGTAGGCTAATTGATAAATATGTTGATGTACTAGGACCTATATATATTAATTTTGGCCTAAGTTGTGATTGTATCTGGAATCACGCTCCCAAGGCTTGAAGAGGCATAGATCTGTAACTTGGAACCATATCACCTGTTGGATGTCAGACTAAGATGGTGGATCCACCTTCTTCCACCTCTATCAGTTACTCAGCCATAGGGAGAAGTTGAGGCCACGACATCGCCTCCACGACCCTAATCATGGGTTATCACACAATGTAAGACAATTATAACTCTCCACACCCCTCGTAGGATTTCATTTGACCCCTTACTTGGAGAAGATGGAGAAGAGACGAGGGAGCTCTGGCCTCTTGTCCGAAGTGCTTCTCCACCCAGCAACAAAGTGCAGCCGAGGTAGGAAGAATGGATACAAAGGAGTGGTTTCGGTGGGATCTATTAGATGGCATACATACCTGGAGGTCTAACGACTTCATCTGCATGCTTTTCCTACCCTATCCATGGAGGTTTTGTTATGAGTTGAATTCCTTTTTCCGGATAAGAAGATCGAGTTCAGGGAGGGATGCAGTGGGTTTCTCTCTCAGAGTTAGAGCCTCAGTGGAGTTGAGGAAGACTAGGCAGTGCTAATGGAGATTTTTGTTGTAAGATTGGATGTGTAGACACTTTTACACTCTTCTGCTCCTCTGCAGCAGCACCAATGGCGGAGAGTACGTGGAGGCAAATCTCCACAGATGAAGCCAAGGTGCTATGAAGCCATGAAGGTCAGTACGGTGTCTACAAAGCTGATGTTGGTCAAAGGATTTGACAAGGAGCCTCATCATCTCTCTGATTTCTCACTAGAGTCATTGTCCGCAGTGGCGGCATCGCGGGGTAGAAGAAATCATAGCATCTTTGCGATCAGAAGAAGAAAAAAAAGAACAAGAGAAGTCGGTTGAGTCGTGTCTCATGCTAGAAAGAGGGTGAACCGCTTCAACCCAGATCAACCGACTCAAACCCTGAATCAAAGTCAAAGAACCGATCGACTGAGCAAGGCATGCACCACTTGCTGGCCACATGGCAACGCATCATTGGCCCAAATGTAATGAAAATCCTAGAAATATCTAGATCTTAGAAAATTCATAGTAATTCGTAATATGAAAGAAGTACTAAAATTCTTAGAAAATTATGTAGAACACAATGGAATAGTAAAGCCAAGATTTTGATGCACTAATGTCAGGAATATCATGTAATTGGTGAAATGCTTATATCATGTGTTATAAATAACAAATGACGGCTAAAATTTATGAGAATATGTCACTAAGTCTATAATCATGTTTAGAATTCATATGATATCAGTAATTATGATGTTGATGCACAAAATCATGTAATTTTTTGTATATGGCTAATAACCCTAATTAAAGTGTAATAATTACAAATACGCTCAAGAAACCCTAAAAATTATAGAGTAAGCTTATATCATTATCTAAAAGATAATATATAATTATGAGATCATAATTATGCATATAAATAAGGTTACATGTTTAAGGGTCCTATAATGATGAGAAAACCCTAATTGGATTAATGTAACTAATATAGGGTTAATACATGCAAACAATGATATGGAAACTAATGTCCATACAAACGAACCATAATCTAGAACATGATCTTAGTAAGATAATTTCAAGACAAGAATACAAATAAAAATGAGAAGATCTATAATAATGAACATAAACCCTAGTGTACATAATTAGGGTTAAGATGACGAGAACCTGATGATGATATATGATCTTGTCTTAATCAGGGTTTAACCAAGGGTAGAGTGGAATCATGGATGTGATATATATGAGGATTAGATTGTCTTGGTCAAGGTATGCCATTACCACTTACTTGGCTTATTATACAATATGCTTACATTACATGTGTAGTAAAATACTTGGCTTATGATATTGGACGAAATGATTATTCTTGTATGATATGTTGCTTGATTTTCCATACTTATAGTTATGAACAAATGAAACATAATATATATGTTCCATTATATGAAGCATTAATTCTCTATGATAGCATAGTGTTGGAAAGTGATCATATTCTTTGGTAGCAGATCACATTGTACAATGATCTAACTCTTTGGTAGTATATCATAAGGCATTGCGTCTTGAGCCCTTTGGTAGCTTAGATGATGCATTATTCCCTAAGGTGGCAAATGCATGGATGATATAATAGAAAATGTGCCTAAAATATGTGTTCTATTTTGTTAATGAACATCTGTGTGCTAGTATATGCTTTTCTTATATTTGTTTATTACTACCAAGTTCTAATTTTACCTTATTTCCAAGCTTAGTAATGAGAGGTATATAAAAAGATATGTAGGTGTACTCAGTACAATATTCTTGAATATTATGCTAAAGTGTACGACATGTAATCTTCTATTTAGGTTGTGGACATATGATCTTGAAGAACCTGGATAGTTAAGAGTTGTGTGGTGAGCTGATGTACATGTGGATATGTTGTCTTAAGATCATGTTGTTTAGTGGTAGTACATGTATATGTAAAAGTTTGTTGTTTAATTTATAATATCAAATGTTGTAACAATTCATGTTGTAATTATATGTTGAATGGTGAACATGTGTCGTATGGTTTTATTATTGTTCATGTGCATGTGCTACTATTATTTCCTTCTAACTTCCTCTGGTTCTCTTCTTCTTAGCCTAGTGTGGGGTGTTTAAATTGGGATTCTCACTGAGGTGAGGGTTTCAATTTGGATGTCACACATCAGATTAAGTTTTAGAAAATCTGGGTATGTCACAGGTGGTATCAGATCATGAACAATAGCAAAGCCTAGCATTTTCTCATTATGAAACTCAAATCAAAGAAAACCTTGAACTTTAAAATCATTAGGGTTAGATTCGTCATCTTTTAGATACTAGATCTGACCTAGCCTCTAGGTTAGCACCTAGATGTTTGAGAACTAGGTCTAGACTGGTGCTTATTGTATAGCAAGTCGTTAGATGTCGTTCTTTCCTTATAGTGTAGCGGTATGGGACATTGCATTATTTGGAAATGATGTGCATCACGGGAACAAAAACCTTTGACATATGATGCATATATGTTTTGGGTAGCTACACCAGTCTACGCCATGTTCTCACCCTTTGCATTAGGTGACATGGAACTAGACTCTCTACTATGTGTGGGACACTCATTTTGTGGATTTTGTTTTTTATTCTAATTGGATCGAAACTCGATGGTTTTCTCTGACGCATGTTTTATTAGAGAAAAACTATACAATTTATATTTTTATAATGTAAGTATTACAAAAATGTATCCCCACACATGTACGAGTAGGAGGTGGCCATACAACCTAAGTGAAAGTGAATGGCATCAATCTATAAGAGAGAGTAGTTTTAACTTAGATGTCTAGAGCCTTGTTGATATATGAAATAAGTTTTGATTTTATGATGTAACTCTTATATAGATGATATAAGATGGTTTATGATGATCAATGTTGTGTTTAAGGATTAAGGTTCAGATTTGAGGATTTGACATAAGACTTGATGATGCAATTAAATGTGCTTTTCTAAAATAAGTTAAGATAAGTTGTGAGTCAGCACTAGCCTCAAACTCTTTTACATAGGAGGCCCTCTAGTGTTAGGACCAGTTATAGGGTTAGCTCCAGATAGAGTGAGATCTAGAGGGAGAAGGTCAGAGAACCTAACCTCCAAGATATGAGAAATATGAGAAATATATGTTGTGATATGTCCTAAACTAGACTACTCCTCAGTGAATGGTTTGAGTTGCTTAATGCATGATTTCTATAGTCTTGATTAACCCTAGATGTCCTTGGGAGGACCAAACCCTAGAGTGAGAGAGAGGTTGTCTATATATGTGCATATTTGTATATGAATATAAGGACCTACAATCTAGGTGAGGGAGAAAGAGTCCCAAGACCCTGGAGGGGGTAACTGTGTTGGTTTCTATGAAGCCTCATGCTCAGGTTGGTGGTTCCCATGGAGGACTATAGTGGTGTACATGTAAGAGAGAGATGAGATATAGTATTTCATGGTTAGAGATCTATGAAAAGAAAATATCATATCGTGGTTTGTTTGTGCTTTGTGGGTAGAGCTTGTAAAGATATCACTAGTGCCAATGAGGTAATCCGAGAACCCTAGACTAAGAGAGGAAAGATAAAGTATATACATATGAGATACTCATTGAGTTGAGTTAGCTTAGGGTGACTAAGCATGGCACTACCCTCATGATATGGGTCAGGAGAACCTCAATTAGACTAGATGAAGTTTTGATTTATGTTTGAGGAGCCGCTCATATAAGTTGGTTTAATACAACTGTGATATAACATAGAAAAGAATGTGATCTAATCTTGAGATTTGACATATGAGCGTGACATGAAGGAAATCTAGAAATGGTTTAATAGACATCAATGTATAAATGGTTAACCATATACATGAATAATGATGATAATATGAATAGTTGGCTAATCTCATGATGAATCTCTAATAGAGTTTGCAACCTTATATGAGAAAGTACAATGAGATGACACTAACAATACATGTTACATTAATAGTGATGACATAATATCGTGAGTGAAACTAGTGATAAATTCACTAATAAACTTGTAACTTATTATTAAAGTGAAATGAGATGATATAAATAAAGAACATTGAATGTGGTGTTAATGTTAGTGCCCAATAAAGCTTTTGAATATAATTTTAAAAAAAATATCACAACATAATGATGATGGCACCTTGATATGATCTAGATGGATAAAGTGGGTTAACTATAGTGAACTCCCTCCTAAAAGGCATATATTAACATTGAACATGTTCTAACAATTAGCTCAATAAAATGTTGATGACACCTTGGTATAATGGGCTCACTTTAGCTAGCTCCTTCAGAACATGGAAATATGATGTGGGAACCCTAATGCATGTGTAAATATAAGGATGCAACCCTAACATATGAGAGATGTCATGACATAACTAGAATTTCTAAGTTGTTTTCTTTCAATATTTTATGAAGGGGTGTTTCACATTAGATGTTTTAAAACCTCCTAATAGTGGTTGGATATAATCATGGAGCTTTTGTTTGTGTATATGTTTCACCTAGAGCAGTGCCCCACATGTAGATGAAGACCTTTTGTTTTTCCTTGAAGTAAGAGGATGGATTAATTTTGAGGACAAAGATTCTTATAAGATGTATATGGTCTGATGAACTAGATTTTTGCTTAATTTTGAGGATGAAATTTCTTTTAAGGTGTGTACGATGTGATGCAGTGAATTTTTTTTATACCTTAAAATATCTAGTGACACGTTTGAGTTTATCTTGTTGGATGTCATTAAGAGTCCAAATACTTTAGTAAAGCACAAATGTTAATTGATATTAATTTGATGATTAAGAATCATACATGGTTTCCATATTGAATTATTTAATTGACTGGTAAAATATTAATATATTGAGATCAATAATTGAGTGTTATGTTGTTTGGATGATAATAAATGTATGTCTAAAGTTTTGTTAGGTTTTGATTCTCCTAGAGGGAAATTTGTAGCTTTGAAGTAGGCTAACTGATAAATATGTTGATGTACTAGGACCAATATATATATTAATTTTGGCCTAAGTTGTGATTGTATCTGGAGTCATGCTCGTAAGGCTTGAAGAGACACAGATCTGTAGCTTGGCACCATATCACTCGTTGGATGGTTAGACTCAGACGATGGATTCACCTTCTTCCACCTCTCTCAGTTACTCAGCCATGGGGAGAAGTTGAGGCCAAGAAAACGCCTCCACGACCTTGATCGTGGGTTACCACACAATGTAAGATGATTATCACTAGTATAAGAATGCTCTGTAGCGTCGGTTTTTTTAAGCCGGTAGCGTCACTTTATAACCAACCCATAAGTGGTCGTCGCTATAGAATTTTCTCTATAGTGTTAGTTTTCTTGACCAAAGAAAACCGACCTTACAGAGTAAACACCAACCCAAGCGAGAAAAGAAGATCATGTAAGGTCAGTTATTCCAAAAAAGTAGACCCTGTAAACTGCCTCGGTCGAGAAATATTTCGACCGAGATTATTTCAAACGAGAAAAAAGAGCCTGTAAGGTCGGTTATTCCAAAAAATCCGACCATGTAAACTATCTCGGTCGAGTAATATTTCGAATGAGATTATTTTGGTCGAGAAAATTGTCGACCAAGAAAGTATTGTCTGAAGCATCAAAGATTTATTCGGTCAATTTTGTCGACCAAGAGACCTTCGGTCGACAAAATTATCGCCCGACAGGTTTTTGGTCGACTAAATTGTGGACCGAGGGAGTGTCTGCAGTCAGTTATTTAATTTTTAGGGTCAGTTTTTTATAAATAACCGACCTTAGAGGGTTTGGAGCTCAATCTATTGACCTACTAGTGTCGGTTTTCCTAAAAAACTGACCTTATAGAGGACATATTAGGTTGGTTATTTAATAAAACTAACACTAGAAGGTCTACAGATTGAGCTTGATAACTAGACCTCTAGAGTCGGTTATTTAAGAAAACTGACGCTAGAAGTTACAATTTTTTTTTAATCTACAGAAATAGAAACAGAATAGAAGAACAAGAAGATTCATATATTCTGGGAGAGGGGAGCATTGATGCTCAACCGTCACCATTCCAAACCACACATTCATAACAAAAATGATTCATATATTCAGTTGAGTTACACATAATCACATCATAATTTACAAAATGATATATTGCAAGGTCTGAGATGATATTAAATGTCAGATACAAAAGTAAATATGAAAGAGTTCCAAAACCACATACATAAATGGAGTTGACATATTCAATCCAATGCTATATTGAATTCATTTAGAAAAGCATCTGACCACTCTTCTCGGAATTCATTTAAGTCCTCAAGTGTGTAAGGCTGAGTTGTAAAGATCTGTAACAGAAAATGCACATGCTAATATTTTATAAAATGACTACAATCACTTGTAAATTTATGATGTTATTCTTTATTACCTGATCTATAGTCTGAATGTCATGTGATGCTTGTTTGAGAATAGCTTGCATATATTTCATTACATAGTAGCCACAAGTTCAGTCATTATTTTGTATAGGACACTACAAATAATGAATTATACTTAATGTTAGTAAACTACTATAAGAAGGACTTGAGATAAGACTATCAGAGTTGACATGTAAGTTGAAAATTAATACATATAAGGCTATGCAGTTGTCAAAGTAGCTACCTTGACATTTTTCAAAGGCAATGTCTTTAATTTTGTGGGTATTTGTCCTCCATCTTCACGAAAAGCCTTTATACCCCTATCAATTAAACGATAGTTGGTAAAATAGAAATTATAAATAGAAAGATCATGTTGAAGCATTGACAAAATTTATGCTTACTCTATAGCTTGCAATTTCAGTTTGTGACCCCTTGTTGTTTTACCCATTGGGTCAAGATAATAAAGAGTCATCAATTTTGGGACAATCACCACTAATTCCCAATGTCTAGCTCAAGAATAAAACAAATATTAAAATAAATAATTTTATTCATTATTAAAATTATATTGAATAATAATACTTACTGGACGTTAAAAGGAATTAGGATAATTTTCTTCCCCTCACTAGAAAAATATTTAAATGTAGTAGAGAAGTACTCATTCACATCCTCAATATGTGTCGCCACTTGACTAGTGATTGAAGGAACTAAGAATCCAACATTTCTTATATCAAAGTTTGTGGTCTCAGTATATAAATGGTTGTAAAACATTTGTAATTATTTCCATATATAGAAATAAGCTAAAAATGTGTATTGGAATTTTCTATATTGATAGATCCTTACCTTATCCATACTTCAATTATTGAATTATTCAGCCAATCATACCATAACAACTCTATAATATCATCAAGAAAAATATAACTGTCAAAGTTACTCCCAGTTGCATCTTCTATTAAATTGATCAATATTTGTAATTCAGAACTTTGGTTGGCTAAGTATCGACACAAACATTTACATTTACTTCTCAACTCATTGAATGTGGATTCTGGAATAAAAGATGGCTTGGGTATAGGAAGACGACTAGTAGAATTTTTACTTTTTGGTTTGCAAACTTGTTAATTAAATTACATACTTATATTACACGAGTTCATATATGCAGTCAAATATGAAAAATATGATAGAATAAAGGTATACCTTGTCATTGATAACCAAGTGTCTAGGCCAACCCGCCATAGCACCCTCACCTTCTTCAATTGTACTATATTCAGGATTAGGTATGGGTAGTGGTTTGTCCCTCATTCTGTCATACACAAGATTGATGGACACACGATAAGTGTCATCAGTCATTTGTTGGCAATGCAATGTACCACCAAAGTTGTATACTTTGTCTGCTGCCACAACATTATATTCTAGGACCTCCACTGCAAGTTTACAGTTCATACCAACCTAGAATTGAAATAATATATACAAAGCGGTAAACCAGATACCTATTACAATTATATATATATCATATATATATTATACTAATAAAAAATATATATAGAACAAAAACTTACTGCATATTGTTGTGGTGGGTCATTGGGAGTGCTCCCATGACCTTCTACAACTGGATCATGGGCTTGTACCTCATCACTTGAGAGACGCACAATATGAATAGGTTGAGAAGGTTGAGTAGGATGAATTGAAGACATTATGTATTTTACTTTATGTGCTACTAATGTTTCAACCTCATCTTGTGTAAGACATCTTGCACGACCTTTTTTAGATTGCAAATGGCCAAAATAAGACTTGAATCATATGTCAGCTCCTAATCCCCTAACACAGCCAAGATGCTCCTTCGTACTAAGAGCAACTGATAGTTCATCCATGTGGCCAGTTGGGATGAACTTTCCTTCCTTCCTTTGCTCGTGGAGATCAATCTATTCATAGTTAATAAAAATATTAAATCACAATATCAATTAGATATAAATAAATCTAAGTTTGTGGGAGTTACTCTTTACTTAGTTGGGATAAACCTATCATCTTTTGTGCCACCTCCTTAGTTGCAGGGTTGACAATTTCACCTGCTCGATTCTTTCTAGCATCAATCCACTACAAGTGTCGGGGTGGACACTCAGCTTGAGTTGTACTGGACTCTTCTCCAGAAGAGAGTTGTTTCTCTTGTAGTTGGCAGCAGAAGGCATAACCACTGGGGCCCAAGCGATGGTCATGCACATTTTTGGCCCGTCTTTCTTTTTGGGCCTCGTGAATAGCCTGATCATTTAAAATGAGGTATTGCAATGTAGACTTGGCAAACATATATAAAATGATTCACCTCCTTAATTGTATAAAATTAAAGATTCATACAATACATCACAATCTTTATTACTTGAAACTCTTCCGTGTTCCTAACTACAACAAATCTTTCCCACACCTAAGGGTCTATAAAAATATACATATTTGTTGCTTTCTTCTTTTGTTTAGGATTATCTATAAATTCCCTTTTGAGATATGTCTTAAAATCCCTCCATCGTACACCACAACGTTGTAGCACTTTTTTCTTGTGATCTTTTTCATTTAGATGAAAAACACCCTATACATGCAAAAGAAGCAATAATGTTGTATTAAAAAGGATATGTTTCCATAGATGAAAAACTAAATTAGAATCAATAAACAAAAACATATTAAAATATTATCACTTCCACTCACAGATATATCTTTCCATAGGAGGTCTTTTAAGACATTAGAAACATCATGCCAATTTTTTATATCTATTGGCACCTTACTGCGTGTGGTCGACCCTATGTAATGCTTGAAAGCACTAGCATGTTCCCCAATAGGTGCTCCTGTGACATCAAACTGGACTGCCAATTTCTCCCCTTTGGCCCTGAGCTCCTGCAGCCTCTGCATCAGTGTGGGACCTCTACTTTTCTTAGCATCACCACTACCATCCTCATGGTGCTCATGCTCAGAATGTTCATCTTCACTTGCCATTTTAGAACCTACAAGTATACATGATAAAAGAAACATAAGTGATAATAAAACCACAAGTGGTTGAATGATATATGATGTATATCTAAAAGATTATGTGCTTGAATGATAATAAAATAAATAATTCAAAGAATACATGCCTCTAGTATTGATTGAGTTGTTAGTCAGGTAAAATTCTTTCAGCATGGTCTTGACGTTTGTAGTATTCATCGGTGTTATCTTCAACATTTACACTTGGCAAACCAACTGAGAATGGGCTGGAATCATCATACTTTTTGTAGTTTTCTTCTTCATTTATAGGATCTACAGTAAACTATCTTTTTCTATGAAGAACGACAGACCAATTTTTATTTTTCGGGTCATCAATATAGAATACTTGTTTTGCTTGGTCTGTCATGATGAATGGCTCATCTTTCTCACCAATTTTTTCAAAATTAACTAATTTGAAACCCAACTCATCCACTAAAACTCCTTTGTTGTTGGCAACCCAACTACACCTAAAGATAAGAACTCTAAAATTTGTATAGTCCAATTCCCATATGTCCTCAATGACGTCATAATGTGACATCTCAGCTTCGTGTGGTCTTTTATCTTTGGCACTAGCAAAATACAACGAACAAGCTTGAACAGTGACCCCACTATTTTGAACTACACTACTTTCATTTTGACGCTTTGTGTAGTATGAAAATCCGTTTATGTCACAACCTTCATATGACATGACATCCATTTTTGGCTTAAAGGCGAGCCATTTTATATTCTCAGCAACATTATTCGGTGATTCAGATAGTTGATTAAAGACTTTCTATTCAAACCACCTAATAAATGTTTGACTATGCTCTCTTACAAGCCACATTGAATTGGATCATAGATTATTTCTCTTGATAAGATCATTGTGTTCTGTGATGTAGCTACTAACTTCATCGATGTTGTGTAAAATATACAAATGTGCTTGTTCCCACAACTCACGACTGATTCCTTTTACTCATCCTCCCAAAGTTCCTTTGCCACAATAATATTCAGTATGATGGGAATTTTTTAGATCGCTAGAAGTATCATTGCAATTCAAAAAATCATTGCAAAATTCCATCACCTTCCTAGCCACATAACCCTCAATAATACTCCCTTCAGGACGATAACGATTCCGAACATCACCTTTAAAAATACTCATGTAGCGTTCAAATAGATACATCTAGTGTAATAAAATTGGACCCAACATCTTCACCTCACTTGTAATATGTACTACAAGATGAACCATGATATCAAAAAATAAAGGAAGAAAGTACATTTCAAGCTGACACATGGTAACAATTACATCATTCTGTAATTTATTGAGAGTATCAAGATGTATCACTTTGTTGCATATTTCATTGAAGAAGAAACATAGTCTTGTGATTACAAACCTTACATGCTTTGGCAATATAGATCGAATAGCCACAGGTAAAATTTGTTGAATTAAGGTGTGACAATCGTGAGATTTGAGACCTATCAACTTCATATCCTTCTTTGATACCAATCTATGAATATTAGAAGAGTATCTTTGTGGAACTTTAATATTATACAAGCACTCACAGAAAGTCTTTTTCTCCTGCTTTGACAAAGTGTAACAAGCTGGTGGTAAATACGTGCGGTTACCCATGATCTCCAATGATAATTCTTTTCTTATACCCATTAATTCTAAATCTTTTCTAGATTTGATGTCGTCTTTAGTCTTTCCTGGTATGTTCAATAGCATACCAATGGTGCTATCACAAATATTTTTTTCAACATGCATGACGTCAATGCAATGTCTAATTGCCAAAGATCTCCAATAAGGAAGATTCTAGAATATTGACATCTTCTTGTATAGAGATTTGTCACATGCGAGAGTACAACTACTTGAACTCTTTCCAAATTCATTAACAATATGTTTCACCCGATCATATACAACATTTCATGGTATAGGTTTAGGAATTCGTGGTATAGGTTTAGGAGCACTTTGTTCCTCAGTTGACCCATTAAAGGTTTTGCGTTGCCTTCGATAAGGATGCACTGGTGGGAGAAATCTCTGATGACCAAGATATATGATTTTACCACCATGTTTCAGTCGGATTGAATTAGTATTTTCCTCACAAATAGGACATGCTTTGTATCCTTTTATGCTATATCCAGACAAACTTCCATAAGTTGGAAAGTCATTAATCTTGCAAAACAACATAGCACGCAAACTAAAGATCTCTTTACGTGAAACATCATATGTCATAACACCTTCTTCCCATAGTTTCATTAGGTCATCAATTAGAGGTTGAAGGTAAACATCAATATCATTTCCAGGTTGCTTGGGCCCTGATATCAATATTGACAACATGACATACTTATTTTTCATACACAACTAAGGAGGAAGATTGTATATAACAATCATAAAAGGCCACGTGCTATGTTGGCTGCTTAATGTACCATAGGGATTCATTCCATCTGTACAGATTCCAAGTCTTAAGTTTCTTGGTTCTTTACCAAATTGAGGGTATAATAAATCAATTTTCTTCCATTGTGGTGAATCAGATGCATGTCGTAGGACGCCATCATCATTGGCCTTTAACTCCCCATGCCAAGACAAATTTTTTGCATCTTCTGTATTAGCAAAGAAGTGTCAAAATCGTGGTATTATTGGTAGATACCATATCACCTTGGAAGGAGAGCTATTTTTAGCCTTAGCTGAATTTGTGGTCTTATATCTTGACGCATCAAATTTTGGATAATTTATCAAATTACTATAGTTCTTCTGAAATAACACACAATCATTTGGACATGCATGAATCTTCTTAGTCTCCATTCCCATTGGGCACATTATTTTCTTTACTTGATATGTTGAAATTGGAAGCTCGTTGCCTTCAGGAAGAATTTCCTTTAACAAAGACAACAGTGAAGTGAAACTCTTATCGCTCCACCGGTTTTGAGCTTTAAGAGTATACAATCGCATCACAACACTCAACCTCGTGAACTTAGTACAACCCTTATATAATGGTTTTTCAGCATCATGGACAATGTTTGCAAATAAAGAAGGTGGATCAATGACATTGTCCCGACAACTACATAGCATCTCATCAACCATATCATCCTAAATCGGGTCATCCCGAATCAGTTCATCATTGACATTATCATCATTATCTATATCTTCTATGCCACAACTATTAGTATCGACATTTTCTGATCCATAATTAAATTTCTCTCCATGTCAATACCATTCATTATAACCTTGTATGATCCCATTTCATATGACATGATTCTTAATTTTCTCAGCAGTATCAACTTTCAAATTATTACCACAATTTCTACATGGACAATATAGCCTATTTGTAGGTAGTTTCCTATGTTCCTCAACAAATTTGATAAATTCATCAAGACCTTTTGCAAACTCTGGACTGCAACAGTTCTTGATAGACATCAAACTTCGATCCATTTTCTATATCATATTAAAATAAATTATAAAACTAAGTGTTTAATATTGATACTATAAGTTGTAAGTTTTTATTGATAGGAAGTTAATTTATTTTGATACTAAAGTGTACCACCTATCCCATTTTTAAATATTTAATCTCACTAGTAACTGTATAATGTATGTTTACTTTTGAAGAAAATTTCAGCAACATTTCCCCTAAGTTCTCCAAGTACATCGATGTAAATGGCAAATAACCACCCACATATGTACCCAGAGAACAAATGAGGAAATACTACTAAAATTTTCTCCAAAACTAAACATACATTATACAGTTACATCCTAAGTGAGATTAAATATCCAAAAACAATCCCAAACCGGGGACTATCTAAAATTTACTCCTAATGAGTAAATTTTGAACGAGTTTCTAAGTTGATACATGCATAAATGTATTATTGTCATATTTATATATTAAGTTAAACAGCATGCATCGATGATCTCATCTATAAACCCTAAAGTGTCAATCAGGGAGTATACATGTCTAATCTTATATTAATTTTTAGAATTTATATAATGATTACATATGAAAAAATACATGTTTTAATTATTGGTTGGGTTACCAATCATATAAAATAGAAAAACAATATAACTATCATGATAAATGTGCGCAGGTCCACTCTCGGTCAATGAATTCATCGACCAAGAGTCCACCTGTGTGTGCCATCCAGGTCCACTCTCGGTCGAAGAATTCTCGACCATGAGTGGACCTGGACGCCGCACGTAGGTGGACTCTCAGTCGACGAATTCTCGACCGAGAGTGGACCTGGAGGCTACCTTGGTCGTGGTGGCGGTACCACAATGGGCATAGATAGACCTATATAAATAGAAAGTCTTACCTCTGCGACCGTGGCAGTGGCAACTTCGAACTCCACTTTGGTGTCGGCCACTTCAAGCTCCACTCCGAGCTCCTATTCTTTCGGACGATGACAATGGCAACAGGAGAGAAAGCTTTGGCGGTGTGGTGCTCCACTCCAAGATCCTCTTCTCTCAGACGACGATAATGGAAACGGGAGAGAAAGCTTTGGCGGTGCGGGAGAGAAAGAAGAAGGAGGTCTCGGCGGCGCGGGAGATAAAGAAGAAGTAGGTCTCACGGGAGAGAAAGAAGTATGTCTTGGCGCGGGAGAGAAAGAAGAAGTAGGTCTCACGGGAGAGAAATAAGTATGTCTCGGCCACTTCAAGCCCCGGGCCTGACCTGTAGGGTCGGTTAAAACAAAAAAGCGACCAAGAGATAAGTGGTGCCTGTGTCGGGTAAATTAGCACCCAAACTCAAACTTGGTTGAGAATTTCGTCGATCGAGAGAACCTCGATCGAGAACTTCGTCGACTGAGGGGACCTCTAGGGTCAGTTAAATGAAAAAATCCGACTCTAGAGGTGCTTATACATGCGCGCTGGAAAATTGTATCCAAAATTCAATTCGGTTGACAATTTTGTCGAGCGATGGACCTACAAGGTCGGTTAAAAGGAAAAAACCGACCCTAGAGGTACTTATACACGCACGAAGGAAATCTGGATCTAAAACCCTAAACACACAAACTCAAACTCAGTCGATAATTTCATCGACCGAGAGAACCTCAGTCGAGAAATTCATTGACCGAGGGGACCTCTAGGGTCGGTTAAATGGAAAAATCCGACCCTAGAGGTGCTTATACATGCGTGAAGGCAAAC
This sequence comes from Alisma plantago-aquatica, assembly GCA_963693085.1. Lineage (NCBI taxonomy): Eukaryota > Viridiplantae > Streptophyta > Magnoliopsida > Alismatales > Alismataceae > Alisma > Alisma plantago-aquatica. The sequence goes on along the minus strand of OY856410.1, from coordinate 149,281,681 downwards.
TGGATCCAAAACTCAATTCAATCGACAATTTTTTCGACCGAGGGACCTACAAGGTTGGTTAAAAGGAAAAAAAACTGACCCTAGAGGTACTTATACACGCACGAAGGAAATCTGGATCCAAAACCCTAAACACCAAACTCAAACTCAGTTGAAAATTTCGTCGACTGAAAGAACCTCAGTCGATAAATTCATCGACCGAGGAGACCTCTAGGGTAGGTTAAAAGGAAAAAAAATCGACCCTAGAGGGGCTTATACACGCATGAAGGAAATTTGGATCCAAAACCCTAAACACCCAAACTCAAACTCGGTCGACAATTTCATCGACCGAGAGAACCTCAGTTGAGAAATTCATTGATCGAGGGGAGCTCTAGGGTCGGTTAAATGGAAAAATCTGACCCTGGAGGTGCTTATACATGCGCGAAGGCAAACTGGATCCAAAATTCAATTCGGACGACAGTTTTGTCGATCGAGGGATCTACAAGGTCGATTAAAAGGAAAAAAACTGACCCTAGAGGTACTTATACACGAACGAAGGAAATCTGGATCCTAAACCCTAAACACCCAAACTCAAACTCAGTCAAGAATGTCTTCGAATGAGAGAACCTCGGTCGAGAAATTCATCGACCGAGGGGACCTCTAGGGTCGGTTAAAAGAATAAAACCGACCCTAGAGGTGCTTATACACGCGTGAAGGCAAACTGGATCCAAAATTATATTCGGTCGACAATTTTGTCGACCGAGGGGACCTACAAGGTCAGTTAAAAGGAAAAAATCAACCCTAGAGGTGCTTATACACGCGTAAAGGCAAACTGGATCCAAAATTAAATTTGGTCGATAATTTTGTCGACCGAGGGGACCTACAGGGTCGGTTAAAAGAAAAAAAACCGACCCTAGAGGTGCTTATATATGCACGAAAATAAAATGGATTCAAAATTCAACTCGATCGGAAAAAAATTCGACCGAGAATCCCTACAAGGTCGGTTATAAGGAAAAAGCCAACCCTATAGATCGAGAAAGTACTCTTAGAGGTCTTGAAAAGTCGATTTTTTAATAAAACCGACCCAAGAGGTCTTAAATGGTGCTCACATTTTTAAAAACATATAAGGTCGGTTATTTGGAAAAAATCGACCCTATATATCGAGGCGCGAAGCCAAAATTGAGCAAATATTTGCCGCGGGAAACCGTAATGGGTTTTCTAAATCCCATTGTCTATAAGGTCGCATATTTTATGAAAATTGACCCTATAGAGATACACTACAAGGTCGGTTATTTTAAGAAAACTGACCCAAGTGGTCTTAAGTGGTGCCTGCATTTTTTATAGACATATAAGGTCGGTTGTTTTTAGAAAACTGATCCAAGAGGTCTTAAGTGGTGCCCGCATTTTTTGTAGATATATAAGGTCGGTTATTTGGAAAAACTGACCCTACAGGCAGCGACGTTATTGGCTAAAAATGTAGTAGTGTTAGAACCCTCTACACCCCCCATAGGACTTCATTTGACCCCTTACTTGGAGAAAATGGAAAAGAGACAAGGGAGCTCTGGCCGCTTGTCCCAAGTGCTTCTCCACCCAGCAAAACAATGCAGTCAAGGTAGGAAGAATGGATATGGAGAGGAGGTTTCAGCGGGATCTATTAGATGGCATATATACCTGGAGGTCTAACAACTTCATTCACATGCTTTTCCTACCCTATCCATGGAGGTTTCATTACGAATTGAATTCCTTTTTCTAGAGAAGAAGATCGAGTTCAGGGAGGGATGCACTGGGTTTCTCTCTTAGAGATGGAGCCTCGGTCGAGTTGAGGAAGACTATGTGGTGTTATTGGAGATTTACGTTATAAGATTGGATGTGCATAGGCTTTTACTCTCTTTTGATCCACCACAGTAGCACCAACGACGGAGAGCTCGTGGAGGCAGATCTCCACAGATGAAGCCAAGGTGCTATGAAGCCACAAAGGTCGGTATGATGACTACAAAGTTGATGGTATATAAAGGATTTGACAAGGAGCCTTGGCATCTCTCTGATTTCTCATTGGAGTCATCATTCACGGTGGCGGTGGCGCGACGCAGAGGAAATCACAACGTCTCTATGATCCAAAGAAAAAGAAAAGAATGAGAGAAGCCAGTTGAGTCACGTCTCGCACAGGAAAGAGGGCAAACCGCTTCAACCCAGACCAACCAACTCAAACCCAGAATCAAAATCAAAGAACCGGTCAGCTGAGCAAGGGATGTGCCACTTGCTGGCCATGTGGCGATGTGTAATTGGCCCAAAGGTAATGAAAATCCTAGAAATATCTGTTGACTCAAGGTCAATTAGGTCAATGTTGACTCACGTCTAAATTGACTAAACTCGTGTTTTGATGATGACTAACCATTCCACATATTGGCGTCTAATGTCTCTACTTGAGTAATTTCAGATTATGTATAGACACACTCCAAATGCCCTAACTTGCGCATCTCAAATTGGAGAAAAGACAAGTCAAAGTCATACAAGTGCACATTTTTGTAATATGATGTATATCCATTAGAATCATGTTGTAAATCACTTGTAATGATTGTATGACTTGTAATTAAGCTTAGAAAAATATCAGGAACACTTAGATCGAATATTAGAGCACTTTAAATGCATCTTTGAAAATCAATTACAGGCACTTGGTCGGTCCAGTTTCCCACCCTGAAACTCGACCGATCAACCTTGGTCGATTTTCTGAAGATTGCATCGGTCGAGTTACACCCATTAGAACTCGACCGATTGCACTGTACGGAAAAGTGCAGAAAAGTGTTTCTAGCCGTTGTAGAGTTGCAACAAGTGAAAATAGATCCGTTGCGAGCCACAAAATGGCTAGTTTTCATTCATAAGTGTTCCCAAAGGCTAAGAGGCATCCCCAGCTATAAATAGGACCCATTGGGCTTCATTCCAAGGTTGAGCATTCATTGCAAACGCTTTATGAGGTTCCTATTCTATAGTTGAGTGCTTCTTATAGCCTCCTCTCTCTCTCTAAGCTTAATTACTTGCTACATCCATTAGAGTGAGTAGGAGATTTGTAAGAGAGCTAGTTCTACTTGTATATCTTGTGAGTCTCTCACTTCCACCACCTCCCCATCTCTCATTTGCAATCATGAAGATGAAGGTTCTCTCTCTTGTTCAAGAGAGGTGAAGAAGAACAAGGGAAGGAGTCCCTTGGTGAAGATCAAGGCTGAAGACTTGGAGCTAGAGTGGGTAAGCCCTTGGATAAGGCAAAAGACTCAAGCTCAAGTAGGTAAGACCTTGGTGGAAGCTTCTCCGAGCGAAGGTGAAGTCAAAGGCGGAAGATCCAAGAAGAGTGGGTAATTCCTACAAGGTCGAAGACTTGTGCAAGAGTGGGTAAGTCCTTGGAGAAGGCCGAAGACTCTTGCAAAGTGGGTAAGTCCTTGGTAAGGTTGAAGACTCTTTGTATTGGATAGGTAAGTCCTTTGTTGGTCATGTATTGTAAGTCTTATAAGTGAATATAAGAGTGCAATTGTTGGAAGTCCTAGAGGTTGACCTCTCTAGGCAAGTGGACTGACACACTTCTAGTTTGAAGTGTGGAACCACTCTAAATAGCTTGTCTAATTGGTGCATGTTCAATCTCTCTTATCCTTGCTATGCATGATTTAGTTGCACTCAAATTGCCTATTTAGCAACTTTATCTTGTCATATATTTTGAAGGTTTAATGAGTTTTGTTTAAGTGCTTTCAGCTCTATTCACCCCCCTCTAGAGCATCTAATCACCCATCTAGGATCCAACAAGTGGTATCAGAGCGGGTCTTCTCCAAGCATACTTCCACAAGTAGGAGAATATGGATGACTATGAAGATGGGAAACCTTCAAAGAGAACAATAGAAGGAAACAAGAGTGAAAAAGGGATCACAAAGGCTCCATCAACAAATGAAAGCACTAGTGGAAGATCTAGTGAATTTGAAGATGGAAGATGCCATTGCACCCTCTTGATAAGCTCAATTAAATATTTAAATGAGGTAAATCCAAGTGTTGAGATTCTAACCAATTATTATCTTAGTCAACTAAACGCTTCTAAATTTGCAAATTCTAGCTTGTTTGATAAGATTAAATTTTTAGAATGTCAACCTTCTTTGACTACTTCATTTATAGAGCTTGCTACTACTATTTTTTCTCTATCTATTGTTTCTTATGATATTAAATGTGCTTATGAGAGTCAAGAGCTTACTTTGCAAGGAATAGAATGTGTAGATAAAGTTTATCCTTCAAAGATTACTTGTCTTGTATATGAACTTGCTTCCTTGTATAGTAGTGTAATTGCTCTTGACCCTCATACTATCTTTTCTTATTTTGATGCTCTATCTTGTGATAAAGATTCTTATATGACTAAAGATGTTTGCTTAGAAATCTATCTTATGCATGCTAGAGATGATATGAATCTATTGTGTTTTACCTTTACTTCTCTTACGCATGACAATCATAGTTTGAGATCTTCTTTGCAAAGATTCTTTAGTGATAAAAAGAATCTTAATCAAATCCTAGACCATAATACCAAACAAATGGGTAGAGATGGCATTGGACTTGACTGTAGCCAAAGGAACAACAAAGACAAAGGACCTTCATTTTTCAATGAAGAATCCTCTAGTTCCAAGGCTACGGGCACTTGTAATTATTGCAATGAAATTGGTCATTATTCTACTTGTTGTCCTTTTAGGAGAGCACCCAAGAGCAATAGGACTTAGGTTGCTAAAATAACCCCTCCGGACCCAAAAACATGATTGGGGACCATTTCATCTTTCTTCTTGTAGGTACTCGCAAATGGATTGAGTTGATGTATTGAATTGAAAATTGACTTGTCAATCCACATGAAAGAAGAAAGGTGAGATGTGTAGAGGGTGACAACAAGTGGAAAAAGTAATGGTAAGCACAAAGGTAAATGTTTTATTGCTTATAACCTATCCTAACTTGTTTTTGTCAAGTTAGTGTGCACTATACATATGGTTTTTGAGTCAAAAGTGGCATTTTGTGATTCTCTTCACACTCTTGCTCAAAAACTATTTCTAATGCTTCTATAGTGCATTAATAACTTACTTAGACATGTTTGGATATGGTTTGTATATTTAACATGCCTTTAAATATGTTTTCATGAAATATATGTGCTCTTTGACAGCTGCTCTGTCGGTCGAGTTTGCCCTATTGAAACTCGACCGATTGGCACCAATGGGTGTTGCCAACAGCTGTCATCGGTCGAGTTATCAATGCACAGAACTCGACCGATAACACTGTGCACGGAATATAAATTTGGCTTATTGAGTGAGAATTTCCCTCTCAACTAGATTTTCTCAACCAATAGCCTTATTTCTTTGGCACTCTCTTTTGGTACCTTTATATATGCATACCGCCATGTTCTAAATTTCCTATCTTGCTTACAACTCTATCTCTCTAATTGCTCTAAATTGGTATATCTATATCTTGCAATTACTTGCTTTGAGTTGTTTTGCAGGTTTTGATGATGATCTCTTTGGATCTCTTGGTTGTGTCTAAAATTGCTTCTGTTGTACTCTAACTTGCTACATCTCTATAGGTGTATATCCTATTTTGATACAACTTTGAGGTTCATAGGGGTAATCATCTTATGGTAAGGATGCATATCTAGTGAGTTATATCCTTTCATGCTTCTAAAATTGCATATCTCTTTGTTTGGATATATCTCTACATCTACTCATAGCTTTCTCTTTGACTTGTGTATCTTTTAGTATCTCTTGCTATGATCTAGATCCTACTAGTAGTCCTAACTTGTGATATCATCTACTAGTAGTTCATATACATGTAGTTCTAACCCTGTTTATAATTGGCTTCTTTGCTCATCTATATGCTATGCTTGTTTCTTGTCTCATACATGCTCAAGATTATTTCTTAAAATTGCATATCTACTATCTTGAGTTGCTTGCATAACATTGTGATGCAGGGTACATAGATCTACATGATATGTGGGAATTGGAGTATTTTTGGATTTTATGCAGATCTTGCTCCAGTTTCAGTTTTTGGTGCAAGACTAGTGTTTTTATGCAGAAACGGCTTTCTAAGCAAGACTCATCGCTTTGCCATGAGATCTGATGGTTTTTTATCAAATTTCATCATCTTGAGGGTCAAAATTGCAATTTATTGTTTTTCTGGAGCACTTTATCTTGCATTTTTGGGTTGTTCAAGTATATGCTTTAACTTGCTTTTCTTTCTATGCTTGGACAAGCCCCTATCTGTGCTCTTCTACTCTCCTTATATATATGTGTGTTATCTCCTTTCTCTTTAACTAGTGATGTCTCTTATTTCTTCATAACCCCACTTTTTGAAATGACAAAGGGGGAGAAAGGTATGTCTTCTTTTCAAAGAGGAAGAAGGCATGTCTTACATGAAGAAGAGAAATATGTTCATGTCAAGGGAGAAGGTAAAGGGTAGAAGACATATATGTGTAGAACATATATGAGTAGAAGACATAGTTTCTATAAATGTTATGAAAGCTAACCATGCAGGAGAAATAGCATCAATTGAGGGGGAGTATGATAACTCCATGCGCATCAATTGAGGGGGAGCATATGAACTCCATTCTATTGAAACCCCTAGGTTTCTCCAAAGGTATGAATTTACTTAAATGCTTTCAATACATTTATGGAATGGTTTGTCATCTTCAAAAAGGGGGAGAATGTTGACTCAAGGTCAATTAGGTCAATGTTGACTCACATCTAAATTGACTAAACCCATGTTTTGATGATGACTAACCATTCCACATATTGGCGTCTAATGTCTCTACTTGAGTAATTTCAAATTATGTATAGACACACTCCAAATGCCCTAACTTGCGCATCTCAAATTGGAGAAAAGGCAAGTCAAAGTCATACAAGTGCACGTTTTTGTAATATGATGTATATCCATTAGAATCATGTTGTAAATCACTTGTAATGATTGTATGACTTGTAATTAAGCTTAGAAAAATATCAGGAACACTTAGATCGAATATTAGAGCACTTTAAATGCATCTTTGAAAATTAATTACAGGCACTTGGTCAGTCCAGTTTCCCACCCTGAAACTCAACCGATCAACCTTGGTCGATTTTTTGAAGATTGCATCGGTCGAGTTACACCATTAGAACTCAACCGATTACACTGTACGGAAAAGTGCAGAAAAGTATTTCTAGTCGTTGTGGAGTTGCAACAAGTGAAAATAGATCCGTTGCAAGCCACAAAACGGCTAGTTTTCGTTCATAAGTGTTCCCAAAGGCTAAGAGGCATCCCCAGCTATAAATAGGACCCCTTGGGCTTCATTCCAAGGTTGAGCATTCATTACAAACTCTTTATGAGGTTCCTATTCTATAGTTGAGTGCTTCCTACAGCCTCCTCTCTCTCTCTAAGCTTAATCACTTGCTACATCCATTATAGTGAGTAGGAGATTTGTAAGAGAGCTAGTTCTACTTGTATATCTTGTGAGGCTCTCACTTCCACCACCTCCCCATCTCTCATTTGCAATCATGAAGATGAAGGTTCTCTCTCTTGTCCAAGAGAGGTGAAGAAGAACAAGGGAAGGAGTCCCTTGGTGAAGATCAAGGCTGAAGACTTGGAGCTAGAGTGGGTAAGCCCTTGGAGAAGGCAAAAGACTCAAGCTCAAGTAGGTAAGACCTTGGTGGAAGCTTCTCCGAGCGAAGGTGAAGTCAAAGGCGGAAGATCCAAGAAGAGTGGGTAATTTCTACAAGGCCGAAGACTTGTGCAAGAGTGGGTAAGTCCTTGGAGAAGGCCGAAGACTCTTGCAAAGTGGGTAAGTCCTTGGTAAGGTTGAAGACTCTTTGTATTGGATAGGTAAGTCCTTTGTTGGTCATGTATTGTAAGTCTTATAAGTGAATATAAGAGTGCAATTGTTAGAAGTCCTAGAGGTTGACCTCTCTAGGCAAGTGGACTGACACACTTCTAGTTTGAAGTGTGGAACCACTCTAAATAGCTTGTCTAATTGGTGCATGTTCAATCTCTCTTATCCTTGCTATGCATGATTTAGTTGCACTCAAATTGCCTATTTAGCAACCTTATCTTGTCATATATTTTGAAGGTTTAATGAGTTTTGTTTAAGTGCTTTCAGCTCTATTCACCCCCCCTCTAGAGCATCTAATCACCCATCTAGGATCCAACAATATCTAGATCTTAGAAAATGCATAGTAATTCGTACGTTTATCTGAAAAATATGAACGAAGTACCCAAATTCTCAGAAAATTATTTAGAACACAATGGAATAGTAAAACCAAGCTTTTGATACACTAATGTTGGGAATATGATGTAATTGGTGAAATGTTTATATCATGTGTTATAAATAACAAACAATGGTGTAACTAAGTCGATAATCATGTTTAGAATTCATTTGATGTCAGCAATTACGATGTTGATGCACAAAACCATGTAATTTGCTTTATACGGCTAATTAGGGCTAATAACCCTAGTTAAAGTGTAATAATTACAAATACGCTCAAGAATCCCTAAAAGTTATAGAGTAAGCTTATATCAGTACTTGGAAGATAATATATAATTATGAGATCATAATTATGCATATAAATAAGGTCATATGTTTAAGGATCCTATAATGATGAGAAAACCCTAATTGGATTAATGTAACTAAAATAGGGTTAATGCATGCAAACAATGATATGGAAACTAATGTTCATAAAAATGAACCACAATCTAGAACATGATCTGTGTAAGATAATTCCAAGACAAGAATACAAATAAGGATGACAAGTTCTATAATAATGAACATAAACCCTAGTGGACATAATTAGGGTTAAGATGACGAGAACCTTATGGTGATATATGATCTTGTCTTAATCAGGTTTAACCAAGGGTAGTGTGGAATCATGGATGTGATATATATGAGGATTATATTTTCTTGGTCAAGGTACGCCATTACCTCTTACTTGGCTTATTATACAATATGCTTGCATTATATGTGTAGTAAAATACTTGGCATATGATATTAGATGAAATGATTGTTCTTGTATGAGATGTTACTTGATTTTCCATACTTATTATGAACACATGAAACATAATATATGTGTTCCAGTATATGAAGCATTAATTCTCTTTGTTAGCATAGTGTTGGAAAGTGATCATTCTCTTTGGTAGCATATCACATTGTACAATGATCTAACTCTTTGGTAGTAGATCATAAGGCCTTGCATATCGAGCCCTTTGGTAGCCGAGATGATGCATTATTCCCTCAAGTGGCAAATGCATGGATGATATAACAGAAAATGTGTCGAAAATATGTGTTTTGTTTTGTTAATGCACATCTTTGTGCAAGAATATACTTTTCTTATATTTTTATTACTGCCAAGTTCTAGTTTTAGCTTATTTCCAAGCTTAGTAATGAGAGAGATATAAAAAGACATGTAGGCGTACTCAATACAGTATTCTTGAATATTATGCTTACGTGTACCGCATGTAATCTTCTGTTTAGGTTGTGGACATATGATCTTGAAGAATTTAGATAGTTAAGAGTTGTGTGGCGAGCTGATATACAGGTGGACTTGTTGTCTTAAGATCCTATTATTTAGTTGTAGTATTTGTATATGTAAAAGTTTATTGTTCAATGTATAATATCAAATCTTATAACAATTCATGTTGTAATTATATGTTGATTGGTGAACATGTATTGTATGATTTTATTATTGTTCATGTGCATGTGCTACTATTGTTTCCTTCTGACTTCGTCTTGTTTTCTTCTTCTTAGCCTAGTGTGGGGTGTTTAAATTGGGATTCTCGCTGAGGTGAGGGTTTCAATTTGGACATCACACATCAGATTAAGTTTTAGAAAATTCGGGGATGTCACAGGTGGTATCAGAGCATGAACTGTAGCAAATCCTAGCATTTTCTCATTATGCAACTCAAATCAAAGAAAACCTTGAACTTTAAAAATCATTAGGGTTAGATTAGTCATCTTTTAGAGACTAGATCTGGCCTAGCCTCCAAGTTAGCACCTAGATGTTGGAGAACTAGGTCTAGACTGGTGCTTGTTGTATAGCAAGTCCTTAGGTGTCGTTCTTTCCTTATAGTGCAGCGGTATGGGACGTTCCATTATTTGGAAATAGTGTACATCACAGGAAGAGAAACATTTGACTTTTTTTGCATCTATATTTTGGGTAGATACACCAGTCTACACCATGTTTTCACCCTTTTCATGAGGTGACATTGCACTAGACTCTCTACTATGTGTGGGACACTCATTTTGTGGATTTGGTTTTTTATTCCAATCGGATCGAACCTTGATAGTTTTCTATGACGCATGTTTTATCAGAAAAAAAAACTATATAATATTTTTTATATATGTAAGTATTATAAAAATGTGTCCCCACACATGTATGAGTAGGAGGTGGTCATGCAACCTAAGTGAAAGTGAATGACATCAGTGTAGAAGAGAGAGTATTTCTAGATTAGATGTCTAGACCCTTGTTGGAAAATATGATATATGAAATAAGTTTTGATGATATGATGTAAGTCTTATATAGATGATATAAGATAGTTTATGATGATCATTGTTGTATTTAAGGATTAAGCTTCATATTTGAGGATTTGACATAAGACTTGATGATGCAATTAAATGTGCTTTTCTAAGATAAGTTAAGATAAGTTGTGAGTCAGCATGACCCTCAAACTCTTTTACAATGGAGGAACTCTAGTATTAGGACTAGTTATAGGGTTGGCTCAAGAGAGAGTGAGACCTAGAGGGAGAAGGTCAGAGAACCTAACCTCCAAGATATGAGAAATATGATAAATATATATTGTGATATGTCCTAAACTAGACTACTCCTGAGTGAATGAGTTAAGTTTTTTAATACATGATTCATATAGTCTTGTTTAACCCTAGATGTTCTTGGGTGGACCAAATGCTAGAGTCAGAGAGAGGTTGTCTATATATGTGCAAATGTGTATATGAATATAAGAACCTACCATCTGGGTGAGGGAGAGAGAGTCCTAAGACCCTAGAGGAGGTAACTGTGTTGGTTTCTATGAAGCCTCATGCTCAGGTTGGTGGTTCTCATGTAGGACTCTAGTGGTGTACATGTAAAAGAGAGATGAGATATAGTATTTCATGGTTAGAGATATATGAAAAGAAAATATCATATTTTGGTTTGGTTGTACTTATGTGGGTAGAGCTTGTAAAGCTATCACTAGTGCCAATGAAGTAATTTGAGAACCCTAGACTAAGAGAGGAAATATAAAGTATATGTACATGAAATACTCATTGAGTTGAGTTAGCTCAGGGAGACTGAGCATGGCACTACCCTCATGATATGGGTCAGGAGAACCTCAATTGGACTAGATGAAGTTTTGATATATGTTTGAGGAGTCGCTCATATAAGTTGGTTTAATACCACTGTGATATAACATAGATAAGAATGTGATCTAATCTTGAGATTTGACATATGAACATGACATGAAGGAAATCTTGAAATGGTTTAATAGACATCAATGTATAAATGGTTAACCATATACATGAATAATGATGATAAAATGAATAGTTGGCTAATCTCATGATGAATCTCTAATAGAGTTTACAACCTAATATGAGAAAGTACAACGAGATGACACTGATAATACATGTTACATTAATAGTGATGGCATAATATCGTTAGTGAAACTAGTGATGAATTCACTAATAAACGTGTAACTTAATATTAAAGTGAAATGAGATGATATAAATAATGAACATTGAATGTGGTGTTAATGTTAGTGCCCAATAAAGCTTTTGAATACAGTTTTAAAAAAAATTAGCACAACGTAATGATGATGGCACCTTGATATGATCTAGATGGATAAAGTGTGTTAACTATAGTTAACTTCCTCCTAAAAGGCATATGTTAATGTTGAACATGTTCTAACAATTAGCTCAATAAAATGTTGATGACACCTTGGTATAATGGGCTAACTTTAGTTAAATCCTTTAGAACATGGTAATATGATGTGGGAACCCTAATGCATGGGTAAAGATAAGGATGCAACCCTAACATATGAGAGATGTCATGACATAACCATAATTTCTAAGTTATTTTCTTTCAATCTTTTATGAAGGGGTGTTTCACCTTAGATGTTTTAAAACCTCCTAATAGTGGTTGGATATAATCATGGAGTTTTTGTTTGTGTATATGTTACACCTAGAGTAGTGCCCTACATGTGGATGAAGTCCTTTTGTTTTTCCTTGAAGTAAGAGGATGGCTTAATTTCAATGACAAAATTTCTTTTAAGATGTATATGGTGTGATGGACTAGATTTTTTCTTAATTTTGAGGACGAAAATTCTTTTAAGGTGTGTAGGATGTGATGGAGTGAATTTTTTTTATACCTTCAAATATCTAGTGATATGTTTGAGTTTATCTTGTTGGATGTCATTAAGAGTCCAAATACTTTAGTAAAGCACAAATGTTAATTGATATGAATTTGATGATTAAGAATCATACATTGTTTCCATATTGAAGTATTTAATGGATTGGTAAAATAGTAATATATTGAGACCAATAATTGAGTGTTATGTTGTTTGTATGATAATAAATCTACGTCTAAAGTTTCATTAGGTTTTGATGCTCCTAGAGGGAAATATGTAGCTTTGAAGTAGGCTAATTGATAAATATGTTGATGTACTAGGACCAATATATATATTAATTTTGGCCTAGGTTGTGATTGTATCTGGATTCATGCTCCCAAGGCTTGAAGAGACACGAATCCGTAGCTTGGCACCATATCACCCGTTGGATGGTCAGACTCAAACGGTGGATTCACCTTCTTCCATCTCTATCAGTTACTCATCCATGGGGAGAAGTTGAGGCCACGACAATTTGCCTCCATGACCCTGATCGTGGGTTATCGCATAATGTAAGATGAGTAGAACCCTCCACACTCCTCGTAAGACTTCATTCGATCCCTTACTTGGAGAAAATAGAGAAGAGACAAGGTAGCTTTGGCCTCTTGTCCCAGGTGCTTCTCCACCCAGCAACAAAGTGCAATCGAGGAAGGAAGAATGGATACGGAGGGATGGCTTCAGCGAGATCTATTAGATGGTATATATACCTAGAGGTCTAACAACTTCATCCACATGCTTTTCCTACCCTATCCGTGGAGGTTTCGTTTGGAGTTGAATTCCTTTTGCTGGAGAAGAAGATCGAGTTCAGGGAGGGATGCATTGGGTTTCTCTCTCAGAGATGGGGCCTCGGTGGAGTTGAGGCAGATGAGGTGGTGCTAATGGAGATTTCCATCGTAAGATTGGATGCGCAAAGGCTTTTACCCTCTTCTGCTCTGTCGCAGCAGCACCGACGGAGGAGAGCTCATGGAGACAGATCTCCACAGACAAAGCCAAGGTACTATGAAGCCACGAAGGTCGGCAGGGGGTCTACAAAGTTGATGGTGGTCAAAGGATTTGATAAGGAGCCTTAGCATCTCTCTAATTTCTTGTCAGAGTCATCATTCACGGCAGTGACGATGCGAGGCAGAGGAAATCATAACGTCTCTGTGATCCGGAGAAAAAGAAAATAACGAGAGAAGCCGGTTGAGTAGCATCTGGCACAGGAAAGAGGGTGAACCACTTCAACCCAGACCGGCTGACTCAAACCCTAAATTAAAATCAAAGAATTGGTCAGCTGAGCAAGGGATGTAACACTTGTTGGCCACGTGGCGACGCGTCATTGGCCCAAAGGTAATGAAAATTATAGAAATATCTAGATCTTAGAAAATGTATAGTAATTCGTACACTGATCAGAAAAATATGAACGAAGTACTTAAATTCTTAGAAAATTTCGTAGAATGCAATGGAATAGTAAAACCAGAATGTCAGGAATATCATGTAATTTGTGAAATGCTTATATCATGTGTTATAAATAACAAACGATGGCTAAAAATGATGAGAATATGTCACTAAGTTTATAATCATGTTTAGAATTCATATGATGTCAGCAATTCTGATGTTGATGCACGAAATCATGTAATTTGTTTTGTATGGCTAATTAGGGATAATAACCCTAATTAAAGTGTAATAATTACAAATACGCTCAAGAAATCCTAAAAATTGTAGAGTAAGATTATATCAGTATCTGGAAGATAATATCTAATTATGAGATCATAAATATGCATATAAATAAGGTTACATGTTTAAGATATTATAATGATGAGAAAACCCTAATTGGATTAATGTAACTAAAATAGGCTTAATACATGCAAACAATGATATGGATCATAATGTTCATACAAACGAACCATAATCTAGAACATGATCTCAGTAAGATAATTTCAAGACAAGAATACAAATAAAGATGAGAAGATCCATAATAATGAACATAAACCCTAGTGGACATAATTAGGGTTAAGATGATGAGAACCTGATGGTGATATATGATCTTGTCTTAATCAGGGTTCCACCAAGGGTAGAGCGGAATCATGGATGTGATATGTATGAGGATTAGATTGTCTTGGTCAAGGTACGCCATTACCTCTTACTTGGCTTATTATACAATATGTTTGCATTATATGTGTAGTAAAATACTTGGCATATGATATTGGATGAAATGATTGTTCCTGTATAAAATGTTGCTTGATTTTCCATACTTATAGTTATGAACACATGAAACATAATATATTTGTTCCATTATATGAAGCACTAATTCTCTTTGGTAGCATAGTGTTAGAAAGTGATCATTCTCTTTGGTAGCAGATCACATTGTACAATGATCTAACTCTTTAGTAATAGATCATAAGGCCTTGCGTCTTGAGCCCTTTGGTATCCGAGATGATGCATTATTCCCTCAGGTGGCAAATGCATGGATGATATAATGGAATATGTGCCTAAAATATGTGTTCTATTTTGTTAATGAACATCTTTGTTCAAGAATATGCTTTTCTTTTTTTTTTATTGTCAAGTTCTAGTTTTAGCTTATTGTCAAGCTTAGTAGTGAGAGGTAATAAAAAAACACGTAGGAGTACTCATTACAATATTCTTAAATATTGTGTTGATGTGTACCACATGTAATCTTCTGTTTAGGTTGTGAACATATGATCTTGAAGAACCTGGATAGTTAAGAGTTGTGTGGTGAGATGATGTAAAGGTGGACATGTTGTCTTAAGATCCTATTATTTAGTGGTAGTATATGTATATGTAAAAGTTTACTGTTCAATGTATAATATCAAATGTTGTAACAATTCATGTTGTAATTATATGTTGAATGGTGAACATGTGTTGTATGGTTTTATTATTATTCATGTTCATGTGCTACTATTGTTTCCTTCTTACTTCCTCTAATTTTCTTCTTCTTAGCCTAGTGTGGGGTGTTTAAATTGGGATTCTCACGGAAGTGAGGGTTTCAATTTGGATGTCACACATCATATTAAGTTTTAGAAAATTTGGAGACGTCACAATTTCCTATCCCTACATCTGATAGGAGCTTTCAGATGATCAAATATGCTATCAATGTCATATAGTATGATCCTTTCTCAGTAGAGATGTAGTTCAAAATAAGGTGAATCAAATAAAGTGAGAACTAGAGAGTTGAGGATAATTGATCATCAACAGTCTAGGGGAAAAGATGATTAACCACTAGAGGAGCATGAGGTAGAGGCTTCCCTAACGTTCGAGGATCACCTGATGTCTGATATTAACTTTTTTAACACTCTTACTAAAGAACTTTATCCTACGAGATCACACATTCTCTTGGAAGCATACAATTAGACACCACAGTCGCTGGCCCTAAAGGTCATCTTATCTGGGAATTTGTTTATTGCCCTCATGTTCAATCTCGAGCAATCAAAGCCTTATTTTCACATAGGTACACTCACTCCATTTTACCTTTTTAGGGTTGTGGTCCTAACCCTAATTTGGTACACTCCTCCATTTACAAAAAAATAAACTTAAATGTGTAGAAAGAGGAGAGATGATGACTACTTTTTAAGATCTTTTCATAGCAGAGCAGTTGCCACAATTCTCAATGATTACATACTCATGATCTTATTATCTCTAACAAGCCACAAATCTACATTCACTTTTCCACTTCTACCTTTTCTCATTAAGTTATGAGTTAGTGGGAGAATCAGACATGCACTGGTTTAAGAACTGAAGTTACGATGGGAGACTCTCGTCAGAATTTTAGGGGATTGAATGATTGGTCAGACACATAAAACTACCTAAATCATAGGTTGCCCTTACTCTGAAGAAGCCATTATTCCCAATCATTTCCTCACTAATTCAGCTTTAAAAGGATGAGACATCACACACGCTTTCTACCCTCCACAAGGTTTATTAGAACACCTTTGAGGAGTTCAACCTTTTTGGCCTTTCGTGACTAAAAATAGATTTCAAACTTGGCTCAAGACAGCGGTTCTCACTCTTATATTGAACCTTGCCTTGAGATGGGTAAACTGTTGACACTCCATTTTTGCTCACTCAATAGAAATCCTTAAATATTAATTATTTGTCTAGTGACTAAGTTCGTCATATTTTTTACATTTTATTCCTTTCCACATTTTTTTTCATATTATTCCTCATTTTCCACCTATTTAATTCATCCATTTTCACCCACTTTAACCCAGTTTGAGGCTTTCTGCAAAGAAACCTTCTTTTATATCAAAAGTGCACATACTCATTATTTTTACCTTAAATAGGTTGTTTTTTACAAACTGTCCAGTTGAATTGTCTATAATTAAATGTTCACTTTCTAACTATTTTTTCTAAGAAAATTTATGAGATAAACTCGATTTATCTTTTGATGTGTAATTGTTCTTCAAATTTATCTTAAATAAGTTATCCTTCACAAATTGCCTAGTTGAATTGTCTGGAGATAAATATTCTCTTTCCAACTACCTTTTCCAGAAAAACCCAAGAGATAACTCCGACTTGTCTTTCTGACATGTTTTTCCTTATTTTCGTCAGACAATCCTACAATTATTGGGAAAATCAGAGACTGCTTTTTCCACCCAGAGTCACCAAGCAGATTGCATCCATCTGCCGTATGATATGTGGCAGATCTTCTCGATCTACGTGCCCTTCTGTGGGGCGCATGTGGTGATATGTCATCTCTTCTAAAAATTTCTACCTAAAATCTTGAACCCTAAAATTTATCTATAAATAGACCCTAATATCCAATGTATCTGAGGCTCCTCTCGTCTCTTCTGAAACCAGAGAAATGACTACTTCTCCCTGTTATTTTCTACATGTGATCAGAGGATCCTTCCTCTGACACCAACTACTTTGTTAACGTCGGTAGCTACGCAACAATAATTGCTACTTTTATAGTTATATTCATATAAATAATTGTTGATTGCTCTGATCTGTTCATAACTGATCATATATGCACGCTCTTTCTCAAAGATCTGATCTTGCTCTACTGAATCTATCTATCTCGACTCTCTCTTTGTCTTCAGGCGATTGGGACCACAACACACTTAAAAATTGGAATCTTAGGGCTATAATGAGAAAGTCACGGCCATCTCCGATCCCAACCGTCCACCAACATGAAGACCAATTTTTTTATCATTTTTACCACTGTTTTGCATAATAAGAACCTTGGTCACCGCTATTTTTATTTGAGATGACTAAAAAGATGGCAATATCGTTCATGGGGCGAGATGGGGTGATAATTTTTTTCCCACTCAAAACAGGATCGCCAGATCGGTATAAACTCGGAATTGATGCATATTTTTCTTATCCGCCCTTGGGTGGAGTCAAATTTTGGGTTTTTATTTATTTTTCCGGTGATTTAAATGCATATTCATTTTTTTTCCTTATTTCATATATAAAATCGGGTGGCGACCCCAAACTTTATCTGTTTAGCATCTTTTTTTATTATTATTGTTCCCACGGCTGTAGGATCTATTGATTTTTTTAAGTTGGATAGAAGTCGCTAACGATGGAAGAGGGAGTTGACGATGAAGAGGAGAGGAGGTAAAAGCTTCTTTGGCGAAACTACCGGAGGCAAGAGATGGGCGAGAGTTGGAAGTTTGATCGGGTGTCGGGGGTAGACGAGTAGGGACCGGGTCGAGGGGTGTACACCTCACAAATACCAAGGGGGCTGCATTCAAAAGTCCCACTCGGCCGGGACTATTGCTCCCGAAGGACTAAAAGTCCAATGTTTAATTTTGCAAAACCAAACATAAGACAGTAATTTTCGATGGGATTTAAGTTCCATCCTACTCTCAGTCACGGGAACCAACAGGGTCTTATTCCTTAACGTTGTATCCTATACAGCATTTATGGAAACAGACTTTTAACATGTCTTTTTTCCGTCCAACCTACCTTAACGTGATTATATATTAACTCTAATTTATCTACTGTTTTTCCTTTAACTATACAGGATGATAAAACAAATAATGTAATCTTTCAAGTGATGTGCCTATATAGCCTCTGGCATGTCTCTCCACTCACGGGCCGCCTGGCTCCGTTTTTCATACTCCTGGTATTTATATGCCTAAATGGTTACAGCAGATTTGGATGTGTGCAGGCGCAGACGCACATGGGGAACAGTCCGCAAACCTGTAGCGTCAGTCTGGAGTACTACCGTGCACGGCATGATTCCAAATCACACATCTTACAAATAATAAATACCACAATTTAACACATGTTCGTGTATAAATATTAGGATTTGAAACGATGGAAGTCAAACGGCCCTTTGTTTCCAGCTATTGTGCCTGGCACTTACATGGTTTATGTACTATGCAATGACACGTCTAATATATATGTAAAGATAGAACAAAGTACAAAAGGAGACCAACTTTACCATTGAGGCCAATACATAACCCTCTCTAACTTATATTTTGGCAGCATCTGGATAAAAAGATACATGTACACTTCGGATCTAAGCAATCTCCCACATAAGTGTACGCTTCCAATGTACACTTCCATCAGATTGCTAACTATATTACAACAGACTTGGGAGTCATCATGTAAACGCGTCGTCCACACATGACAAAACAAAATTAATCGGTGGCATCATCTGCAGTGAAATCGGGTTCATGAGGTTTCTGCAACTTGAGCTCCCTTATTGCACTATTATTGGCCCTGAGCCGGTGAACTCCGCGGAGGGCATTGGTAGCAAACCGCGAGACTAAGATCGCCGCTCCAAAACTAGAGCCAACGTTTGCGCGCTCCTCCTTGCGGTGTAGCTCAGCCATCTTCCTCTTGGTGTACCGCCTCCAGGCAGCTTGTATGAAGATAGCTGCCCAAGTCCGCCACTGCTGCGAGTAGAATCGGAAGGTGTGTTGGACCTGCCTGCTGTGTAACCGCCTGAACTGTCCTGCTACAAACTTGAGCTCTTCCGCACTCAGTGCAAATGCCTCCACTTCCTTGAGAGCTTTCACTGTCCTTGTAGATGATGGGAGATTACCAGCAGATTTAGGATCAAGTGCCCATGTTAACAGCTCCTCGCCACAGAAGTCACCCTCTTTAAGCAAGCTCCTATTGAAGAAACCACTACGACCACCATCTGTAGTCACACTTTCAAGACGGCCGCGGATGATGAAGAGCATCTCATCAACAGGATCACCCTCCCGGACTAAGTATGTCTTCTCTGTAAACAAAGTGGGCTTCAGGCGTTCACATATGGCATCCAGCAGACGCTCATCCATGTTATCAAATAAAGGAACCTGCACATAAAGACTTTCATTAAAAGAAAAAACATTGTCCACACCACACCACTAGAACCTTCAAGAATACAACATTAAAATAGAAAAATCTGGGCAGTTTTGTGTCACTTACACGTCTAACCAATGCCAAACAGAGATGACGTTTGATATCCCTTCTCAGATCCTTCGGTAGGATCTGCACAATGCTTTGTTCATCCACGCCACGAGTTTCCAGCCATTTGTATTGATCATATCGCCTCACACGTTCCCTAAGTTCTGAGGGAAGGAGGCGATGGTGCATCCATTGTTCTGAGTCACGCCTTTTTACTCTCATCTCTTCAAGTCGAATTGTTAGTGATTGTAGATAGGTCTGTAGAAGAAGGAAGTTGAAGATCATCTACAGACATACTCAGCGGACTTCACATTAACATAAGTTACATTCATCAGTATATTTGTACATAGTTCATAACTTGTGAAGAAAATTGTTAATATATGTCTTTATTTACTGTTCTGTTAATTTACCTTTCTATTTGGACCTACATGTAATTGTTCCACTAATATATATATGAAGGTACACACATTGTGTAACCCTACGCTTCCCAGATCTGTTTTGTCTTATGGTACCAGAGCAGGTTTAGATCCGGAGAGCCGTCTCTCCTTTCTCTTCCTCCCTCCCTCCCTTTCTCTCTTCCCCCCCCCGCCCCGCCCCGCCGGCCGGCCCCAGCGCCGCCGGGCGTCGGGCAGCTGCAGCGCGGCCGCCGGTGCTGCTCGCCACCATCTCCTTCCGTGGCGTGATTTGCTCGTAGTTGCACTTCAATCCGCCGGTTCCCAAACACTAGTCTGAGGTTTCGTCTTCAGATCTGCTTTCTGCCTGCCCGTGTAAGCCTATGAGCCACCGGATTTTCTACTGCGCCTCGGCGTAGCCCGTATGTAACTGGTCCGTCCAGTCATTCCACTGTGCCTACTGCCACCTAGCTGAGGAACTAGGCGATAGTGTTCTGCATGTGCCTGCTTGTTCTTCTCACTATCGGTGATTGGTGCTCTGCCTGTAATGGCATCTTCACATGAGGATCTGCGTCGCCAGGTTACTACTGTTAAACTGGATGGGAGAAACTACCAGCATTGGGTTTGTTCCATGCAGATCTATGTTAAATCTCAAGGGAAATTGTCACATTTGACGCGCGATCCACCTCCTGTGTCTGGTGCCACCGCCGACTCCAAGGATGTCAAAGCATATGATGACTGGGTTAAAGATGATTCTACTGTTATGACTTGGATTCTGAATAGCAGTGAGACAAAAATTAGTGTCACCTTATTATACCTACAGACAGCCAAGCAGATGTAGGATCATCTTGCTAGTACATACTCTCACAGCCAGAATCCGAAGAAAGTCTTTGATATCAACAAGCAACTAAGTCGTCTACACTTCTCGGGATCTGATCTTACTGACTATTTTTCTGCCTTCAAGGGACTTTGGGGGGAATTGGAGGCCTACCATCCCTTGTCTACTGACTTAGCTACCATGCAACGTCAACGCCAACGCCAGGAGTTGCAAGTAGTCCAATTCATGTGTGGCTTACCTGACTCATATGATGGGGTTGTGGATCAGATTATGGCCAGTGATCCACTACCTACTCTACAGAGTGCTTTTCAGCGTCTCCAGCACCTACCGTCATCCTCATCTGAGTCACCTTCTGATACTGGCGATACCACTGCTCTTGTTGCTATGTCTGGTCGTGGTCGTGGTCGTTCTCACGAAACTCGTCCTCCTCTTGGTGTTGGGAGGGGGAGGAGTTCTTCTGGACGTGGAGCACCTTGTGGTCCTAATGTTGCACGCCCTCAGACTGGTCGACGGTTCTACAGCTTCTGCGGCCAATCTAATCATGTTGAAGAAAAATGCTGGGAAAAATATAGAAAGCCCACCTGGGCTAATGCAGCTTCTGATACCCATGCTACCACTGAGGTAGTGTCACAACCTACTGCTACTGATGCATCCAGTTCTACTACTGCTGACTTCATCCGTGCTGAGGTGGAGTGTCTACTGTTCGAGCGTACTGGGTCATCCTCTGGAGCTCATGCTGCTACATATTCTGGTTGTGATTCTGCTTTCATCAGTGCCCCCCCGCCTAGTACTGGTAATAAAAAATGGGTGATTGATTCGGATGCATCATCTCATGTATCTAGAAATCGGTCTTTGTTTAAAACCTTATCTAAACCGGTTTCTAATTCTTTTGTTATGCTGGTTGATAGCTCCAAGACGGCTATAGCTAGGGTTGGGGACATAATTTCTCAATTTTTGTTAAAATTTTCTCTATATGTGCCTCGATTTCCGTTGAACTTATTATCTGTTAGCAAAATTGTGCATAGCCTGAACTGCAGTCTCACATTCATTCCTGGTACTTGTACTTTTCAAGATCTTTGCACGAGGATGAAGATTGGTGGGGGGCATGAAGGACCTGATGGCCTATACTATCTGGATGAATTGAAAAAGACTGACAACTTGGCGCTATCTTCCGCTCTATCTTCATCAATTTCAGCTTTACAGTGGCACTACAGGCTGGGACATCCATTTTCTGAAAAATTAAAGCATGTTATCTCTGGTGTAGGAACGCACAGTCTTCAGTGCCAGTCGTGTCAGTTAGGGAAACAGTCTAGAACTGTATTTCCTAAAAGGTCCCAGATTAGCAGTAAAAACATTTTTTATCTTGTTCATTCAGATGTATGGGGTCTGTCATGTGCCAAATTTGTATGGCAATAAATACTTTATTCTATTTATTGATGATTTCTCTCGTGCAACCTGGTTGTTTATGTTGAAAAATCAGTCTCAAGTGCTATCTATAATAAAATTCTTTTTTGCTGAAATAAAAACACAATATTCTGTGCCTATTAAAATTCTGAGAACCGATAATGCTTTGGAGTTTGTTCAGAAAGATGTTGATTTATTTTGCCGATCTGTGGGTACTATTCATCAGACATCTTG
This sequence comes from Alisma plantago-aquatica, assembly GCA_963693085.1. Classification (NCBI taxonomy): domain Eukaryota; kingdom Viridiplantae; phylum Streptophyta; class Magnoliopsida; order Alismatales; family Alismataceae; genus Alisma; species Alisma plantago-aquatica. The sequence goes on along the minus strand of OY856410.1, from coordinate 149,259,106 downwards.
TGCTTATACACCTCAACAAAATGGAGTTGTAGAAAGGAAAAATAAGCATTTACTTGAGGTTGTTAGAACCATAATGTTGCATTCTAATGTACCTAGACATTTTTGGCCAGAAGCTATCCTGACTGCCTGTTTTCTAATTAATAGAATGCCATCAATTGTTATTGGCAATAAGATTCCAGTTCAGCTTCTCCAGCCTAAGGTAACTGTTTTCAGTACCTCCACGGATATTTGGATCCACTTGTTTTGTGCGGTTACTTGAACCAAACTATGATAAATTATCTCCTAGAACAGAAAAATGTATTTTTCTTGGTTATTCTCATACTCAAAAAGGGCACCGGTGCTATAGTCCTATTGGGAAAAAATGGTTCACAAGTAGTGATGTAGTCTTTTTTTAGGATACGCCTTTTTACTCTGCTAAAGGAGATACACTAGATTCTGAAATAATCATAGCACCATTGCTTGTTACGAGTGATTGCACCTCTGACACTTCACCTATTGAAACTACTACTACTCCACTTATTGTGTATAAACGCAGGAACAGGTCCCAAAGTACTCAAGACCCCCCATGCAGCACCAATCTTCTCCTCAAGAAGGTCCCACTCCTGCTGAGGTACACTGACTTAGATCTGCCTATTGCTCTCAGAAAAGGCACTCGTTCTTGTACTCATAATATTGCTAATCGTGTTTCTACTGCACATCTGAGTATTCATGCTAGTAACTTTGTGGCTGCTCTATCTGCTATTGTTGTTCCTAAGACTGTCCATGATGCCTTACAAAGCTCAGCCTAGATGACTGCCATGAAAGAAGAGATGACTGCTCTTACTGACAGAGGAACTTGGGAGCTCGTGGATCCACCTCTTGAGTGCAAACCTGTTGGCTGGAGATGGGTTTATGTTGTAAAGTATCAATCTGATGGAACGGTGGAACGTCTGAAGGCACGACTGGTTGTAAAAGGGTATACTCAAACTTATGGAATTGACTATTTTGAGACGTTTTCGCCTGTTGCCAGACTTAACTCTATCAGAATTCTTCTTTCTGTTGCTATTAACCTTAATTGGCCTCTTATTCAACTGGATGTTAAAAATGCCTTCCTGTATGGGGATCTTCAAGAAGAGGTTTATATGGAGCAACCTCCTAGGTTTGTTGCTCAGGGGGAGTCACATAAAGTTTGCAGGTTAAAAAATCTATTTATGGACTCGAGCAGAGTCATCGGGCATGGTTTGATAAACTGAGTAAAATCCTGACTGCTTTTGGTTTTCTGAGGTCACAGGTTGATCATTCTATCTTTACAAAAAAGACTCCTTCTGGTATTGTCATTCTGATTGTTTATGTTGATGATATTGTTCTATCTGGCAGCGATCATTTTGAGATTCAAGCCACTAAAGCACATTTGTGCAAATATTTTGCGACTAAAGATCTGGGGAGGCTACGATATTTTTTGGGCATTGAGGTATCTAGGACTTCTAATGCTCTCGTTTTATCTCAGAGGAAGTATGTTCTAGATCTGTTACACGAGACTGGGATGCTTGGTGCACGTCCTGCTGATACTCCTTTGGACCCCAATATTAATTGGGATGATGATTCTTCTCCTATGTTTCCAGACAGTAAAAAATATAGGAGACTGATTGGTAAGATGATCTATCTGACTGTTACTAGAGCCGATATTTCTATTGCAGTTGGTCTTCTTAGCAGGTACCTGGATAAGCCTAGACAGTGTCACTGTGATGCTCTATGTAATATTCCGAGATATCTTAAGAAATCACCTGGCAAAGGCCTCTACTATAGAAAGCATGGACAACTGTTCTCTAGAAGGCTACTCTGATTCTGATTATGTTGGAAGTAAGATTGATAGAAAATCTACTTCAGGCTACTGTACTTATGTTGGAGGTAATCTAGTCACTTGGAGAAGTAAAAAACAAAATGTTGTTGCCAGATCTAGTGCGGAAGTTGAATACAGGGTGATGGCCCACACTGCTTGGAGCTCCTATGGGTACAATCTCTTCTGAAAGACTTTGGGGTTAAATCTTCTGCTGCTATCCCTATGCACTGTGACAATAAAGTTGCTATCTTCATTGCTAATAATCCTATATATCATGAGCGCACAAAGCATATTGAAGTCGATTTTCATTTCATTCGAGAGACTATCTTATCTGGCAAGATCTGCACTCCTTTCACTCGCTCAGAAGATCAGGTTGATGATATGTTTACCAAGTTGCTGGCCAAGAAACATTTCAACTCGCTTGTGGACAAGTTGGGCATGATTGATATCTATGCTCCAACTTGAGGGGGAGTGTTAATATATGTCTTTAATTACTGTTTTGTTAATTTACCTTTCTATTTGGACCTACATTAATTGTTCCACTAATATATATATGAGGGTACACACATTGTGTAACCCTACGCTTCCCAGATCTGTTTCGTCTCAAAAACAATGCATGTAAATGTATTTTGCTACTAATATACAATAGGAGAATACATAAATGAGGGCGTGACACCAGAAGCACTGAATAATACACAATCTGCTCAGAAGATCTACCTGCATGTTGCCAATAAGGAGGGCAAAGAGAATGAGTCCGAAAATAGCAAGTCCAATGGAGAAGATGACTTCTCCCGGATACGTACTAGTTTGAAGCCCCTGACCAAGTGTACTGTTATATGTAGAATAAGAAACATGTTAGTCTAAACTATACAGGATTCCTAACTTGTAACTACTTAAGAAGAATGAGTTTACCTCAGATTTTGCAAGCCCCACCACAAGCAATAACAGTATTTAGAGATAAACCTCTTGGATGCAATTATACCAGATTTCAGAGCTTGCCCATATATTCCAAAATCAAAGTCTTTACTATCAGGACCACATTGATTTTGAAGAGCTTGACTAGCATTGCCCCATTTCTCATAACCAGGTGAATGGTAGTCACTGCAATATAAGTAATCTGGGTGACAACCAGTGATATTTGAAGAACAAACTTGATGCCAGCATGCATCTTCACGTTCAACGGCCAGTAAGTACCAGAAAGCACCAACTATCTGCAAGGTATCAGAGAGTTACCCAAAATGAATACCATGTTGCCGACCAGCTATGTATCCAAACTACAACTCCAAATTGTTTACAAAAAAACAGCAAAAGGGGAGGGGTTGATTATGCTATTGGGCATACCAACAGGTGAACATTTCAACCAATTCGATGACACGTAAACACCAGTTTTCTACATCTGATCCACAAGTTACACATAACAAAACACCTACAACCATGCTACTGCAGACTACTAGACAATAACATTGTACGGAAACTCAAAACTCTTATTTCTTTGATGGAATTTTGTGATAGGGTGCCCTTCTAGTTATTTTTCATTCAAAACTTTTAAATTTTAACCTGATATATTGTATCCTTCAAATCCAACTTTCAAAATGTAAAGAAGAATACATAGAGGCTAAATAATTTAAGCTAACAGACATACAACCCACCCACAAGTAGAAACTAGACTGCCAAAAAACTAGAAAGCAGAAACTGGCCTCAGATAGCCAAAGCAATTTAGGAGTTTCTGTTACAATTCACTTTGCAAGTTTACCGAATTTACACGACCACAAGGATACAGTTGTCGCCAAAAATGAGGGTCTTGCTGCAGTAACTGCTGTAGAAAAGTATAAGCAACAAGCTTACAATGAACCTTGCTAAATGGAGGAAAAATCATAAAGTCTGTCGTCTAAGCAAAATACTATTCAAAAAGGTCGTCTTATTCTTATTCCAATTCAAAACCCCAATTATGATATCTCTTCTCTCCCTCCACAGCTGACAGGTTTCATAACACGCCTCTAAAAGGCAATCCCATTGTCACAGATTGTGGAGCAATGGCCACAAGTTTTGATGTATTCAAGAGCATCTGTTACTCAGCATGAATGTTACTAAGGGCATTAACTCCGAAAGAAAACCACTTGTCCAGAATTGGAATGGATTTTTCTTATTTTGATAATCTTAAAATCAACTACATATTGCATCAATATAGTTAACAGGTTCCATGTCTGTACCATATAGATGGCATTTTGTCAATGTTGACAACATTGTTCTAGTACAGGAGTATACCAACAGACTTTGGCTTTTAGCCTAATAGGGACACTCTACCAAGTTAAGAAACCATCCATTATTTATACACTATCCTCAATCTAACCATGTCAGAGTCATGTATTCTTCTTTTCCATATGAGTCCTGTTTCAGGCAGCATTCAAAGGTGTGAAGAAAGAACATCCTTCTGTCGTAACTTTTAGATTTTATTTTTGTCCACCTCTTTCGCTTCTATGATCTCAGTCATGTTACTCATCCTAACATGTATGTTTGTAGACCTACAGGGAACATGCCTGGATCATCTGTGATGTCCCTCCCAAAGATTGTTCCCTTCTATCTTCGATAATCATATCTGATTTCGATTTTTCTTATACCACGTATTGATTTCACACACTTAAAAAAATCATTTCCACACAAAAAACAACATTTGGTACCGTCAACATGGGTTGTTTTTCCCTCTTTTCTAAAACCTACATCTTAATCATGTTGAATCTTACAAGTACAAAATCACCACTACGATTCTCCACTACATCCACCCAGTTTAATCCTATAAGAAACATGTTATCCGTCTATTGTTAAAATAGATTCTGAATAATGAAACCAAAAACATGCTGAACTATAATGACATCCTACTAGTTGCAAGACAAAGTTGTACATCTAAATAAAAACGTCCATGTGAAAAGGAATTGTCATTCAAGTCTTCTACGACATATCTTTATGGTGAGGATAAATTTGTGGTTTTGATGGTATCTTTTTATAGAGATATGCTTATATTTCCTGTTTTACTTGTGCTCTGCTCTACATGTTACTTGTGTTATTTATCCCATATTGCCTAACTGTGTTTAGTGTTTTATTCTCTTGTCCTATAAAAGAGAAGGCATTGTACTCAGTTTTACTCACTTAATAGAACACCACTTATCCTTCAATATGGTTGATCCACTTATTCTTCTATATGGTATCAAGAGCAATATGATGCCCCTTCCCCTCCCAACCCTAATGCCTCTCCATTCACCCTACCCCCCCCCAGCCTTCTTCTTCCCTACTACTGCCCCCCCCCCGACATCACTGCCCGTCGTCACCCTCCCACCCAATGTTCAAAATGTCGACGAAATTGTCGAAATTTCACCAATTTTATTTGTGTCGCTGGAAATTGGACATCGAACTGACGAAACTCTCAAAACAGGCAGATCATCGATTTTTTTTTCACTTTTTCATATACTATGTACTACCTAGAGCTTTTTTTTGCACAGTTTTGTGTCTTTAAGTCTATAATTGTGCTTGCAAACTATAATGACTTAATTCATTGATTTCACCACTGAAAATTGACATCAAAATTCCCCATCAAAACAATTCAGGGTCATTCACTCACAAATGACGAGATCCCACCCCCCACATATCCAATATGAAATATTATTACATATTTGAGTAGATCTACACTAGTAGATCATTCTGGTAAAATTTCATAAATTCATTCGTTAATTTTTCCATTGAAATGCCACAAACGCAATAATTAATTTTTTTGACAAAATTTGTCAAAATTTCTGTCGATGTGGTCAGCGAAACGACATCAAAATTGGACATTTTCTTCCTTGCTCCCACCATCCCTGCTTCCCCCAACCATCCCTCTCGCCCGCCGCTCTGCCCTCCATCTCCACCCACCGTCACCACCCCTACACACCTCCACCCGCCGCCGCCACCCTCTCCCTGCCCCCCCGCCACCACCACCCCCCTCCTCCTAACCTGCCACCACCACCACCTCTCCCTTCTTTCCTCTTGTTGCCCCCTTCCCCGATATTCCTCTCTCACCCCTTCTACACCATCTAGCCCCACCAAGCCAACTCTCTTTCTTCTTTCTTCTCTATCTCTATCTCTGGTAACTTTTTAACAATTGCAAGTTGAAGTTCTAATTGGCCTTTGCTCGTTGCCTGTTTGTGCCTTATGGTGGAGTAACTCTCTCCCCATGTTGGTGTAGGTCTTTATCTCTTCTTCTTCTTCCCATGTGAGGGTCTATGCGATCTGATGCGTCAAATCTACAGCTGCCATCTTCTGTCCCGTAGCGGGTTTCTTCAGATCTATTGATCCAGGTTTTCTTCTACATGTGCCACCGGTTATTCTGGCTATCTCCTTACTACTGACTGCCTTCTACTATCTGCTTTCTACCCCGATTACAGATCTGTGTCATGGCATCTACTGAGCCTCCACATTCTCTGTGCATCACCACGGTGAAACTTGATGGCTCCAATTACCATCTCTGATCGGCCTCTTTTATTTTGTATGTGAAGGCACAAGGTCGCTACTCACATATCATTACCGACCCTAAACCTCCTCCTGATGCTTCGACGGATGATAAGACGCAACAAGCCTACGCATAGTGGAGTAAAGACGACTCGGGTGTTATGTCCAGGATCGTCAATAGCACTGAGTCGAGGATTAGTCAGTCTCTCCCTTGTCTACATGATGCCAAAGCCATGTAGGATCAGCTATCCCATGTCTATTCCCATCAACAAAATCCAAAGAAAGTGTTCGAGGTCTTCAAGAACCTGGCAAAGAAAGAGTATTCAGTTGATGCTTCTGTTGAAGACTACTACAATCAGTGCTTTGCACTCAGGAATGAATACGAAAGCTATCATCCTCTATCTACTGATATCAAAGAAATTCAATGACAACGGAATGAACTCTAACTTGTCCAGTTTCTTTTCGGACTTACTTCCTTTTTTTCCTGGAGTTGTCGATCAAATCCTTTCTAGTGATCCTCTACCCACTCTACGAGATGTGCTCAAACGTGTTCAACGTATACCATCAATGACTTATGTTCCTACTATCGAACATCCTGCTCTTTTTGTGTGCTCTGTTGATTCTAGTCGCGGTCGTAGCCGTGGACGTAGTGGGCGTGCCCCTCCTACATCAAGACAAACCTCTTCTACAACATATGGTCACAGCCAACCCATTGGCCCTCGCTTCTGCAACTACTGTAGACGTGGCAATCATAACAAAGACTAGTGTTGGATCAGACATGGCAAGCCCGCATGGGCTAACCAAGTCACCTCCGATGCAAGTGAAGATTCTCCTACTGCTGATATGATCCCAACTCATCTCAACCCTCTTCTGCCTGGATCCGATCCGAGTTCGAGAAGCTCTTCCAAGAATGCATGTCCAATCTACCATCTACCTCAAAGGTCGGCTCGTCTGCCTTACTGCTCCATCTACTGGTAAAAATAAATGGTGCATTGACTCCGGTGCTTTGGTCTATATAGTCGGTAATTCTGATTTATTCTTTACCTTAACAAGATCCAACCACCTACCTCCGGTGATGGTAGTTGATGATTCTCAGACAACAGTATATGACATTAGGACTATTCCTTTATTTTGCAAATGTGCATCTGAAATCTGTCTTATATGTTCCTAAATTTCCTGTTAGTATCATGCTTTTCAGGATCTCCGGGTTGTGCTTTTCAGGATCTCTACGCGAAACGAGGATTATTTCGAGCCATGAGGGACCAGATGGGCTCTACTACCTGGATGGACCGACAACAGTGACTGCTATATTCTCTTCGTCTGTGACTGGGCTTCGGTGGCATTACCGACTTGGCCATCCGTCTGCTTAAAATTGAAACATTTATTTCCTACTTAGCTGATTAAAGTATTTCTTGTGAATCTTGCCAGTTTAGCAAACAAACTCGTTCAGTGATTCCTGCAAAGAAATAAATTGGATCTAAATGCATTTTTTATATTATCTATGTTGATATATGGGGTCCTTGTTCTATCACAAGTCATTCTGGTGTTAAATATTTTATGACATTTATTGACAATTTTTCTTGTGCCACATGGTTATTTTTACTTAAAGATCGCATCATTGTTATAGACAATATAACCACATTTTTTCTGAAATTCTTACCCAATTCAATAAACCCATTAAAATCTTTCTCACCGACAATGCTCTTGAATTCATGCAAAAATCTGTCACTTACTTTTGCTCATCCCATGAGATGATTCATCAGACTTCATGCCCTTATACCTCACAACAAAATGGGGTAGTTGAACAGAAAAATCACCATCTTCTAAAAGTTGCTTGCACCATTCTCATTCACTATCATGTTCCCCAGCGTTTTTGGCCTGAAGTTGTTTCTACGCCTTGCTACCTTATCAATTGCATGCCTTCTTCTGTTCTGCAAAATCAAATTTCGCACAGCATTCTCTTTCCTGATGTGCAGCTTTTTTTTTGTTTCGTCGCGCATCTTTGGGTGCACTTACTTTGTTAAAAACCTTCGACCAAGGATGACAAAATTTGACCCTCGCTCCACAAAATGCATTTTTTTGGGTTACTCTAGAATCCAAAAAGGGTATCGATGTTACGATCCTATCATGAGACAATGGTATGTTAGTGCAGATGTAGTGTTCTTTGAACATCTACCATACTATTCTGATCAAGGGGACTCCTTATCCAATGAGCTCTAGGCACCCACTCCATTACCAGATATTGTGGATATTGATCCACCCTCTGAACCGCCACCTGAGGAACGATAGTTGAAAGTATACAAGAGAAGACCAAAACCTACTATCCCCTCCATGGCCCCTCAACAACCAAATCCTCCTTTGGCGGAAGATTACAGCACAACTCAAGTTCACTCTGACTTACACCTTCCTATTAGCCTTCAGAAAGGTGTCTGCTCCGGTACTCAACATCTGGTTAGTCAGTTATGTTCCTCAACTAATCTGGGTGTTATCTTTGCTTTATTTACTGCTGTAATTTCTGCTATGTCTATCCCGAAAAATGCTACAGAGGCGCTTAATAATCATGACCGGCGACAAGCAATGGAAGATGAAATGAAGGCCCTATCTGACCACAAGACATGGGACCTTGTGGATCGCCCTTCTTCCTGCTCTACTATTGGATGTCGATGGATCTTCACTATTGAATATCAGCCTGATGGCACAATTGAGCGTCTGAAAGCACGTCTGGTGGCAAAAGGATATACTCAGACTTATGGAGTGGACTATTTTGAGACATTTTCTCATGTAGCTAGACTCAATTCTGTTAGAATTCTCATCTCTGTCGCAGTGAACAAAGATTGGTTGTTATTTCAGTTGGATGTCAAAAACGCCTTTCTTGAAGGAGATCTGCATGAAGAAGTCTACATGGAGCAACCACCTGGCTTTGTTGCTCAGGGGAAGTATTCCTCGCGAGTCTGTAGGTTACAGAAAGCTATTTGTAGACTAAACAAAGTCCTCACGCCAGGTTTGACAAGCTTTGTCAAATTCTCATACAATTTGGCTTTCGTCGTTCTCATTTAGATCACTATGTGTTTATCAAGAAAATTGTGGCTGGTCTTATCATTCTTATTATCTATGTTAATGACATTATCTTATCTGGTAGTGACACCACAGGCATGCAGGCAACTAAAACCTATCTAGAACAGCATTTTGTCACAAAGGACCTTGGCAAACTACGGTATTTCTTAGACCTTGGCAAACTACGGTATTTCTTAGGCATTGAAGTGTCCAGATCATCTGCTCTTGCAGGAAACAGGTATGCTTGGTTGCAAGCCGACCAGTACCCCTCTAGAACCAAACATTGATTGGGATGATGAATCTTCTCCACCTTATGTTGATAACCACCAATACAGGAGATTGGTTGGTAAACTCATTTACCTTGTTGTCACGAGAGTTGATATTACTGTTGTTGTCGACTTTGTGAGCAGGTACCCAGATAAACCTCGACAATGTCACTTGGACGTTGTTTGTCACATTCTGAAATATCTCAAAAGCTCTCCAGGGAAAGGTCTATTGTACAAAAGACATGGACATTGCAATCTTTCTAGTTACTCAAACTCTGATTATGCAGAGAGTAGATGTGATAGGAAATCTACATCTAGATACTACACTTTTGTCGGAGGTAACCTAGTTACTTGGTGTAGCAAAAAGCAGACAGTGGTAGCTAGACAAGTGCAGAAGCAGAATATAGAGCTATGGCTCATACTGCATGTGAACTTTTGTGGGTTCAAAGCCTCAAAGAATTTGATATATTCGATACTAGCCTTATCCCTATGTTCTGTGACAACAAAGCTTCCATTTTTATTACGGGCAACCCTACCTTTCATGAGCGCACAAAACATATAGAGGTAGACTGTCACTTTGTTCGGGAATTAGTCCTCTCTGGTCGCATATGTACCCCTCATCTCAGTACTGAAAAACAAGTGGCAGACATCTTCACCAAGCTTCTACCTAAAGCTCGATTCAAGACTCTAGTGGACAAGCTGGGCATGTTTGACATCTATGCTCCAGCTTGAGGGGGAGCATAGAGATGTGCTTATATTTCCTGTTTACCTGTGTTCTACTCTACATGTTACTTGTGTTATTTATCCCACATTGCCTAATTGTGTTTAGTGTTTTATTCTAGTCCTATAAAAGAGAAGGCATTGCACTCAGTTTTACTCAATAGAACACCACTTATTCTTCTATACTTTCATTTACTCATAAATATCAATAATGAACTAACTTGCTTCTTCAATCTAGAATTTATAGAAGGATTACTATCATTGGATATAGTTTGACATTTCTATAAGTTAGTGGATATTTTCATGAATGTAGTTACATAATTTGGCTTTATATTTTTGCCTGAGAAGCTAGTTTTAGACATATATGTGGCCTCCTTTAAGATTGTTGAGAAAGAACTGTGAAACAACCTGCATGAGGTCGATGGTATCGACTTTATCACAGCAACAGAAGAGCATTCTGTCGATACCTGTCGATGGTATCGAGAGTTGGTCAGCGGCGGAAATTGACGACCCGTCTCCTGGTTCTATCTTTATTATATTATTTGTTTTATTGTTTTTCTCTTATTTTCTTCTTTGTACCACCATGTATCTTACCCTAATATATAAAAACAAGGAGAGACAGCTATTGCCCTCTCAAGATAGTTGCTCCATGCAGCCGACAAATCTCTCGGTGTTTGTCTCCTCTCCTCCTCATCTCCTCATCATTCCTGATTATACTTTTATTCAGGACGAACAGGCAGCTGACAGGCCTGTTATTCAGCAGTACCCATATGTTTATAGTAGGCGAGGCAGACAAGATCCAGAAGAGGTAGCGACATCAGTCTCTGAGCCTTCCTCATCGTCTTCTACTCACGAGATTCCTGTAGAAGCATCAGATCTTGATCTTCCTATTGTTGTTCGGAAAGGTACTCGTACTTGTACTATTAGACATCCTATTACAAATGTGTGTTGTCTGTCCCACTTATCTAAGCAGGCCCGCGCATTTGCTATTGGGATTGATTTTGTTGATATACCAAGGAATCACTATGATGCTATGAAGGACGGTGGCTGGAAATAGGCAATGCAGCTTGAGATGTCAGCTCTTTTGCATAATGGCACATGGGATCTTGTTGACTTACTTGCAGGAAAGAAAGCAGTGGGTTGCAGATGGGTTTTCACCATCAAACATAATCCGGAATGGATGGATCCGTTGAGAGGTTGAAGGCCAGATTGGTAGCAAAAGGCTACACACAGACCTATGGAGTTGATTTCTTTGAGATCTTTTCTCCAGTAGCTCGTCTAAATTCTGTGCGGATTATTATTTCTCTGTCTACTACCTTTGATTGGCCCCTATTTCATCTTGATGTTAAGAATGCCTTTCTACATGGTGACCTAGAGGAAGAGGTATATATGGAGCAACCTCCTGGGTTTGTTGCTCAGGGGGAGTGTCAGAAGGTGTGTAAATTGAAGAAAGCCATATATGGGCTGAAACAGTCTCTTCGAGCTTGGTTTGACAAGTTCAGTGACGTTGTACTCCAGATGGGTTTTTCTCGCTCCATGACTGATCACTCTTTATTCTACTCTAGCTCTTCTTGTGGCTCTATCATTATTGTTGTATATGTTGATGACATAGTGATTACTGGCAGTGACTCTACAGGCATATCTCGTGTGAAGAAAGGTTTACAGAGACACTTCCAAACGAAGGATCTGGATAAACTGAGATATTTTCTGGGCATTGAGGTGCTTAGATCTCATGCAGGTGTCAATCTATCTCAGAGAAAATATGTGCTTGACTTACTACAGGAGATAGGCATGACTGAATCTAAACCGGTACCTACTCCTATGGATTATCACATCAAGGAGACGGTTGATGATGTTGAGTACTCAGATCCAGGATATTATAGGAGAATAGTTGGCAAGCTAATATATCTGACTGTTACACGACCTGACATTTCTTTTGATGTAGGCATTGTGAGTCAGCATATGCGCTCACAACGACAGTCACACTGGACAGCAGTTTGCCGGATTCTAAGATATCTGAAGAGTGCTCCTAGTAAGGGGATCACTTATTCTAAACCCAAGGTGACTCCATCTACTTTGACTCTCACATGGTATTCAGATGCAGATTGGGCTGGTGATCATACTGATAGAAGGTCTACATCAGGCTATTGTACCTTCCTAGGTGATCATTTGATTACTTGGAAAAGCAAAAAGCAGCATGTGGTAGCCAGATCCAGCACTGAGGTTGAATACCGTGCTATGGCCCATGCATGTTGTGAACTACAATGGGTCAAATCTGTTCTTTCTGAGTTAAAAATCATTATTATGTCTTCTATGGAGCTCAAGTGTGACAACCAGTCTACTATACACATTGCCAGGAATCCTATCTTTCATGAGCGTACAAAGCATATAGAAGTTGATTGCCATTTTATTCGTGATCAAATCAAAGATGGTACTATTGTGACGCCATACGTCAAGTCTGAAGATCAACTGGCGAATATCTTGACAAAGCCTTTGGGTCCAGCAGCTTTTCAGAGATTATGTGACAAGCTAGGCATACACGATGTGTACTCTCCAGCTTGAGGGGGAGTGTGAAACAACCTGCATCCCCGTCGATACTATCGACAGGAGATCGTTGGTATTGACTTTATCACAGCAGCAGAAGAGCATTCTGTCGATGATATCGAGAGTTGGTCAGCGACGGAAATTGACGACCCGTCTCCTGGTTCTATCTTTATTATATTATTTGTTTTATTGTTTTTCTCTTATTTTCTTCTTTGTACCACCATGTATCTTACCCTAATATATAAAAACAATGAGAGACAGCTATTGTCCTCTCAAGATAGTTGCTCCTTGCAGCCGACAAATCTCTCGGTGTTCGTCTCCTCTCCTCCTCATCTCTTCTCACAAGAACTAATGCTAGATTTAGTACCATGAATCTCAACCTGCCTAAAGCATAGCCTCCAGCAGTGCTAAGCTACAAAGGCACGAAGTGTTGAGCTCAGGTGTACAGTTGTTAAACTTGGTAGATTAGTATTTGTCCATTTATTGGATGAAGATATAAGCAAAAGGGTCTTCAGTGACGTCCTCAATCTTGACAAATCACAAAATCTTCAACCGGAATTTCGTCAGCACACCACCTAACACCCCATACAGAACATATAATTAGGAAGTGGCTCCCAAGTCCCAATATGCTGACAGAAAGGAAAAAAACATTTCATTGATGCTTACTAAACGTATCTCCATAGCTAAAACCATTAAAATCATCAAATTGATAAGAAAAATACAAATCTCAACTGGATATCATCGAAAACATTGAACGTACCCCTAGACCTAGCATTTACCTCTCAATTAGGACATTTTCAACCATTAATTGATAGCAAAGCAAGGTGATCCTAGTTTAAGCATATGGAAGACAAAATCTCGTAGGCATTGGGAGCCTAGATGGGAGGATTGGTCTTGTTGAGGTGCCAATAGTTGCCACTTCTGTTGAATTGCTTTCTTTGTGATTCTTGGTTAGGAACACTACCTTTTCCCTCTCTTTATTTGTCTCCTTATCAGCCTCCCCCCTCCCCACTATCTTTACCTTCTCTTCCACTTCCCATTGTCTTTGTCAATAGTGTATGTGAGTTATACATGTGGTTGTAAGTATATGTTGGGGTCTATATGTAATTTTGTCCCTTATGTACTTTCTTTAAAAATAAAGTCATTATGGTCAACTGTAGAGTACTAGCTCGACTTTCCGCATGTATATTGTGCCATGACAGTCTTAGTACTTGACACCTTCAAGATGACATATCAACGGATGCTCGAAACCAGTTTAGTTCAGAAAAAATGCTTATCAGATGAAGTAAAGACAAACTCTCTGTTTATTAACAATGTACTTTTACAAACATTTAATAAAGATTGGTTTGATTTTCTTTTTGCAAAGTTGTTTGTTTTCTAGTATGTTTTGACATGAATTCAATTTTAGTTCAATTTTTTGTGTAACCATAGCTAGGGTCCATTCTAATTATCTGGTTCGGGTTCCATTTTTTTAGCATTCCAATTCATAAATATTACTTCATCACTAAAAGTTTGCATGAACTGTTTCAGATGGGTGGCTAGTCCTGCCGGCACTGGCTGACCCTCATGTATCCAACTTAGAAGTGACACTAAAGTGATGCATGTTAACCCTCATCCACCCGATTAAACCCCATCAGCAAGTCTAGTTCAACTCTAGATTTTAAGTTTAACTTAGCCTAGTTATCTTTTTGAAAGTAAACTTAGGCACAGGAACTAGCCTACACAGTCAATGGTGGCACTGCAAGCATGCACTCATATGTTGTCCATATACCCTCATCATCATCATCATCTAAAGCCTCGGTCCCACCATGTTGGGGTTGGCTAATGGATCCTTCTTTTCCATTCAGTTCTATCATGGGTAATATTCTGAATTTCTGATCAAGATGTAAGATTTAAAATCTCTCTTTATAAGCTCTTCCCAGATTAATTTAGGCCTTCCTCTTTTTCTTTTAATTGTGCTTGACTCAATAGCATTGCTTCGTATAGGCGCATTAGTCGGTCTACGTTGCATATGTCCATACCATCTGAGTCGACTCTCGCACAACTTGTCCTCAATGCTCACCGCCCTCACTTTATTTTTGATATAGTCATTTCTCAAGCGATCTTTTTTTGGCTTCCCACACATCCATCTCAGCCTACACATTTCAGCCACATGCATCTTGTTGAGACCTTGTTTCTTCACCGCCCAACATTCAATTCCGTAGAGCACAGCAGGCGGTATAGTTGTGCAAATATCCTACACAATATTTTAGCCATCACAAGCTAAACTAAACGTGAGTTCAAACCAACTGGATTGGTAATTCCTGTCTAAATTCATAAGACAAGGCAGTAAATAGTAATGCAAGAATATTTTAAAACAGTATAAGCAACAGAATTTGAAAGATATTTTCGAAGCCATCTTTTACTAAAAGCAAATAACTGTTTCAAAGTTCACCATCCATACAGCACAAGTAATTCACAGAAATCCTAACCAGTGCACTCACATGACTAGCAAGCATAAACAAGAGGAGATAGTATGCAGCACCAGTCCAAGCAGTCTCAGCAAAAACCCCAGAAGACTTTTTCAGCTCTGACGTTATAGGAAATAACCGAAAGAACCTTGGAATGTATTGCAATAGAACAATGAACAGAAGTGCATTCTTTGTCGCCAGTACATCAGAACCATTTGACCGATGTAGATAGCTCCATACAACAGCCTACAAATGATAAGGACATAGAATTACTACATGATAGCAGAAAATATGCAACTACAGTAACACAAATGAGACTTTCTATTATACAGTTCCGTGCAGGTTCCTATTGACGACAATATCAGAAAGATAAAACCGGGAGCTTTTGTCAAAAAGCGATGAGAAATAAATGTAAGAGCAGGCCCATCTTGTATATAACATGTCTTACATATTTCATATATTCAGGGTACTTGTGTACTTATTTATTCTCATACCCTACAAAATCAAATACGAAAGGAACCTCACCAAATGAATGAAGAGCCTTCACATATATCAACTAAGAGCAAAATGATACGGAAACCATTTTTTTAAAGGAAAATATGCCCGAGGTGCTTTAGGTAATCCAAGGCATGTGTCTTGTCTTTTGGTGTCATTCTTCGAGGCAGGGCGAGGTACTCAGCATAAATTTGAATTACCTATATATGCTTAGGCGGACATGTTAACAACCATGACCTATACCCTATATTATAGTGAGTGGAATGTAATGTAATGAGAAGCCAATCTAATATGCATCACTGATGATAAATCATGGTGATGTAGCATGCTATACTAACATTGCATGCTACATGCTACTTCTTCGGGGTCACATGCCACTTTTTGTTTACATGGAATTTGGCATTGCAATTCAGACCCATATTTTGCTGGCATAGCATTTTGATATGGTAAAATATCGTAAGTGTATGAGTAGATGGCGTGGTGGTACATAACACATGTGCATGTAGTATATGAACAAATAAATGATCGATGTACCAGAATTAATGTAATATTTTCTACTTTAATCTACCTTGTGATTATACTACATAATATGAAGTTTAGGAGCTTTATACTATGAAGGACTATAATATATACCCTAATCATTATAACACATGCTTAGAAGAAATGCACTCAATTTTTGGTGCAAGACTAATAAAGTATATAATAGAGCCCCTCACTGTTGTGATGTGTAGAATAAAATACACTCAATGTAGCACACAGCCAGCATACTTAATGTAATCAGCCTAGGAAAATGTGGCCATAAAAGCAACCAACCAAAAAGGTGAGCGTTACATAAATACACTCAAATGGTTATATAAACACATCCAATATTTTGTGAATTGTCATATATCCATACCTGTGCAATATTGTATTAAACTCATATTCATGTCACTAGGGATAAGCCTTCAGGGCCTTCACTGGGCACCAAAAAATAGACTAAGCAGTTGTGAATCCATTGTTAGTATATATGCTTTATGCTTTATGTTTTATTGTGTGCTTTCGACTTGTCTTGTCTTTAGCTTTTCGTTCATCCCATATTGCCTAATTCTATTTCTAACTTACTCTCTTATCCAATAGAAGAAAGTGCATTGTATTTGTTTTTAACACATCAAATAAATGCTTTTCTATTCTATATGGTATCAAACGTGTTTGATCACCCTTAACCCTAATGCTTACTAAGCCTCTCCTCTAAGCCCTCCCAACCAAGGAAGAAAATGTCTGATTTCGACGCCGTTTCGGTAGCCACAGAAACAGAAATTTCGACAAATTTCGACGGAAATTTCGACAGATGCATTCCTGGCGTTTCGACGACCAAATGGTCGAATTATTTAATGAAATTTTACCAGAACAATCTACTAGTGTAGATCTACTCAAATATGCAATAATATTTCATATTGGATAAGTGAGGGGGTAGGGCTCCTCATGTGTGAGAGAAGGAAGCTGAACAATTTCGATGGCCATTTTGATGGAGATTTTGAGGTCAATTGAATGGCGAAATGAATGAATAGTCATCATAGTTTGCAAGCACAATATATAGGCTTAAAGACACAAATTTATGGAAACATAGCATGATCTAGGATGGTAGGACCTCTCAGTAGGATGACATGATGTAGTACATAAACAATGCCGCGGTGGTATGTGAGTACTGAGGTTTAGGCATCTAGTTGAACCATGATGGTTGTCATCCTCCTTTTTAATTATACCTACATATTGGCTCATGTTTTTTTTGTTTTATACAAGCATAGATATGTCTCACTGTTAATCTCCATATGCTTACAAGTGATAAAATACATACTAATGGATTAACTCAAGCTTTGTTCATCGTCGTGTGCTTTTGTAGCGAGAGCCTATAGGAGGCAATCATGTAGTTAGAGATGTGATTGATAATGGCATACAAACAAAATATCTCGATAGTCATGCTAATTTTGCGCACTATAACATAAATCATGTGACCTCAAAAATGAAAGTTAGTGGGTCATCATAGTCATAGATATCACTCCCACACACATTTTTAAATATTTCCTTTGTAGATCTTTATAGAAGTGAGAGAAATAGGAGAGAGAGGTAGAATTAGATTAGGAAGAGAAGAAACATAACTTAGATTGCCCCTAACAGGCCCAAGGAATCACATAGTAAAATCTGCAAACATTGTACCCCATTTCTCGAAATAATAGATGTATTTTTTGAAATTTCGTCGAAATGCGGACCAAATGTGCCTTTTTTTCATCGAAATTTACCTTATTTCGTCGAAATTCGAAATAATTGTCAAAATTTAAATTTTTTCTGGCGAAATTCCCTACGTACAGACATGTAAGGCCATTTCTATGTCCGATCGTTGGCGGCATCGAAATAATTAGCGAAATTTCCCCAATTTCGACGAAATTTTGAACATTGCCCCCAACACCTCTCCAGCCCGCCGCCGCCTCCTCTGCCCCTCACCTCCCCAGCCTGCCAGCCCTACCCTCCAGCCGCCACCGTCGCATCCTCCCCACCTCCTTGCTACTTCCCCCCTCCTTTCTCTCCCTCCTTGCTACTACCCGTCGCCCGCCCCCTTTTTCTGCGGCCACTGCACCCCCCCTCCCTCCTTGTTGCCTCTAGCCCTTCTCATCCTTCGCCACCTCCAACCCCCCATCTCAATCTCGTCGTAATCCCAACCCCCCACATCTCCCTCCCCCTCCATCCCGCCAGTGTTGTCCCACCAACCTTCATTCTCCCTCCTCTCCTCCACCCATATGCCCCCTTTCTTGTTTTCATCTCCCTGAATTTTCTAAAAAAACTCGTTGAAGATCTAAAAGGACCATCGTTGTTGTCTGCCTACGCCATATGGTGAAGTAACTCTCTCCTCGTGGTGGCGTAGGTCCAACTGCTCTCTACTGTCCTATGTGGGTTTTTCTGATCTGTTGATCTAGATTTGTTGTTGCTTCTTACTACCCCTATATGGGTTTCTCGGATATGTTGATCCATATCAACTACTGCACTCTCCTGTCCCTATATGGGTTTCTCAAATCTACTGATCCAGATTTGCTACTTCTACTTCTACTACGTCACTGTGAGCATCATCACTCCACCTTTTATGGCAACTATAGATCTTCCTTGGTCTTTGTGTGTTACGGTCGTAAAACTTGATGGATCAAACTATCATCTTTGGTCAGCATCTTTTGAACGATATGTCAAAGCGCAAGGGCGTTCAACGTGTTCCTTCCATGTCTTCTCTACTTGCTACATCTTCTGATCACTCGGTCCTTACAGTATGCTCCCATGACTCTGATAGAGGATGTGGACGTGGTCGCAGTCGTGGTCGTGGTCGTGCTTCTAGTACTTCTGGATGTGGTCCTCCTCCTGGTGTTAGACGAGGACAACCTCAACCTCCTACTATCAACCGCAACTTCTGTAGACGCACGAACCACAATGAGGACCGCGCTGGGAAAAACATAGTGCACCTGCCTGGACGAACCAGGTCTCCTCTGATGCCTCTCAAGATTCAACTGTTGCTGCCTCCAGTTCAACTTAGCCCACGATTGAATGGATTCACTCAAAGTTTGGAAAACTTCTCCAGGCTCGTCTTTTCTCAAAAACACATGGTTCTTCTGCTTTGCTTACATCTCCTACTAATGATAAAAATAAATGTGTCATCGACTCAGGAGCATCAGCTCATATTTTTGGTTGTTCGGATCTTTTTATTGCCTTATCTAAAACAACTCGAGTACCTCCTGTGACAGTGGTTGATGGGACTCAGTCTGCGATACATGGAATTGGAACTATATCTCTATCTAAAAATCTGCCATTACAATCTGTCTTATATGTTCCAAGATTTTCACTTAATTTGTTATCTGCTAGTATAATTGTGAAGAGCCTTCTGTGCTCAATCACTTTTGATCCCAAGGGTTGAGTGTTTTAGTATCTTCGAAGGAGGACGAGGATTGGTTGCGGCAATGAAGGGCGGGACCTAACAAATCGTACTACCTGGATGTGTCGCAATCTATTTTTTCTCTGCTATCTTCTTATGTGTCTGGTCTGCAATGGCACTACCATCTGGGGCATCCTTCTACTGCAAAACTGTGATGCCTATTTGCTGAAATTTCTGATAAACAATTTGTTTGTGAACCTTGCCAATTTGGCAAACAGACTCGGGTTGTTTTTCATAAAAAGAAATTAGTTCTAAAAATCTTTTTGATGTTGCTCATGTCGATATCTGAGGACCATGTTCTGTTACGAGCTTGTATGAATTTTGCTATTTTATGAAATTTATTGATAACTATTCTAGGGCAACTTGGTTGTTTCTCTTAAAGGATTGTGCTAATATTTTGAACACTATCACCACTTTTTTCACTGAGACTCCAAGCCCAATTCAATTATATGTTAAAATCTTGAGAATTGATAATGCCTAGAATGTATGCAAAAATCAGTAGGTTTGTTTTGCATTGCTCGGGGTACCATTCATCAAACTTCCTACTCTTACACACCACAACAAAATGGTGTGGCAGAAAGGAAGAATCGCCATCTTCTTGAAGTAGCATGCACCATTCTTCTTCACTATCATGTCCCAAAACATTTTTGGCCTGAAGCTGTTTCTACTGCCTTCTACTTAATTAATTGTATGTCTTCTTTTGTGTTGCATAATCAAGTCCCTTTCTCTCGTTTGTATCCTAATGCACCTTTGTTTTCTATACCTCCGCACATCTTTGGCAACACTTGCTTTATTAAGAATCTCCGCCCCGGGATATCTAGACTTGAACCCCGCTCCACAAAATGTACATTTCTAGGATATTTCATAACCAAAAAAGGATATCAGTGTTATGATCCTGTCAAAACGACAATGGTTTGTTAGTGTGGATGTTGTCTTTTTTGAACAAATGACTTATCACTCTGACAAGGGGTCTGCTTTATCAAGTGATCTGTTGGATCCTACTCCTTTACCTGAGGTGGTAGAACATTATCACACTAAAGTAATTGAAGATTGTCCTCCTTTAAAGGTGTACACGAGAAGACCCAAGGTTACATTCCCCTCTCTGGCCCCTCAACAACCAACTCCTCCCTCGTCATCAGATCACAACACCTTCCAGGTAATCTCTGACATATATCTTCCTATTAGTTAAAAGTGTTCATTCCTGCACTCAGCATCCGATTAGTAATTTTTGCTCTACCACTAATCTTGGCGCTAGCTTTGTTGGTTTTACTATTGCTCTCTATGTTGTTGATATACCGAAGACTGTTACACAAGCTCTTATGAATCTTGTCTGGCGTCATGCTACGAAAACTGAAATGGATGCCCTTCACGGTCCTAAGATGTGGGATCTCATTGATCGCCCTGCAAACTGACCTATTGTTGGTTGTCGCCAGATTCTACTGTTAAATACCAGTCACATGGTTCGATTGAACGGCTGAAGGCTCGTTTGGTAGCAAAAGGTTATACTCAGAACTATGGGGTTGACTATTTTGAAACTTTTTCCCTTGGTTACCGAACTCAATTTTGCACGAGAGCTTATATATGTTACTGTGAACCATGATTGGCCTCTTTTTCAACTTGATGTTAAAAACATCTTCCTATATGGTGGCTTGCATGAGGAAGTCAACATGGAGCAACCACCTAGTTTTGTGACTCACAGGGAGTGTTTCAAAGTATGCAGACTCAGGAAGGTGATCTATGGCCTAAGACAAAGCCTGCGAGCATGGCTTTATAAATTAAGCCAGATTCTTCTAAAGTTTCAATTTCAGCGCTCACATTTGGATCACTATGTTTATTAAAAAGACCAGTTATGGGCTTGTGATTCTTATTGTCTATGTGGATGATATATTTGTCTGGTGGTGATTCTGAAGGTATTAGAGCTACCAAAAGATATCTAGAACAACACTTTGTTATTAAAGATCTTGGTAAACTTAGGTATTTCTTGGGAATTGAAGTTTCCATATCTTCGTTTGGCGTTTGTCTTTCACAACGCAAATATGTTCTAGATCTTCTGACAGAAACTAGCATGTTTGGTACTAAACCTGCTAGCACCCCTCTGGATCCCAATACCAAATGGGATGATGAATCTTCACCTTCCTATCCCGATAACCACCGACATCGACGACTGGTTGGTAAGCTTATCTATCTTATTGTAACTAAAGATGATATTAGTGTTGTTGTTGGACTTGTCAGTAGGTATCTTAATAAACCTCGACAGTGTCATTGGGATGATGTCTATCATATCCTTAAATATCCAAAAAATTGTCCATGGAAAGGATTACTGTATCGTAGACATGGCCACTGCAAACTCACTGGATATTCTGACGCTGATTACGTCGGTATCAGATGTGACAGGAAATCTACCTTTGGCTATTTTACCTTTGTTGGAGGGTATCTAGTTACATGGCGCAGTAAGAAGCGGTGGTTGCTCAGTCTAGTGCTGAAGCAGAAGACAGAGCCATGGCTCATACTACTTGTGAATTAATGTGGGCCTAAGTACTTCTCAAGGAATTTGATACCTCTGATTTTGATCATATTCCAATGCACTGTGACAATAAAGTGCATTTTTATTGCTAGCAATCCCACCTTTCATGAGCGCACCAAGCATATCGAGGTGGATTGCCACTTCGTGCGCGAATCTGTTCTCTCTGTAAGCATTTGCACTCCTTATCTCCGTACTAAAGATCAGGTTGTTGACATCTCACCAAGATACTTCCCAAGACTCGCTTTGCTACACTGGTGGACAAGTTGGGCATTTTTGACATCTATGCTCCAGCTTGAGGGGGAATATTAGTATATATGTTTTATGCTTTATGTTTTATTGTGTGCTTTAGACTTGTCTTGTCTTTAGCTTTTCTTTTATCCCATATTGTCTAATTCTATTTCTCACTTACTCTCTCATCCTATTAAAGAGAGTGCATTGTATTTGTTTTTGACACATTAAATAAAGGCTTTCTATTCTATAGCCATCATTAGCCGTGAACTTGTAATAAAACCCAATAAGGCATGCATATGATATTGTATATAAAAAATATATAAATCCTTAATTTACATAACATGTTATATACAACACTATAGTCACCAAATTAGATTAATATAAGAGATTGTAATTGCCCTTAGCATTTTATCAAGGTTCCGGAATGAATATAATTTGTTAATCTACCTTGTGATTATACTACGGGACAAGATGTTTTAGAACTTTATTATTATGAAAGACTATAATATACACCCTCATATTTATGACACGTGCTTAGAAGAAATGCACTCAACATAGGTACAAGACTACAATACAGGCCTCACTGTTAGGCGTGTATAGAATAAAATATACTCAATGTTGCATAGAGTTAGCATCCTTAATGCAATTCACACTGGGAAAATGTGACCTTAAAAGCAGCCACAAAAACAGGTGAACACACATTTTAGTCGCCTAAATACACTCAAATAATTGTAGCATCCAAGATCTTTTAAATTGTCATATTCTCACACCTGTGCAGTGTTGTGTTATACCCAAACCCATATTCATGCCATCAAGGATGAGCCTTCATTAGGTAACAAAATAAGAGACTTTGAGCAGTTGTCAAGCCATTATTGACCATATATAATATAATAGAACCCTATTCAACGTCATGCCCACTAGTTCACCTGTAGGGTCAACAAATGATATTGCTCGCTTAGCAGGCTGTCATACACGATGTACTTGTTGCATTTCCCATCATGCAATAAAAGATTATCATAGAGATGTGTGAAAGAGAGTATAGATGCTTGTTTGGGAGATTTGGCCCCTCCGGCCCAAGTGGGGGCAGTGCTTCACAAAGAGAAGGGCAGACAGTTATGTTATTGACTTAGAACAAGAGGTACCCTACACTTTATGATAAAGAAGGAAAAAAAAGTGCATATGGACACCTTGTGAGATCTTATAGAGCAAGGTATTACAATTCCACAAATTCTTAAAATTTTCATCAAGATTTCTGATTTCAAAGCTAGGCGACGTGCAAAATGGGTGATTCTTTCTAGACCGTGATGGCAATGAAAAATTGCCCATTCCTCTAACATTACGACGATGTCAACAATTTTAGTAGACAACATGCCGGCATATCGACCATTGGAATATTTGCGTGAATAGTCCATAGAGGGTCAACAAAGCTGTCTAGGCAGCATTTTTTTCTGTCTAGACAGCATGGATGCAAAGATTATGTAAACTCAATTTTGATCTATTCTAAGTTACACATCATTACATCTACCCTCTTTAATTTATACTAAACAACGGGATACAACTTTAACACAAGGTCAATGAAGATCTGAATTGAATCTGCCCAAAATTTCAGTGTTTTCAATTAAAGATTATGAGTATTTGTGGTTCTTGAGTAAACCAAGCATGTGTTATGCATAATAACATGCAATTCTACAGCTATATCTTATGCCGAATGAGCTCAATTTATGAGCAATATGGGTTTATCTTTTATTTTATGCATATTTTCAAAAATTATTTATGTATAAAATATGCTTGTCAATAAAATTAGAAAAACAACCATATAATATGTATAGCAACATTGTACCTAGAACCAAGATGAAAGTCTTCCCTACTTTTCTCTGAAATCCAGATATATAATTAATTCTAAGAGTTTCACTTGTATGAATTTCATTTCAATCGTGTTTCATGTATAGTGACACCTAAATCTACTTAGATTTATACCTACTTAGCTCATTTATGACCAAGATAGCTTTCCCACAATTTTTTTTGCCAGTTTTCAATGATGTAGTTATTTTCTATTAGTTATACCATTTTTCTATCATAGTCAGTAGCCACTACCTAGAGGTTACAGGCAATAATATGTTGATTACTTCATGCTATAAGCATCAACGTAGATTGTTAACAAAATTGTTTTGTATAGTTGTTGCGCGAGTATACTGTCAAAAAAGTAAAACACAGTTGTTCGTTGCATTAGATAAGAGAAACCCTGCTCCTATAAATAGGAGAATAGGGAAGCGTACAGGACATAAGACAACCCTAATGGGCCAAGACATACTTGGGCCCATAATACAAAACATTTAACAACATAAATAAACGGACTCTCTAACAACTAATTGCAGATGTTTGTGTGAAGCACAATATCTTAAATTTCAAGTTGAATATCCATGTCTTTTATTAAAATTTGACTTTTTTGGTTTGTCATAATTTCCATTAAAATTTCAATCGAGAAACTGTGATACCCACAAAATACTGTCGAAACTTCCATATCTTCCATTTCCAAGGGTGTTGAAATGGAGTCAAAAGTGGCACATCAAATCTTTGTTATAGAATTAGATAGTGGTAGAACATGATGAACCATGAATCAAAGAACCTGAGGCCAGGCAGAAAACATTGGAATAAGCAAGACCATTGTAGAGAGCATTGTAGGCAAACATATTGGAGCTTATGTCTCTTCTAAGTTGTATCTTCAACAAAAGATTAATATAAAAGTGAATATGGTAAAAATGTTAAGGCCTACTACATAAGATTGACTACACATGTAACTTCCAAAAAAAGAAACAATTGAAGTGTAGATTGAACAACGGATACAAGGTGGTTAGAATATACATTACACTCATGTGCAATGTGTGGACTAGTGGAAATAGAAAATAAATAATCGACTTTCTTGCATACCATAGTCGGCCCTCATTGTTCCTCGACTTGATACATGCATTTGGAGAAGTCGGGGATTTTAAATGTAGTCGAAATTTGACAACAAGATATACCAAGAACATTGGCAAAAATATAATGCACTCTTAATAAATTTAACGAAATTGACCTCTCTGATTCATGCTCCAATGACACTGCCTACACTTTCTCAGACGGTCAAGGAGTAGAAAATCCATCACAAGAATGGATGAATGAGATCAGTGCTCCTCATTTGAAGTGAAAAGAGGAGGCCATACCAAATCTTAAGAGAACATTAAAGTCGGTGTCTCTAGACGACTTATGAGAATAGAGTAAACAAAGCCCATCGGGTAGACTTTAACCAAAGCTTGAGCATATAAAAGAAAGAACAATTCTTCTTCTTCTTCTAAGTCAGAAGTACAAGGTATGTTTGATGATGATGATGGGAATGTGTATACGGTGACTCATAAGACCAGCATAATTCGATCAAAACAGGGTATCCTCCACCTGACAAAGTGTACCAAAAAGAAGGGGGGATGTGGAAACAAAGAGCATAGTACAAACACTTCCCAGCTTCTTGTAGCTCCCTCATTTTAATTTATTGTTACCATTATAAGGATATTCTTCTTCTTCTTCTTGTTTGGTGTTAACTCACTCTCTTAATCTAGGGTTCCAATACTCACAAACATTGGGCTCAACTGCTCAAGAGAGGTAAATTATGAGTGATGTAAGGGATGTAGTTAAAAATGTGGCATAGATGAATGTTAGTAATGGATCGAGTATATAATAATGTTCCGTCTAAATGTGATTCTCTTGACTTTTTTCCATCTTGGACAATTCCATGAGGCATTAGAATGCTTTAGCCATCCTTATGTAGTTGTTGAGCATAATCAAACACATTCTTGCAGATGGTGGGTGTTAAACAAACATGTTTACTCCAGCTCAAGAAAGTAGTTGCTCGCATCTTCTGGCACATCTATTGGCGGATATGAAATAAATTGGAGTGCCTTCGATTTGATATACTTTATTGAGATATATTATTGTATTTACTGTTTATTGTATTTCTGTTTAAGTCTTTCCTTTATTCTGTAACATGGGCCTTTATATAAAGAGGCCCATTAGGGTTTTCAGTTTGCTTCCTTGTACAGCCTCCTCCTATTTATAGGAGTGAATTTCCTCCTTTGTGAATATAGAAAACACGGCACACTATCATATAGTATCAAAGCAGGTCACCTAGGCCTGATCTCCACCAGTCACTGTTGCCTTCTCTCTCTCTCTCTCTCTCTCTCTCTCTCTCTCTCTCCCTCTCTCTCTCCCTCTCCCTCCGTCAGCCGCCGTTGTCGTATACATCCTACTTGGCTTCCACTGTTGATCACTACTAAACAGATCTAAATTTCTTTCTAAGCCCTATCCTCCTCTCCAACAAGAGGATCTAGGGATATGGTCGACGGTCCTTCCAAGGTTCTTATGCCCTGAAGAACTATTATTTGGAAGTATTGTTCGTAAGATCTGTGGTCATTAATGATCACCTCTTCTAGGGTTCTACTCACTTTATGAGTGGTATGATTGGGTATATCCAGCATATCACCTTTTTCTTGGTGAATCATAGTATTTGCCATTTACTCTGGGTCATCCTTGACCTTATTTTGCTGGGTTCACTGTTTCTGCTACTGATTTATTGCTGCCCCGACATTTGACACGTCGTGTCTTTGTTCGACACGTCGTGTCTCAGTCTGGCGAATCCTCTGATTTGTTGTTGTCCTGACCTCTGACACGTCGTGTCTTTATTTGACACGTCGTGTGCCATTCCAGGCGACTTTCTACACGTCGTGTCTTATTTTTGACACGTCATGTGCCATTCCAGGCAACTATTTCCTGCTCTTTGACACGCCGTGTCTTAATTTTGACACGTCGTGTACCACTTCAGGCGACTTTCTGCTGTGTGTTGTTGCTTCTGAAGATTTTTTGGATATCACTTTTGCTTTATGACTTCACCTTCCTCTGAGATAAGGAGACACATCCTAGATGTGTCAATCTGTCAAGTTCAATAGATCCAACTACATTTTGGGGGCACGATCCTTTAAGATTTATGCTCACACATCGGGCAAACTTGAGCATCTCACCGAAGAGCCTCCTCCTAGAGATGAAACGTCTGACAAAAAGAAAGCCGACTATAAGAAATGGGCAGAATGTGATTCTCAAATTCTGTCTTGGATTCTAAATAGTTGTGAATCCCATGTAGCCACCAACCTCCTATTTACTGACACCGCCAAGGAGGCCTAGGATCATATTGCCCAGGTCTATTCCAGTAAGGGAAATGCTTCCTGAGTTTTTGAGCCCTATAAACGCTTGCATTCTCTAAGACTTGACAACGCTACCTCATTTGGTTCACATTTTGATACCTTCAAAGGTATTTGGGGAGAGCTCAAACTCCATCATCCTTTATCTACTAATCTCACGAAATTACAAAAACAACAAGATGAAGTTCAGCTTTGCCAATTTTTGGCATCCTTGCCACCTAGCTATGAAGCGGTTCGTCAACAAATCCTTGCATCCGAACCATTACCCATGTCGGATGATGTGTATCTTCAGCTATCTCGCTCGGTGTCTTCTGCTACCAAAGAAGAGTCGGTTGCTCTAGTAGTTGTTGGACGAGGGCGTGGTAACTCTACTCGTGGACGTGGCAAAGGTCTTAACACTGGTTGACGGGGGCCTCCTCCTCAACCCTATGGAAGAGGGTCTTCCTCTCTTCAAACTCGGTACTGCAACTTCTGTAAACGGACCAATCACACCGAGTACAAATGATGGAAGAAACCGGAAAGACTGAATGGGCAAACCAAGTCTCCACTACTGATGTTGATGAAGAATCTACATCTAATTCTGCTTCTCCTTAGATGGTTACACTAAGTTCGTCTGATCTTGACAAGCTTATCAAAGTTGCTTCTGCAGCTACTACCACACCTCAGGCGAACATTGCTCAACACTCTGGTGTTCCCTCTTTCCTTCAAGCTTCCTCCTCTTCTATAAAAGAAGATTGAATTGTTAATTCTGGTGCCACGGCCTATATGAATGGTAATAAAAATCTCTTCACTCATCTAAAGAAAACTACATATCATCCTCCGATGCGTCTGGCAGATGGATCGACTTCTCCGGTCACTGGAATTGGAGATGTTAACAATCATCTCCTTAAATCTGTTCTGTTTGTGCCTAGCTTTCCATTGAACTTGATGTCTGTTAGTAAAATTACCAAATCCATAAATTGCAGTGTAACGTTCTTTCCTTACAATGTCTCCATGCAGGATCTCAGGACGAAGAAGACGATTGGAGGGGGGGTATGAAGGTGGAGACGGTTTGTACTATCTACAGACCTCGCCAAATTTGCCTGCTACTGCCTAGGAAGCACGGACACGGACACAGATACGGACACGGGACACGGGAATTTTTAAAAATGTAGGACACGGACACGGGGCCGGACACGGCAAATTGTTTTTTCCACATATATATGTATACATTATTGATGTATAAACACCTTCTATTATAGAAATTTAATTGTGGAGTTTGCATTTCATTTACGTAAAAGACATACAATCATCCATCAAACGCATTCATCCAAATAGGAAAAACCCATCAGATACAACAAGCATGGCCTAGTGATATTTATAAATTTATGTAAATGCATTCATGTTCATGCTTCCAATCAATTAAAGCAAATTGTCAATTTAAATCATAACGCGATGACTTTTGAACAGTAAATAAACAATAATTAGACCAATTCAACAATAAAGAAATCCAACTCAGAATGATGTATGATTAAATACAGTAAATACTACAGATTTGTATAACATAACTGAACCAACAGCAGCAATTATTAACATTATAACTGTAAAGTGGAGAAGTGTTGTTTATTGGATGATTTCAACAGTGTACATCGTAGTCTCTTATATAACAACTAGAGACAGAGACTGGTTAAGAAGCAGCCCGTATGGGACTAAACAACATAAGAAACAACATAAGTAAAGCACATGCTAAGCACATGACGCTCAAGACAACACATATCTCTATACTCCCCCTCAAGCTGGAGCGTAGATGTCAAAGAGGCCCAGCTTGTCAGTCAATGTCTGGAAGCGAGTCCTGGGTAGCACTTTGGTGAAGATATCTGCAAGTTGTTTCTCCGTGCTGATATATGGAGTGTGAATCTGTCCGGACATAACTTTCTCCCGTACAAAGTGGCAGTCGACTTCTATATGTTTCGTTCTTTCATGGAAAGTAGGGTTGCTCGCAATAAAAATCGATGCCTTATTGTCACAGAACATAGGAATGGGGCTAGTCGGAGAGATGTCAAATTCTTTCAGAAGGCTTCGGACCCACAGAAGCTCACATGTAGTATGAGCCATCGCTCTGTACTCTGCTTCAGCACTGGATCGTGCAACAACTGTTTGCTTCTTACTGCGCCATGTAACCAGATTGCCCCCTACAAACGTACAATACCCAGAGGTGGATTTTCTATCAGATCGACTGCCTGCATAATCGGAGTCAGAAAAGCCAGATAGATTACAATGCCCATGCTTCTTGTATAATAGTCCTTTCCCAGGAGCACTTTTGAGATATCGAAGAATATGACAGATAGCATCCCAGTGACATTGTCGAGGTTTGTCAAGGTACCGACTAACAAACCCAACAGCAGCAGCTAAATCAGCTCTAGTGACAGTCAGGTAGATAAGCTTGCCTACTAATCTCCTGAACTGGTGTCGATCAGCATATGGGGGAGAAGAGTCACTATCCCAATCCATATTGGGATCCAGAGGTGTGTTAGCTGGCTTACAGCCTAACATGCCTGTTTCATTCAGCAAATCCAGAACATATTTCCGTTGTGATAAGCACAATCCTGCAGAAGATCTAGCAACCTCAATGCCCAGAAAATATCGTAATTTACCAAGATCCTTCGTGATAAAATGTTGTGCTAGGTAGTTTTTGGTTGCTTGAATCCCTGCACTATCACTGCCAGATAAGATAATGTCATCTACATACACAATGAGAATAACAAGCCCTGATGTGGTTTTTCTGATAAAAACCGAGTGATCTGCCTGTGATCGGCGAAAGCCAAAAGAGAGTAAGATTTTACTTAGTTTATCAAACCAAGCTCGTGGACATTGCTTTAAGCCATAAATTGCCTTGCGAAGTTTACAGATTTTTGAAGCAGACTCCCCCTGAGCAACAAATCCGGGAGGTTGCTCCATGTAGACATCTTCCTGTAGATCGCCATATAAAAAGGCATTTTTCACATCCAGCTGAAAAAGAGGCCAGTCTTTATTGATAGCAACAGAAATCAGAATACGAACAGAATTGAGACGAGCAACTGGAGAAAAGGTTTCAAAATAATCGACACCATAAGTCTGGGTATATCCTTTTGCCACGAGTCGAGCTTTTAGACGCTCAATGGTACCATCGGGCTGATATTTAATAGTGAAGATCCAGCGACATTCTACAGGATGGCAAGAAGACGGTTGATCAACCAGATCCCAGGTATGTTGGTCAGTCAGAGCTTGCATTTCCTGTTCCATAGCATGTTTCCAGGCAGGATGACAGAGCGCCTCCTTCACATTTTTAGGAATAGTCACAGCAGATATAGCAGATGTGAAACAGGCAAAGTCATTACTGAGATTGGCAGATGAGCAGAAGCGACTAATAGGATGCTGAGTGCAAGAACGAACACCCTTCCGTAAACTGATAGGAATATCCAGGTCAGAAGGTACCTCAGTCGATGGTGGATCATCCGCAGACGAAGGAATTGGTTCGGCCGGGGCAGTGGCAGGCTTCGAGCGGCGCTTGTAGACCTGTAGAGGGCGTTCAGAAGGTACCGCAGCAGGAGGTGGATCATCTACCAAAGGTAGAGGAGTGGGAGCCAAAATATCAGGAGTCACTTGTTTCCCCGGGGCAGAGTAATAGGGCAAGTGTTCAAAAAATATCACATCCGCACTAACATACCAATGTTTTGTAATAGGATCAAAACAACGGTAGCCTTTCTGAGTGCGAGAGTACCCCAAAAAAACACACTTCACAGATCGAGCATCCAACTTAGTGATACCGGGGCGAAGATTTTTCACAAAACAAGTACACCCAAATATACGAGGTGGCACAGAGAACAAAGGTTTATCAGGAAATAAAAGGGCATACGGAACCTTATTTTTCAAAACAGAGGACGGCATGCGATTGATAAGATAGCAAGCCGTAGACACAGCATCAGGCCAAAAACAGTGAGGAACTTTATAATGAAAGAGGAGGGTGCGAGCAACCTCAAGAAGGTGGCGGTTCTTCCGTTCTGCTACACCATTTTGTTGTGGTGTATAAGGGCAAGTGGTCTGGTGGAGAGTCCCTTGGGACACACAAAAAGAAGTAACAGCTTGTTGCATAAATTCAAGAGCATTGTCAGTGCGAAGAATTTTAATAGGTTGACCAAATTGGGTTTTAATTTCAGCAAAGAAAGTATGAATGCAATCAAGCACAGTATTGCGACCTTTGAGAAGAAACAGCCAAGTGGTACGAGAATGATCATCAATAAAAGTCAAAAAATACTTCACACCAGAAATACTAGGCACAGAACAAGGTCCCCAAATATCCACATGTACTATTTCAAAAGGTGCTTTAGAAGAAATAACTTTTTTAGCAGGAAAAACAGAACGAGAATGTTTGCCCATAACACATGTTTCACAGGAAAATTTATTTTCAGATATATGTGGATAAAGGAATTTCAGTTTCGCAGCAGATGGATGTCCAAGCCGAACATGCAACTGTAGACCTGACACAGAGGTGGAGATCATCGCCTTTGAAATAGGTGGCCCATCCAGGTAGTACAGCCCGTCTGGTCCTTCACGGCCCGAACCAATCTTCGTCTTCGTGCGGATATCCTTCACAATACAACCAGAGGGATCAAATTTGACAGAGCAGTGTAGTTGTTTAATCATTTTGTTGATTGAAAGTAAATTAACAGGAAATTTTGGAATGTATAAAACAGAATTGAGATTCATCTTTTGTGACAAAGGAACTGTGCCAGTGCCGTGAACAGCAGTTTTCGAGCCATTTGCAACAGTAACAAAAGATATCGGAGATGTGGAACTAAGTTTTGAAAATAAATGACGTGCACCAGTCATATGAGTGGAAGCACCGGAGTCGATGCACCACTGTTTGTTACCAGAAGACGAAGAGGTGAGCATGGCAGATGAGCTGGATGCAGAGGGCAGTTGTGCAAGACGTTCTTGAAACATCTTCTCGAACTCTGAGCGAAGCCAATCAGTATTAGGTGGCGCAGGTGTCGAATCGGTAGGAGAATCAGTCACAGCAGCATCATCCGCAGTTTGGTTCGCCCAAGCAGGTTTCCCGTGCTTTATCCAGCAGCGGTCCTCATTGTGATTGTCGCGGCCACACCAGTTGCAGTGACGTGGTCCTTGAGACAGACCTCGACCCGGAGTAGAAGAGCCTCGGCCACCAGCAGGAGGAGGTCGACCACCACGACCGCGACCACGGCCACGAGTAGAATCAGAAGAGCGCGCAACAAGCGCAGGATGCTCAGGAGCAGGTGCGGGAGTCAGAGAAGGCAGTCTCTGAACTCTTTTGAGGACATCACGAACAGTGGGTAGCGGATCACTTGATAGAATTTGATCAACAACCCCCGAGAAAGAGGCAGGAAGGGCAGCGAGAAAGTGCACAAGTTGAAGCTCATTTCGTTGTTTCTGGGCAATCTTGATATCAGCAGTAAGAGGATGATACAACTCATATTCATTCCATAAAGCAGAACATTGATTATAAAAATCATCAATAGATGTGTCAGTAGAGAACTCCTTTTTGGCAAGTTGTTTGAAAATTTCAAAGACCCGCTTTGGATTCTCCTGATGAGAGTACACATGTGCCAAATGATCCCACATCGCCCTGGCATCATGGTGGCAGAGAAGAGATTGACTGATCCGGGGCTCAGAGCTGTTGAGGAGCCAAGACATGACGCCTGAATCATCTTTGGACCACTGGATGTAGCTTTGTTTAGTTTTATCATCGGAATCCGCCGTAGGAGCATCAGGAGGGTCGGCCGTCAGATGGTGATATCGGCCCTGCGCCTTGACATAAAGAACAAACGACGCCGACCAAAGATGGTAATTGGACCTGCCGTCGAGTTTCACCGTAGTGACACACAGAGATCTGGGGGGTTCAGAGTAAGCCATAGCAGATGATGATGACGCTTTAGAAGCAGTACAGACCCTTAATGGGCAGAGCAGAGGAACCCGAACCGGGCAGAAGGGATCTGACGCAGCAGATCAGAAGGACCCGAAAACGGGCAGAAAAATCATAGAAACCTACGCCAACATGAGAAAAACTCAACGTTCTCCCATGAGGCGCAGGCAGAAATCCCCAAGAACAAAGAGGACTCTCAACTTAGATGTCCAGCAGAGACCCGAGCAGAAACTGACGGAAGCCCGGTCGTAGACGTAAAAGAATTAGAAAGTGTTCAGGCCTTACGTAGGAGTGGAGAGATGATTATAGGTGGAGAAAATGGCGGAAGAAGATAGGAGTAGGTAGAGAGGATGGATAGGAAGAGATGGGGGGGGGTCACAGGATGGTGGAGGAGGCCGGTGGGGTGGTGGTGGACGGGCAACCTGCTGCTGCAAGCAGCGGCGGCAGGGGGGGGCGGCGGGTGTGGTGGTGGAGGGGGGGTTGGGGGAGAGTGGGGGGGTGGCGGCGGCTGCTGGAGAGGGGAGGGAGGGCGGCGGCGGCTGGAGAGAGGAGGGGTGGCGGCGGCGGCTGGAGAGGGGAGGGGTGTTGCCGGCGGCGGGGGGGGCGGCAGCGGCGGGGGGGGGGGGGGGGGGGGGGGGGCTGAGAGGATTAGGTCATGGGTGGGAAACTAGGGTGGGAGAAACAAAATAGAACCTGCTCTTGATACCATGTAAAGTGGAGAAGTGTTGTTTATTGGATGATTTCAACAGTGTACATCGTAGTCTCTTATATAACAACTAGAGACAGAGACTGGTTAAGAAGCAGCCCATATGGGACTAAACAACATAAGAAACAACATAAGTAAAGCACATGCTAAGCACATGACGCTCAAGACAACACATATCTCTATAATAACAAAACAGAAGAAAAAGACTTATTAGAAAAAATGGGCATAGATTGATAGAGGGGCAGGATTATAGTAAGAAAACAACAAAAACTTGGAGTGAAATTGAGGAGAAGGGGAGCAAATATCGGTGGGTTAGGGAACAGGGACGGGTTTTGTTTTTTTTCCTAACATAATTGGACCTAGATGTGGCTGCGTTGGGTCATCTGTGTCCAAGCCGTGTCCCAGTCGTGTCCTAGCCGTGTCCAAGCCAAAAACTCTTCAAAAAAAAGTTGGGACACTCTGGGGCCGTGTCCACCGCGTGTCCGCGTCCGACACGTCACAGACACGGCCACGGCACCTCCCGGGAAGTGTCTGTGCTTCCTAGGCTACTGCTCTTCTGGCCAAGGGATGAGATTTCGTCGGTATCGGCGGTATACCGGTCGAAATACCGATACCGACCGGTACCGGTACAGATACGTGCAATTCTGTCGTTAGGATCGCATTTTTCGGCATACCGGTGGGTATACCGCCAATACCGCCAAATTTCGAGGGTACCGGTGCAAAATGCACCACTAACACCTCGGTACAGGGCGGCACGGGCGGCATACCGCCCCGACATACCGATATTTGCGAGCCGTCTTCTGCTGCTGCTGTTTGAAGAGGAAAAACTTGGAGAATTTGGGCGATTTTCAAGATTGGAGCTCAAATCAGCCCCAATTAAGGTATGTTTACTTAATTTCTTGCATTTCCCATCATTTCCAACCTCTCCCCTCTCTTTTCTCTTCTTATAATTCTATTCTCACCTAAAAAATCACCAAATACCCCTAAAATCCTAGATCTACTCCAAAATACTTATGATTGATGCTATTTATCACTAGATCTATGATTATATTATATAGATCTACTGATTTATCACTAATTACCTCACTAATAATTAACATTAACATGTTATTTCATTAATTAATAGTAATAATACAATTAGTACCATTAATAATATGTATTTAATTTAGGTTTAGTAGAAGAAGTTCTATCAAAGACTAACATGAACATATATAAACAAAAATATACCCAAAATATCTAAATAATTCGTATTTTTTTATTTATAAAAATGCTGAAAATAAAAAAAAAAACGTTTTTTTTTATTTTTTTTCTTTAGAATTGTGTGTGTTAATGTTGTATAAGATAAAACTAGCATGTGGAAAGCATATCACTTGTCTTTATAATTAGTAAATATCATGTTTTATAATTTTAAAAATAATTTCAGACTTTATTTATATTTAAAAAATAATTATCTTCAAAAGAAAAATCTTTAAAAATCTTGTGTTTGATTCTATAATTACAAGCAAGTATCATACATTATAAAATATCGATTTTGATTCTACATTACATAAAAGAAACCGATTTTGTTCACTTAATGGCTTATTTTTATTTGATATTAGTATTGTGAATAGAGAATAGACTTAATAGTTAATGCGACAATGTACATTTCTTACTTGTACTTTTTTATTAAATGCTAAGTTACTAATATCATTTGCTTTGCTTGTTTGTCTTTGTCTTTTTCAGTGTTGACTTTTGAGTTTTGAGAAGATGTCTTCTTCGTCTTCAAGTGACGCTGAGGGTGTGGCTGGTCATGCATCAAAGGATGTGGATTTTGCATGGAGTCACTGCAAGCCTGTACTTGGGTCTGGGAATAGGGCAAAGATTGTCTGCAACTACTGTAAAAAAACACTTGGTGGTGGAGGAATTACTAGATTCAAGCGTCACATTACTGGTGGTGACAAGAATGTGGCAATTTGCACGAAGTGCCCTCCAAGTGTTAGGGATGACTTCAAGAAACTGATGGGTGCAAAGAGGCAAAAACAACAAAAGTTGAAGCAGGTTGAAAAGACTTACACAGATACACTCTTTGATGTTAGGGCCACAGGTTCTTCTGCTGAATCAGATGATGATATTGCATATCCTCCAGGATGTGATACTGCTTATACACGTCATATGTATAGGCGTGCTCTCAGAGACGCCCGCAAAAGTGAGTGGGATAGGGAGGAGGCAGCTCGGCTTACGAGGAGATATGGACCATCTGGTGCAGGTGGAGGCAGTGGGGCTGCACGTGTCCCGGTTGTTGACTTAGATGATGATGATGATGAAAATCAGCATGCTCAATATAAAAGAAAGAAAGGCACCGATACACTCTTCCGTTCTGCTAGTGCAAGATTGAAGCATTTTGATGAGCCAGGGGTTAGGAAGCCTGATGCTAGACAAAAAACCCTAAAAGCAATGTTTACTGGTGCGAAAGAGAAGGTAGGCAAGGCAGTGGGTAAGTTCTTCTTTGCTCATGGTATACCCGCACATGTTGCAACTGAACCATATCTACAACACATGGTGGATGTCATAGGGGAGTCAGGTAGGGGTATCAAAGCCCCCACTGCATATGAGTTGATGAACAAGTATCTTCCCAAAGAGAAGAAAGATCTACAGGTATGGATTGAAAGCCAGAAACAATTGTGGTCTGAGTATGGCGTCACACTCATGTGTGATGGGTGGACATCTGGAAATAGAAAGCAAATTATTAACTTTCTTGTACATTGTCGTGGATCTACTGTTTTTCTAGACTCTGTTGATGCTTCTGGTGCAGTCAGGAATTACAGTTACATCAAAAATTTAATGAAGAAATACATCAAGCAGGTAGGGGTTGGGAATGTAGTGCAAATAGTGACTGACAATGGCTCTAACTTCAAGAAGGCCGGTGAAAGTACAATGAAGAAATATCCGGTCTACTGGACACCATGTGCTGCCCATTGCATAGATCTGATCCTCAAGGACATGGGCTCAATTGATTACATCAAAAGTGTGACAATTGATGGTAGGTTGATCACAGGTTTCATCTACAACCATTCCTTCTTGTTAAATGCTATGAGGCGATCTGAGTACTGTGGAGGTGATCTAGTTAGACCAGGGGTGACTAGATTTGCAACGAATTACTTGGCCTTGAACTCATTAAAGTCCAAAAAAGATGGACTTAGGAGGCTTTTCAATGGTGTGGAGTGGACCTCCATGAAGGAGCACAACACCCCGGTTGGCAGAAGGATTGAAGAACTAATTGCCAGTCGGGCTTTCTGGGATAAGGTTACAAAGGTGCTGCGGATAATGGAACCTGTTGTCAAAGTGTTGAGGCTAGTAGATGGTGACAAAGCCGCAACAATGCCTTACTTGTATGATGCAATGCAAGTAATGGTGGAAGGTATTAAACAAGCAGCTCCTAGGTCCCATTCACAATACTTGTCAATTATAGACAAGCGTTGGACAGATATGCTTTTGCATCCACTGCATAAAGCAGGTATATAATTTATTTCTTCTAAATTCAGATTTATGTTCTAAGTTTCTAACTCTATAACTTGCTATAAGTTAAATAAATCTAAATCTTATTTCCTTATTTGAAATTGTTGACAGCTTACTATCTGAACCCGAGGTTCCAATACTCGCGAAAACTGGGCTTAGATGCGACTCTAATGTCTGCTGTGAGAGATATAACTAACAAATTCTTTACCTCTACTGAAGAGCGCACCATAGTGATGGATGAGGTATATAACTAAATATATTACATACATAACAAATTCTTTACCTCTAGGTCCTCTACTGAAGTTTGTTCTTAAATATTTTTGCAGTTGCGACAGTTTCGTGAAGGCCTCGGTTGTTTTGGTCATCCAAATGCAGTTGTCGACCGTGATCAGGGTGATCCTTGTGAGTGGTGGGTATGGAATGGAACGGGTGCCCCCCATCTAAGAAAAGTGGCTGTTCGTATTCTTTCTCAAACAACATCTGCAGGAGGTTGTGAAAGAAATTGGAGCACTTTCAATTTAATTCACTCAAAGAGAAGGAACAGGTTGGGGGCAGACAGGCTAAGAGATCTGGTATATGTTCACTACAACATGCGGTTGAGGGCTAGAGCAATACGAGATGCCAACTACAAAGAAGTGGAATTTACTGTCGTCCACGATCCCATTGACACCGCATACACATTCAACCCATCCAGGCGTAGAGGCATAGAAGAAGTTGATGATTCAGAAGATCCTTTAGAGGAATGGATGAATGAGATAGGTCGTCCCATTCTTGATAATCTAGATGCTCGTCCAGATCCATACATAGAAGAGCAGTTTGAAGGAGATTCTGATACTAATGTTGACCAAACTCCACCTGAAAGACTTGAGCCTGAGCCTGAGCATGAAAATGTTGATATGGAGATCAATAGAGCAGTAGAAGAAGCATTGGGTAGCACAGAGTCTCCTTCTTCAAAAAATACATCTGGGTCAAAATCAAAATCTGATAATGATGGTGGCAATGATGGCGGCGACAGTGAGCGCTCTCTTGAATATCCTCCTGCTGTTGATCCTCAGTATGATGATCGTCCTTATGTTACGACAGCTGCACCTCCTCCTCCTCCAGCAGAAAAAGAATATCCCATGCGTGAAAAAACTTTTCAAAGGAGGAAAACTCGAACCGGCAAAGACTACAGTGGTGTTGCACCACCTCAGGCTACAGGCTCCTACGGCTACAACAATGATCGTTATTCTGATATTGCTGATTCACTTAGCAACATGAGTATTTCAGGTTCTGATTCTCAATCTCAACATGATTCAACATTGGGATTTGCTGATATGCTATTTGGGCAACCATACCCATCTCACTCTCAATATGGGTATTCTGGATATCAAAATCAGCCACCACCACCACCGCCACAACCAGAAGTAGAACATCATGTTGGATATACCTATACAGCAAATGTCTCAGGCCCACATGGAAGTTATCAGTACAACTCCCTTGCATTTTCTGAGGATGGTGGGCAAACATGGAGTGGTGGTCATTCAGTTCTTCCTGTTTCTCCAGTCCCAATACTTCCTATGGCTGTGCCTGTAGCTATTCAACATATTCCTCAAGGAAGTGAACGTCCACTCACTCGAGCTCCTCGACCTACATCTCCAAGAAAGGCACAATATCTCAGAGATTTAGAACAACATTTTCCAAAGATTGGGATGATGTAATTTGTCAACGATACTGTCTATGAGGAGCATGTGACTACATATAACCAACTTTATAGGATGCACATGTCATGGGCGGAATATCTCAATAGTATCAACTCATTACAGTATGGACAACCTGCGCGCCACTCAACATACAACTGATGTGAGTTGGTAAGTAAATATGTTATTGATATGTTGTAAATTGTATATTGTTGCATAATTGTGTATATTTAAGTTTGTGGATTGTGCTAGTAAAATTTCATATCTGAATTCCTACGTTTTGTCATCGAAATCCTTCATCGAAATCCCAACGAAACAGGACAGGTTCCTTACCTCCCACATGATGGAACCCCCCCTACCCCACATCCAATATAGAATTTTATTGTATAAAACGATGCATTTAGGTGTGGAGATTACACCTGTAAAATTTCATATCTGAATTCCTATGTTTTGTCATCGAAATCCTTCATCGAAATCCCAACGAAACAGGACAGGTTCCTTACCTCCCACATGATGGACCCCCCCCTACCCCACATCCAATATAGAATTTTATTGCATAAAACGATGCATTTAGGTGTGGAGATTACACCTGTAAAATTTCATGAATTAATTCGTTCATTTTGGCGTCGATACGGCCAGGATTGCATCTGTCGGTATTTCCGTCGGTATACCGGTAAATACCTATTTCCAAGCTGTCGAAACGGCGTCGGTATCGGTCACCTCGTTCCTTGCTTCTGGCTCACTCTACTTCTCTTTATCAATGGCACCTGAGGCTTGGTCATCCTTCCGCTCAAAAGTTGAAATCCTTATTTCCTATTTTGTCTTCTGAAAAGTTTACTTGTCAATCTTGTCAACTTGGAAAACATCACTGCTCTGTGTATCCTCCTCGTTCTGATAACAGGAGTCCTAGTCTATTGTATTTAGTTCATTCTGACATATGGGGACCATGTCGTATTGGTAATCATACTGGTGTGCAATATTTTGTAACTTTTATTGATGATTGGTCTCGTGCCACTTGGCTTTATCTTTTGAAAGATCGCTCAGAAATTTTAGATATTTCTCTAACTTCTTCAATGAAATAAAGACTCATTTTCCTGTTGCTCCTAAATTTGTCCGCACTGATAATGCTTCTGAGTACGTGCAACATGGCTTTCAAAAGATTTGTACCTCCAAAGGAATTGTTCATCAAACCTCTTATGCCTATAGTCCACAACAAAATGGTGTTGCTGAAAGGAAAAACAGACACATACTTGATGTCGCTCGTACTCTCCTTATTGAAATGAATGTTCCCAAGTCCTATTGGCTTGATGCCATCTTGTTAGCCAACTACCTCATCAACCGTATGCCTTCGTCCATCCTCCAAAATCAGATTCCATACCAACTCCTCACCCGCATGAATCTATTTTTGCCCTACCACCAAAAGTTTTTGGCTGCTTCTATTTTGTCCACATTCACCAACCTGGACTTGATAAATTGTCTCCACGAGCTATCAATTGTTGTTTTCTTGGATATTCTCGCACACAAAAGGGGTACAAATGTTTTGATCCTATTGTATGTTACTTGTATGTTAGTGTGGATATCACCTTCTTTGAAGATACATCATTCTTTTCTGAGCCACGTTCACAGGTGCCTCCTCCTAATGTACCACTTCCAAATGTACCAATTTCTACTATCCCGTTCTTATATGAATCTTCCACCCCTATTATGAAAGTCTATGAGCGTCAGCACAAAAGACCTCTACCTGAAGTATCCCCTGCTATGACCTCTTCGGAAACTAGTGATCCACCACCAATTAATGGTAACTCTACCGACTCTATTCAGATTTTTGAGTTGAGCATGCCTATTGCCTTACGAAAAGGGCAGCGGTCTGGTACCAAATATTGTATTTCTAAGTCAATGCTTTCATGGCTAAATTTACTGCTGCAATATCTACTATCTCTATTCCTAAGAATGTTCGGGAAGCACTTCTACATCCTGGATGGAAAAAGGCTATGGATGAGATGGATGTTCTTCGATCCCGTGGGACATGGGCCCTTGTTGATCTCCCCCCAGGCAGCAATCATGTTGGATGTCGTTGGGTATATGCTATTAAATATTTGCCAAATGTAACGATTAAATGCTTAAAAGCTAGATTGGTTGCCAAAGGGTACACAGAGTCTGGAGTTAATTATTTTGGAACATTTTCTCCAGTTGCTCATCTTAATTCTGTGCGGATTCTTATTTTTGTTGTTGCCAATCAAGGCTGACGTTTGCATCAACTAGACGTCAAAAATGCATTTCTATATGGTGACCTGCAGGAGACTATCTATATGTCGCAACCTCCAAGTTATATTGTTAAGGGGGAGTATTCTGGAAAAGTTTGTCTTCTTAAGAAGGCTATTTATGGTCTTAAGCAGAGTCCTCGAGCATGGTTTGACAAATTCTCTTATACTGCAGCAATTTGATTTCACAAGGTCTCAATGTGATCATTCTGTTTTTATAAAGACCACAGCTTATGGCATTGTTATTCTTATTGTATATGTAGATGATATCATTATATCTGGTAGTGATATCACAGGGATTGCTAAAACAAAGAAATACCTTATGAAGCACTTTGTAACCAAAGACCTTAGACGTCTTCGGTATTTTCTTGGTATTGAGGAAGCATATAACAATAATGGAGTATCTCTCTCACAGAGGAAGTATACTCTAGACTTATTATCTGAAACAGGAATGTTGGGTTGTCGTCCTGTTGTCTCACCTATGGATCAGGCACATGATCTATGGGTTGAGTCCACTCATCTCTTAGACGATAAATATTGTTACAAGCGACTAATTGGCAATTTTTGTATCTCACAGTTACCAGACCAGATATATGTTTTGATGTGGGAGTTCTTAGTCAATTTATGGATTACCCTCGACAGTGTCACTGAGAGGCTGTCTGTCGTGTCCTGAAATTCTTGAAGAACGCACTTGGACAAGGGTTATTTTATAAAACAAATGGTCACCTTTATGTTATTGGATATTCTGATGTTGATTATGCAAGATGCAAGTTCGACAGATGATCCACTTCTGATTATTGTACCTTCATAGGAGGTAATCTTGTTACTTGGAGAAGTAAGAAACAAAATGTAGTTGCCAGATCTAGTGATGAATCTGAGTATCGTGCAATGGCACATACTACTTGTGAACTATTATGGATTAAATCTATTCTTGCAGACTTTGGGTTTCCTATCACCTCCGCTATTCCGATGTATTGTGATAATTGTGTTGCTACTTTCATTGCTAGCAATCCTGTACCATGAGAGGACCAAGCATATTGAAGTCGACTGTCATTTTCTGCGAGATGTTGTACTGGATAAGAAGATTGATACTCCTTTCCTGCCATCAAATGAGCAAATTGCTGATATATTCACCAAGCCTCTCTCTGGCAAACAAGTTGAGGAACTGTGCTGCAACTTGGCCATGATTGACATCTATGCTCCAACTTGAGGGGGAGTATTGAGATATATTATTGTATTTACTGTTTATTGTATTTCTATTTAAGTCTTTCCTTTTTCTGTAACATGGGCCTTTGTATAAAGAGGCCCATTAGGGTTTTCAGTTCGCTTCCTTGTACAGCCTCCTCCTATTTATAGGAGTGAGTTTCCTCCTTTGTTAATATAGAAAACACGACACACTTTCATATACTTACAAAAAAGAAACAAATTAGGGACAAAAGTTAAAGGATTAGTGGTGTGCCTACTATAACATGCATCTAGGCACTTGAACCATAAGAGATGCCAACTAAAAGAAAGTCCATTTTCCAATCTTCCATGAATTCATTGAAACTATAAATACATTCAACCTATCTACATACAGAGATAGAAAAATTGATGATTCAAGTGATACAAGAGATCCATTAGAGAAATGGATGAATGAGATAAGTCGCGCAATTTTTAGAAAATTGTTAATACCATTGAGATCCATATGTAGAGGACCACAATGAAGATTAATATGATGATAACCTTGAGGAAGAACCAAGGAAATCAAAGCCCACTTGAATGACTTGAGCCTAAGCATGTAAATGTTGACATGGAAACTGATAAACCAATGGATGACGAGTTGCTTGGTATTTGTGAATCTTCTAAGAAACCTAAACCCATGTCCAAGTCAAAGTTTGGTGATCAAGATAATGGTAATGATGGTAATGGAGGTGAGTGCTTTTGTAGAATATCAAGTACTTGTGATTCAAAGCACGATGATCGTCCATGTATTTCTAGGGTTGCAAATATGCATCTACTAGAGAGAGAGAGAATACCTGTAGTAGAGAAAACTTTTTAAGGAGGAAAACTCGAGGTGATAAAGACTATAGTGGTCCACCTCCTTAGGCTACAAATCCTTATGCTCCACGGTAGTTTAGTGATTGACATTCTGATCTTTGTCAAAGCAATGGGGAGCAGGAGCATATTTGATGCTTAATCTCAGCATTCATATCATGTTCTGACTGAGCAATTCTTTGGGAAACCATAGCCAGACCCACAATCCTTGGCCATAAGTATTTGTGATATGAACTCATGTTGTAGCCTTAGGTTCGAGTACAAGAACATGCGAGTATACATTGAATGTTAACATTATGGGCCAAGATGGACCATACAATATAGTACCTTATGTACTCACATGATGAAAGGCAAACATGGGGTGGTGGTCCTTTAGTGGTTCCTCTCTCAAATCCAATGCCCGCTCCTCTAGTATGAACACATCCTGCTCCATCTCCAACCCCTCTACCTCCAAAGCCACAAGAAAAAGCTTTAGAGAAGTTTCACTCAAAGATTGAGAT
Source organism: Alisma plantago-aquatica (assembly GCA_963693085.1). Classification (NCBI taxonomy): domain Eukaryota; kingdom Viridiplantae; phylum Streptophyta; class Magnoliopsida; order Alismatales; family Alismataceae; genus Alisma; species Alisma plantago-aquatica. The sequence goes on along the minus strand of OY856410.1, from coordinate 149,214,758 downwards.
GATGCAGTTTGCTATCCCAGAAGTGCACAAAGAGCACAAGATTTCATACAAAAGAGCATATAAAGTTACATGGCATGGAAATTATATGTGAAGCATATCAACCGAATACTCTAAGGAAAAGAACAAATTGTGGAAACAGCATGACACTATATAATTGATGTAGTTCATTATTGTGTAGTTGCGTGATTTACTTCATTATTTATGTTTCAAACATGTTATGAACCATAGAATTTATCTGTGTATATATTTTCTTATTTGCATTATAGCTATTGGATTGTCGAATTAGTGTCAATGTCAACTCAAGCAAGCATAGGGAGGACACCCTATAAATCTGATATGTGATGTCATTACATAAATAAGTGTATGGGCATATATTATCCTTGTAAAGTTTGAATCTAAATTCCTTCATTTCATCATCCAAATCCCTCACAAAGTATCCCAAAAACACCTCAATTTCCTTACCTCAAAATTCCTTCATTTCATCATCCAAATCCCTCACAAAGTATCCCAAAAACACCTCAATTTCCTTACCTCACACAAGAGGACATTCCCATGTATGGCACAAAGATCAAATAAGGCATATAAGAACTAGAGGAGTTTGGTACAATATGTAAACCACGTTAACCATTACACGTATGGGGAGCAAACTGTACCTAAGGAACAACCAACATGACACTCTACTTACAGCTAATGTATATTATTATTATTCTATGTTTTATCCAAATGCTCAGAAAATAGAATATTAGAAAATATTAGTTTTATATAGCTCCATTATATCATCATACTTCAAACATTTGGTCCTCAAAATTCTTCACATTAAGATTAAACCCCTCCCCAATATGCAATATATATAATTTGTCTTAAAACATGGTTTTGCCTAAATATAGACTTCACAAGATTAGATGATTTAATTCTTTCATTGCGGCATCAAAAGGACCAAAAATGACTGTAGAAATTTCAACTTTAATACTTGAAAAGGGTCCAACAACGAGGTTGGCATCAAACACCTCGATCCTTGCTAAGGCAGAGTTATTGAATATTGATGCAGCATGAGTGCAGCACATTGTATCTTTATTTTGCTTTTCGCTTATCAGGGACCTTGGTGAAAGTTTTCCAACTATTGCACTTAGTCGCAAAGTCTTAAAAGTTTTTTTGGGAGTTTATACTTTTATTTTCCAGTTTGCGCAATTGCCCAGGGTCTAGAGTTGTCTTTTATTTTAAATATCAGTCTTGCTGACTTGTCCCAGACAGATGATTTGATTTGAGAAATAATAAGTCCTATTTTCTCCTTTAGCTTCCTCGGCCCAAAGTGTTCCACGTCGATTATGTGGCACCAACAGCCTCTATCCTTGGACCGTAGCCACCTCATAGAAATGAGATCTCTACTACTGATTTTGAGTTTCTACAATCAGTTCATTGATTCAAATTTTAGCCCTCCTACCGGCCACACTTAAAATATGACGATGTGCGTACAAATTTGGCTTTTGTTATGCTTTTCCCTTGAATCACATGTGGGGTGATGTTGGGCCTATGTCGAAATTTCATCAAAATTGATTTTGACAGAAAATTTGCACATGTGATGTACTAACCATTGAAATATTTTTGGTTACTCCTTAAGTACTATGTACTGCCTAGACCATAATTTCTATGCATAGTTTTGTGTCTTTAGGTCTATCTATTGTGCTTGCAAACTAGCATGACTTCATCAATTGCACCATTAAACGGACATTGAAACTTCCATCAAATCAAACACGTCAACTTGATTCATTCACACGAGGGGGGTTCACATATCCGATATGAAATATTATTACATAAATAAGTAAATCTACACTAGTAGTTCGGTTTGGTAAAAGTTTACATTAAGTAATTCATTCATTTTGTCGATGAAACGTCAGGAATGCATCCATCGAAATTTTTATCAACTTTTGTTCCATGCCCACCAAAACAGTGTCAAAATCAGACACTTTCTTCCTTGTGTTGGGAAGCTACAGTTTGCTGTTGTTTAGCTATATCCTACTTCAATACCAGATGTAAACAGTATGAATATTCAACAACAAGAAAAGGCTCATAAAGCAATTAACCTATACATTATTATTTGAATCTATAACAGATTCATGTTGCAGAAAGAGAGAAAATAACAGTAATGCATCAATCTGATTTACAAATTACTTAATATAAACTTGTGTAAGAGTTCAAACCTGCGGTATTGGAAGTACTGCAAGAAAATCAACGATGAAGTACCGTCTCAAATATCGTGTAGCAATCTGAGCAGGGTCTATGACAAGTTCACCACGGCCAAAAACGCGAGATGAAGGAGCAATATAAGCGGTCCGGAATTGAAGAATCATGCGAAAAATATAGAAAGCATCAACCAATGTTCGTAGCGTGGTTATTGTGATAGCTAATTTACGATCTATTCCCAGACAGTTCATCTCATCGTCAACAAATGGGAGAAAGAAAAATAGTGGATCAATTGAGACCCCAAGGATGCAAGAGATCTCAAACAGTCTATTCCATCGTTGCAAAAATTTGTCTTGGGGATCAAATATCTTTTTCTCTGAAACCTTGAGGTCTTCAGCAAAAACACCTTTATTGCCACCAAATCTCAGAGACCGTCCAAGTGATTTAAGCCCTTCAGATCCCTTGATAACTCCTCTTTTAAATGATTTTGAAGGGTTTTGTGAAGTATGACCAAGCCCTTCAGCGTTGTAACCATATCTCTTCATTTTCCCGTCCTCTAAAGTAAAAGACAACCTTGAGTCCGTGTCATCCAGCCTAAATTTTGAATGAATACGTGTCATACTGATGTAATATTATATAATCAAACAAGTAGATATTTCAGGCCAAAGAATGAAATTTCTTAGAGAACTATTACATATACTTCTGATATACACACAAAGAGGTTTATCATTGTAACACATGATACAAGTACTATCTACAAGATATAGCAGGCATATTTGGATGTAAAATGAGATGTTTATCTATAGTTAATATCAGACATTGTCACGACACAATCGACCAGATGCACTGTTTCATTTTTATTTTATTGTTCAAATCCCTTAGTTAGGAAGTAAAATTAGCAAATTTTGAGTATTTTACATTGTTTTGTTTCCAGAGCAAGCTATGTCTCTTCCTATAAAGCCATGTAATCTTCATTTAGGATGCACTTGGAACCAACCTAACCAAATCTAAAGGGGGGAGGGTCACAATTTTTTTTCACTACACAGAATTCATAAATTCTTTTTTACTGCAGACAGAATAGAATTCAATTCATCATTGATGATAAAGGTGTACCTGCATTTATGGAAGCACAGATTCTAATATAAACCCAAGCTTCTGAGTGACATCGTATTTGAGGAAGTAAGGAAACATAATAGAAAGACAACAGTGAATTGAATGCTACTACATATCTAGTAATCCCAGGTCGAGAACATGGTTTCCAAATACAGAACTAGATGTTCTTATCCTACAGCACATTTACAAGATGATTTTTATTCCAAATCCAGCAAAACCATTAGTTTTCATCCACATTAAGCTAGAACAGACAGGAAAACAAAGGATTAAGAAAATGAATTATGTAAAAAGCATTCACCCGATAATACAAAGCACATCAAAATAAAGTTATTCAGAGACGACAACTATCACAGTCAACATAATAAAAAGGACAGCACAGAAATGGTGGTCATTTCAGCAATATATCATTTTCCATCATGTCAGCACTATCTTCTATTCAGTACAAGAGTACAAACATAGAAAATATATGTAAACATCAAAGGCCAAAAGAGTTCTGATACAAATAAGGTTGCAGTCACAATGATGCATGCGATATTTATTACTATTGTCAATCTCTTACGTATCAAATAATTATTGCCTCCAATGGTAGTTTAGTTACATATAAACCAATGAAGAGTGATGTGGATTAATGATAGGGATAGTTATTGTAGATAGTAAAGGAGTTGTTTATTCAGTGAGTAAAAAGGTGTACAGGGTACTCTCTTATATAGCTACAGAGAGTTGAGACATATACACAAGCGAGCAATATGGGACAAATACAATAGAGCAGTATAAGAAATAACACAGCAGAATAAGTAAATAACACAGTATTTCTATACTCCCCCTCAAGCTGGAGCGTAGATGTTGAATAAGCCCAGCTTGTCAATCAGAGTCTGGAAGCAAGCTTTAGGAAGAACTTTGGTGAAGATGTCTGCAAGCTGCTTCTCGGTGTTGAGATATGGAGTGCAAATGTGTCCAGATAGGACTTTCTCCCGAACAAAGTGGCAATCAACTTCAATATGTTTGGTTCTTTCATGAAAGGTGGGGTTGCTCGCAATGAAAATGGAAGTCTTATTGTCGCAGAACATAGGAATGGGGTTGGGAGAGATAATATCAAACTCGTTCAGAAGACCACGGACCCACAGGAGCTCACATGCAGTATGAGCCATTTCTCTATACTCTGCCTCCACACTAGATCGGGCAACAACTGTCTGCTTTTTGCTACGCCAAGTAACCAGATTTCCTCCCACAAAGGTGCAATATCCAGATGTAGATTTTCTGTCAGATCGACTTCCTGCATAGTCAGAATCAGAAAATCCAGATAAATTGCAATGGCCATGCTTTTTGTACAGAAGACCTTTCCCTAGAGAGCTTTTGAGATATAGTAATATATGACAGATAGCATCCCAGTGGCATTGTCGGGGTTTATCAAGGTACCGACTTATGAATCCTACAGCAGCTGCCAGGTCAGCTCTAGTGACAGTCAAATAGATAAGCTTGCCAACCAGTCTCATGAACTGGTGACGATCAGCATAAGGAGGAGAAGTACCATTATCCCAATCCATATTGGGATCCAGAGGAGTGTTGGCTGGCTTGCAGCCCAGCATGCCTGTCTCCTGTACCCAGTGTTTTAAAAATCGGTGTATGCGCCCGCATAAACGGCCGCATACAAGGTGCGGTCCTCCAAAAATCTGCATAATAAAAATCGGTCCAAAAAGCGGTCCAAGCCGCATAATCGGTTGTACGGCCGCATACAAGGCCGATTATACCCCGATTTTTAGTTAGAGATATTCTGATTTCTTGTTTTATACATTTACATTGTTTAAATTTAGATTATAGTGCATGTTTGTATTTATTTAAGTTGTGATGATTGCATATTTGCATAATTGCATCCACTATTCTTGTAATTGTACTATTTAGATACACAATTGCACAAATTAAATATGTAAATCATGATTAATACATATATATAATAATTAATTAAAAAATCCAAAACCGCATATACTTCCGCATATACTCCCGCATACCGCATATACTCTACAAGGTGACCTCTCCGAACGCATAACGCATACCGCTTTTTGAAACACTGCCTGTAACATATCAAGAACATATTTCCTTTGTGACAGGCATAGTCCTGCAGAAGATCTAGCAACCTCAATACTTAGAAAATATTGTAGTTTTCCTAGGTCTTTGGTGATGAAGTGTTGTGCTAAATACTTTTTGGTTGCATGTATCCATGCACTATCACTGCCAGATAAGACAATATCATCAACATACACAATAAGGATGACAAGTCCTGCTGCGGTTTTACGAATAAATACAGAATGATCAGATTGTGAACGCCGAAAGCCAAAGGTAAGTAAGATCTGACTGAGCTTGTCAAACCATGCACGTGGGCTTTGTTTCAGACCATAGATCGCCTTTCTAAGTTTACCTATTTTAGAAGCAGACTCCCCCTGAGCAACAAATCCCGGAGATTGCTCCATGTAGTGTAGATCTCCATATCATAGAATTAAATGTCCGATTTCGATGCCGTGTCCGATGGCCCAGAAACAGAAATTTTTCGAAATTTCGCACGAAATTTCGATATTTACGGCCCTAACGATTTTGACGACCAAATAAGCGAATTAAATTATGAAAATTTACCAGGACGATCTAAACACCAAGATCTACTCAAATATGCAATAATATTTCATATTGGATATGTGGGGTGGGGGGTCTCCCACATTTGTAAGTGAAGGAAGCTGAACAATTTCGACAGAATTTCGATGGCAATTTCGATGACAAAATGAAGGAATTAGATTATGAAATTTTGCATACACAATGTTTAGACAAAGATACACTAGATTATATATTAAAGTTATATGTTTAGAGGTTAGGGTGGGATCCATGTCTTAATGAGTGAGTTCACAAATGAACAGAATTGTGAAGTCTGTTAGACTGTAAACAGCTTATAAACCCACAATTTATCACTTAGACCTTAAAACTTACAGTTGCAAGTTACAAACTTACATGTTACAACTTATATAAGTCTAGTGTTCAAATTTAGTTAGGTTACATGGGTCATGTATACATAGATCAAAGAAAATGCATTATTTTTAAGTCATTTTATGTATACATATGTGTAATAATAACAAATTTATTGTAGAATTGCAGACTTAATACTATTATTTCATAGATCCACAAGTTTGTTTGTAGTTCATGTGATTTTCGAAAGAGAATCGCCAAAATACCTAACATGTAGTAGGTAATAGCAGCACTTAGAACTTTGTTATTTTTCATAGTATCTCTTCACATCTTTTAGAAGAGTGTAAACATAGAAAGAGGTATACATGGGCTAGGGATAGGGGAAACGTACCTTAGAATCAAAGAAAATAGCCTCTATAAGCAAAAGATACAAAGATAATCGCCAAAATACCTAACATGTAGTGGCAGCAGTCTTAGGAACAAATATTTCGAAATTTCTATCGAAATTTTCTGCCATTTTGCGAAATTATGGCCCAAACTGGGCGAAATTTGCACTGTTTTGCGAAATTTCGCACCTAAGTGCGAAATTTTAGCGAAATTTCTGCGAAATGACATCCCATTCTCTGCGTACATGCGTTTCGATGTCCGATTGGAAAAAAATCGGAAATTTCGACAAACTGGGCGAAATTTGCACTGTTTTGCGAAATTTCGCACCTAAGTGCGAAATTTTAGCGAAATTTCTACAAAATGACGTCCCATTCTCTGCGTACATGCGTTTCGATGTCCGATTGGAAAAAAATCGGAAATTTCGATCGAAATTTCGCAATTTCGATCAAAATTTTGTACGATGCTCCATATAGAAAGGCATTTTTGACATCAAGTTGAAACAGAGGCCAGTCTTTATTAACAGCAATAGAGATCAGAATGCGAATAGAATTTAAGCGTGCAACTGGAGAAAAGGTTTCAAAATAATCAACTCCATATGTCTGAGTATACCCTTTCGCAACTAATCGGGCTTTCAAGCGGTCAATGGTACCATCTGGTTGATATTTAATGGTAAATATCCAGCGGCAGCCAACAGTATGGCATGAAGAGGGACGGTCAACCAGATCCCATGTCTGACGATCACAGAGCGCAAGCATTTCCTGCTCCATAGCATGTTTCCAGGCAGGATTGCAAAGGGCTTCTTCAGCTGATTTAGGAATTGTCACAGCAGACAAAACAGAAGTGAAGCAAGCAAAGCTACCACAGAGATTGTCAGATGAACAGAAATTACTGATAGGATGTTGAGTACATGATCAAACACCTTTCCTTAAACTGATAGGAAGATCCAGGTCAGAAAATACCTCAGTGGATGGGGGATCAACCGCAGACGTAGGATTTGGTTCGGCCGGGGCTTTAAAATCAGTGATGATCTTTGACCGGCGCTGATAGACTTGCAATGGGCATTCTTTAGGCACATCAGGAGTTGGCAATTCCTCAACAACTAATGGTAACGGTGTGGTAGCCATAATATTAGCCGACAACTTTTCGCCATCAGTAGAATAGTAAGGCATATGCTCAAAAAAGGTCACATCCGCATTAACAAGCCATTGTTTTTTAATAGGATCAAAACAGCGATAGCCTTTCTGTGTACGGGAATATCCCAGAAAAATGCATTTCACTGAGCAAGCATCAAGTTTAGTGAGACCAAGACGAAGATTTTTCACAAAACAAGTACTCCCAAAAATGTAAGGAGGCAGAGGGAATAAGGGTTTATCGGGAAACAAAATGGCGTACGGGACCTGATTTTTCAAAAACGGAGGATGGCATGCGATTGATGAGATAGCACGCCGTAGAGACAGCTTCAGGCCAGAAGTGATGGGGTACTTAGTAGTGTGTGAGAAGGGTGCGAGCAACCTCAAGGAGGTGTCGGTTTTTTCTTTCAGCGACGCCATTTTGTTGAGTGTATGGGTAAGTGGTCTGATGTATGGTTCCACGGGCAGCACAAAATGAGTCCAATGCATTATCAGTACGAAAAATTTTAATAGGTCGAGCAAATTGAGTGTGAATTTCAGCAAAGAAGGTGTGAAATAGTATCTAACACAGTATCGCGACCTTTAAGCAAAAACAACCATGTGGTGCGAGAATAATCATCAATAAATGTCATAAAATATTTCACACCCGAGTCACTTGATACGGAGCATGGTCCCCAAATGTCAGCATGAACAAGGTCAAAAATTTCTTTAGACGCAATAACGTTCTTAGCAGGAAAAACAGAACGAGTTTGTTTGCCTAAAACACAAGTTTCACAGGAAAAACTGTTCTCAGATAACATAGGGAGTAAATGCTTTAATTTGGCAGCAGATGGAAGCCCCAGACGAAAGTGCCATTATAGTCTCGTCACTGAAGTAGATAGCATAGTAGTAGCAATAGGAGGTCCATCCAGAAAATACAGCCCATCTGGTCCTTCACGGCCCGAACCAATCCTCGTCTTCGTGCGGAGATCCTTCAAAATACAGCCAGAAGGATCAAATTTAACAGAGCAGTTGAGTTGTTTTATCATCTTACAGACGGACAATATATAAAACAGACTGCAACTGTATTTTTGGTGAAAGATGAACCGTGCCAGTGCCATGCACAACAGTTTTGGACCTATTTGCAACAGTAACAGATGATATAGGAGCAGTTTTATTGATAATAGAGAAAAGGCGAAAATCACCAGCCATATGAGTGGATGCACCTGAGTCAATGCACCATTGTTTGTTACCAGATGATGGAGAGGCGAGCATGGAAGAGGGTCCTGGCGTAGCCAAGGATGGCATTTGTGCGAGACGTTCCTGGAACATCTTCTCGAACTCCGATCGTAACCATTCTGTGTTAGCAGGAGCAGCAGGTGCGTCAGTGGTAGAATCAGCAGCAGTGTCTGTAGCGGCCTGGTTAGCCCAAGCGGGCTTGCCATGCTTAATCCAGCAACGATCTTTAGTATGATTGTCCCGGCCACACCAGTTGCAGTAGCGAGGGTCAGGAGCAGTACCACGTCTAGGGGTAGATGAGCCGCGACCTCCTGAAGGAGGAGGGCGACCGCCACGACCACGACCACGGCCAGAATCAGCAGAGCGAGCAATAAGCGCAGGATGCTCAACAGCAGGTGTAGGAGTCATGGACGGCAGGCGTTGGACTCGTTTCAGAACATCTCGAAGGGTTGGCAGCGGGTCACTTGACAGGATTTGGTCAACCACTCCAGAAAAAGAGGGAGGAAGTACAGCCAAAAATTGCACCAGTTGTAGTTCGTTGCGCTGCTTCTGAGCAATTTTGATGTCCGCCGTCAAAGGGTGGTAGAGTTCAAACTCATTTCACAGATCCGAGCATTGATTGTAGAAGTCATCAATGGAAGTATCAGTAGAGAACTCCTTCGCCAGAGTTTTGGGATTCTCCTGATGAGAATAGACATGGGACAGTTGATCCCACATAGCCTTAGCATCATGAAGGCAGAGAAGAGATTGGCTGATGCGAGGCTCGGTACTATTGAGGATCCAAGACATGACGTCGGAATCATCCTTGGACCATTGGGCATAGCTTTGTCTGGTTTTGTCATCTGAATCAGCAGTAGGAACAGCAGGAGGCTCTGCCGTAAGACGGTGATACCGTCCTTGTGCTTTGACATATAGAACAAAGGATGCCAACCAGAGATGGTAGTTGGAGCCGTCGTCGAGCTTCACCGTGGTGACACATAGGGAGCGAGGAGGCTCAGGGAAGGTCATGGCAGAGGCAGGAGTTGGCGCAGTAGCAGAGTAGAGACCCACAAAGGGCAAATAGCAGCAGCAGGGATCTGACGCGTCAGATCAGAAAACCCGTATCGGGCAGAATATGCATAGAGAAACCTACGCCGTCATGAGGAAAACTCAATGTTCCTTCATGAGGCACATGCAGATAGAATGGAGAGATGAAAGGACTCTCAACTTAGCCAGCCAGTGGATGTCCGAACGTAGATCCGAAGAGCACCCGGACGTAGATGGAGACGGGAGGTAAAAACCAATTGCAGCCGGCCGAAAGGGTAGAAGCCTGGAGGAGGAAGGATGTTGCAGGTGGAGTGGGTTGTTGAGGAGGAGAGGTGGCGGTGGGAGGAGAGGAGGCGGTGGGGAGGGAGGGTGGACGGAGGAGGGTGGCGGCGGTGGGGTGGAAGGAGGAAGGGGCGGCGGCGGGTGGCAGGGAGGGGGTACACAGCGGCGGGTGAGGGTGGAGAGGAGAGGAGGGTGGCGGCTGGGAGGGGAGGGAGGGTTGGGCGGCGGGCAGGGAGGGTGGAGAGGGGGGGGGCACGGGGAGATCGGCGGGGGGGAGGGGGGCTCAAGTCATGGGTGGGGAAAAGGAGAACCTGCTCTTGATACCATGTAGATAGTAAAGGAGTTGTTTATTCAGTGAGTAAAAAGGTGTACAGGGTACTCTCTTATACAGCTACAGAGAGTTGAGACATATACACAAGCGAGCAATATGGGACAAATACAATAGAGCAGTATAAGAAATAACACAGCAGAATAAGTAAATAACACAGTATTTCTATAGTTATGAAATTAATGATGAGCGGCTAGATATTAAATGACAGAGCTATTGGTTTATTTCTTTGTTAACAAAATGAGTATAATGACATTGTCATCTGTGCTAATTCAGACAGGCCATTCAACACCCAACTGTTTACCTGTCAGGGTGGGTCCAACGTGCCCCTGCGGGAGAGAGGTTCCTTTGTAAATTGGAAGAAGAAAAAGATAAATAAACGCCATTGGCCTGATTACGATGTATGATCCATGAACTGGACTTTATCATATACAGGCCTCATGGAAATGTCACTAGAAAATGGCAAGTCCGCATATTTTTTGAATGAGCTTTATCAATAAGGATTGATAAGTTGGGGAAAATAAGACATGAATTTCAAATTAAGGTATTAGAATAGTATCGTAATATATATAAACTTTTGTCTTTAGCATCTACATAAGCAAACAGACATTTCATTCCTTTAGTCAAATTTTACGTTGCTCGTGGGTCGTGGTCACTAAATGATGCCTATTAAGTGGGCATTTAGTTGCGAGTTTCAGCCAAAGTCATTACCTTTGAGATGTTCCTTATTAGACTTATATGTTGGCGATGGGCTCATTTTGTGGGGATGAACGAAATCACAAACTAGGTATAGTCTAGATTCCAACCAACTTTTATTGATTCCATATTTTTTAAATTTAAGGCCAAGTTGATCTTCGGCCATAAGATTCCATTCAAACTGAAAGGTAAGTGATATAAGATTGATATAAGTCCAATCATGTTGCATGACAATGAATGTTGGGTTGTGAAGAAACAACGTATTTACAAGATAAATGTAGAGAAATGAGAATGTCAACATGGATTTACAAGAAACAGAGGATAGATCACAACAAAAATGGTTATATATCTATACTACTATAAAAAGAGTGAGCATGCTTAGGTAATTACAGATAAGCCATTTTAGTGTTAAAAATGCTAGCCAATAGGATTGTAATATTTTCGAGATTGATGGATTTTTCTTGGCTCTCTTGCCTCCCAAAAAATTTCCATTTCTCCCTATTTAGTCTTATATTCTATTAGTACTTTTAAACAATATATCATGAATCAATGTTTGAAAAAGCACTATGCGGTGTACGGGTGGAGGGAGTACTGAATGGAATACATATAGCATGTGGGAGTATATGCGGTTTTAGATTTTTATTTTATATTAATGTATATTTCATCTATAATATTTCAGTCGTCTTCTAAACTTCAAGACTATATGTCAACATTTTGTTGCAGTGGTCGTCTTATATTGTTCTTTTTTTTTTTTGAGTTAGAAGAAACATTAGTCTTTCCCCTCCCTCAAACAGGTGCCAGAACCCGGATGACCCAAGGGATTGTAAATACAATGCGCAACAAGAGGCTTCGAACTCCGGTCCCCCGGGGAGGACAGACTGAACCGGACCATCTGCGCTACACTGGCCGGGTGGAAAATTAATCTTACGCTATCTTGGAAGAAAAGAAACATAAGGTTTTATACGAATCACGACTCAACCCCCTCAAAGATTTGGTACACTATATAAAAGGAGATCAGATGTTCCTTCGCTAACCCTCTCTCATGTATAGCTGATTCATAGTTCGTTTGTATAGCTTGTTCTTGCTAGCTACTTCTATACAATTTTTGCTATTCTCTCTCATGCTCTTATTTGTAACTCTTTTATAAAAAAAATAAAAAGGAGTACCACGCTCTGACAAAAAAATTTATTCCAACCATAATATTATAAATATCAGTTAGATATAACAATGTTATATGAAGAATGTCAAAGAGTATTGGATCCGTTCAACCATGGCCCTGCCCATGTAGCTAACACCTAAAAAAAAGAAAACTGAATAAATAACATTTATCCAAACAGCACAGACCTGTCACCCACTCCAAGACCTAAACTTCCCCCAATGCCCAGACTTGTCCTCCTGGAGACCACATTCGTGCACGGCGAGAGAAGCAGTCACCTTCATTAACTCTCTCCCCTTGAAATCATACCTCATTAAATGCATCTCATTAATCTATCTATCTCTCCACCTAAATCATGATAAAAAAATCACAAATGGTACCTTCATTTTACTTGTTCATCTTCTCACATTTTACCAGCCTTTTTCTATCATAGTAAACAGAGTCAAAACAAATCCCCTCTATCAATTAAATGCATCACACCATCTCCCCTTCTGAATTTCCAATCACATTAAATCTTATTCTCTTTCTTTTCCAACCAATCCAAATCTGAACAATCAATTTTGCCTCACATTCAATTCGTCTCTCATTGTGAATAAAATTCATTAATTAGATCTAATGGAAGCCACACCCTATATCTCGCATCTTATTAGTTTCTACTCTCTCTATTTGCAATCATATTAACTCTTCTTCTATTTCTTTCTCCAGCAAATAAAAATCCAATCAAAACTATCATGATTGGCATCCTATTCGGATTAACTCTCTTGTTGCAATTGAAACCCCATGAACTTTCTCCCTTGAACATGCACCCCCTTGATTACATTCAATTAGTTTTCTTTCTCTCTCTTTTCTTAAAAATATCTTTCTACATTTATAGTATTGTACCAAGAGTGAATATCGCTTGATAGTTATAGTTATGTGATGCAGGACATTCTGCTCATTCAGAGCTTAACTAGAGTTTCATATCTCTTGATTAGAGTATGTCATGATTAGTTTTATTTATGCTTGTGTGTTTAATTTCATTTCGGGTTTATTATGCAATTGATTCAATTTTAGGATCTAAGTATAATATTAGGGACTTACTTGTCAGTTCTTAATTATTTGTTTTTAATTCTTATTTTAGTTGAGTCTTGAGAAGAAATAAGCCATTAGGGCTTCCCGCGAGTTTTCAATATAAGCCTATGATGGGGTATTGTCCAGTGGAGTTGAATTATAAGAATTAGTTTAGTTTTGCCGTGTGGTTTGCATCAATTGGTATCAGAGCCAGAGATCTAAACCCTAGGTTTAGATCCCAAGACCCCGAGGAAATGACCAAAATCCTAGGTGCGGCCCAGCCCACCTATCCTCCACTCGTTGGGCTCCTAAACCCTAGGCCTAGGAGCCAACACCACCATCAATTAATCCCAACCCCTAGGTTAGGATTACTCCCACTCATCCACCAAGTTTGCACATCCACTCATCCCCCAAAAGTTAAAAAATTGTCACGGGGGAAGAGTAACCCGCCAATTTTGTTTGTGCTAGTCATTGATCTTCCTCCTCCCTTCTAATCTTCCTACTGCCTTTAGATCTTCATCCAAATTTTCCTCCCCCAAAAGTCCTATTTTCCAAACCCCTCAAATTTCCCATATCCATGTTTCCCCCTTCCTCCGTTTTATTTTGTCGTCAACGCCACAGTGCACCGTAAATGACTGCCTAGCCTTACGAAGCTTACCGGCTCCATTGGTGGCCAAATCGGGACTTGCACCCCTTCCTCTCCCTTCCACAGGTTGCTCCCGATCCACTAGGGCTATACCTAATGGGATCGGCCGTGGAAGAAGGCATGCGACCCTTTCCTTCCTCACCAGTGACGGCCACAGAGGAAGTTGTATCTTGCAGCTTTTGCCTCCTTTCAAGGTGTAGTCGAGCCACAGGAACTTCCCCAAGGCCCCACGGCCATTAGATTAAAAAGGAAGGAGTAAGAAGCTCCGTCATAGGTGGCCTACAGTTGTTGGTACTGCAGCAACAGTACAGCTGGGCTACTTTGTCCCTCAATTCCACATCCTCCAGCAAATTTCCTTCTTCTTCGCGCATTACCAACAACTAAAGGAGTCATCTGTGACAACATGGAGTTATCGGGTTCAACTTTGGTCGACATGCACTCCTTAGGTGGCCTACAGTTGTTGGTACTGTAGCAACAGTACAGCTGGGCTACTTTGTCCCCCAATTCCACATCCTCCAGCAAATTTCCTTCTTCCTCGCGCATCACCAACAACTTAAGGAGTCATCTGTGACAACATGGAGTTCTCGGGTTCTACTTTGGTCGACATGCACTCCTTAGGTCTCCGGGTACCCGCAATTTACAAAAAAAAATCTCTGACCAACTCCGGGCATTGTTGGGTCCGTGATTTAGGGGGTTGAGACACACTTCCACAATATCCATGTACTCCACCAACACACACTGTGGTGCATAATTAAGAGTTCAATGCTAATTTTTTTTATTGGAGGAACGCTTGTTGGGCTACAATGAGCGGTTTGACTGCTTAGCGGCCTTGATGTAGGATATGCAACAAGAGATGTGCGCCGTATTTGGTCGCATGCAAGAGCAATCTGAACAACAGGATCGACAACATCAGGAGCCTCTTCCCCGACAAGATCGACTACTCAAGATTGATGTTCCCAATTTGTATGGCACAGATGTTCCGAATATGGAATAACAACATATTATATGATCTAGAATTTGGGAATAAAGAATCAATAGCAAATCATGGTGTGCATATATATTTTATGTCAATGTGTTTATCTTGTGTACGTATGTATATATGTGTAATATTTTTATGTATATACACACATACTGTATTGTCCAAATTTTATCTATTTTTTTCCCGAATATTTGACTAAATCTTTACCAAATATTTGTAGAATTTCATCCAAATTTTCTGCATAATTTCCAAATGTCAAAAATTTTCAACCTCACCCAAATTTTGAATTTTTGACTATGGCCAACATGGAGTAATTCTTTGTTACTGTCAATTATAAACAACAATTTTGCCTCAAGCTATCTAACTTATAATAAGGATCTGATTATGTAGATCAATATATTCACAAATTCTACGACTTGACCTGTAAGTCATACGTCACCAAGGATGCTACCACTGAGATCATCATGTTCCATCGCAGGCTCAATTCATCTATCCATGCATCATTACCTACTTCACAAATTTCTTCTATAGATGATAGGATTCACGTGGCTGCGCAGATCTAGCATGAGGAAAAATGGCGCCCAATATACTCTGCCTCTTAGTGGAGCTCTTCTTTGACATCAGCCTTGTCCAACGACGACTCCACAGTCACGATGACATCTCCACACCAGCCTCTCCAGCCAGATTTAGTGCTTTTTGTGCAAGGGGTTTAGGCATCGCACAGGTTGTTCAATTGTGATAGACTTCTTTAATCTCATAGCATGCACCAAGTGCAACTCTGCTTCAAGGAGTAAAAGCCTCAAGTTTTCCTCCTACTGAAGCAAGATGACGAGCAAGAGTGGGATGTGTTTGTTGCCAAAGAAAGATGACAAACAAGGGCAGGATGATGGCATGATGTATCTATTATTGTGGCCTCTACCTATCCTTTGCTCTTTAGTTAAACTCCAGATGCACCGTTGATCTTCGATCCGAATTCCAGCTTGCATGTATGCCATGCTTCCAGCAAAGACAATTTGCATGGGCCCTTCTGGATGTGGTGATGAAATTCATGGAATTGTTTTTTTATTATATTTTTCTTTGCTTGATGGCTGGATTACCTTTACCAATTTCAGCATGATGTACATATCCCAAACACGGCATGATTTACTTGTGTATTTTCAATTAGGCTAACATGTATACATTACAGTGCTTCTAACTAATGTTTGCAATAATCATCAAAAAAAAGAGTTTGCTTAAAGGCGATATATTGGAGGTCGTCATGGCCATTCTTCACTCAGACACCTTGTTGGAGGTCATCCTCACCATCGGTCAGCTACCATTGGGTGTCTAGCTAAGCTACAAATGTGGGAGTATATTCTTGGCTTTGGATTTCTTTTGTTAAATGTAGATTAGTAATTATTATTTTAAAGGGTCTTGATCAAATGAGGTCTTCACAACTATTTTGGGCCACTATCGTGTTTATATTCTAATTATCTATTGTAATAGTGCAAAGGAAGACACTATTTAATTTTAGATCCTACTTTTTTCATGTAAATCATCTATAAATTAATTTTTACATTTATTTATACGCTTGAGTGCTTCTTCGATAATGCCAATTGCATCTCGGACTTCGATTAACGTGAATTTATCCAAAATGATTTAGAAGCGCTGGGGATTTAATGGATGCATCATCATTGTGTAGATGAATTGGTTATTGTTGGTCTCCATCGGTTGTGTAAATTAAAATCATTGGTTTGTTAGCTATTTTTGTCTTACACTGTTGGAGAATCCTCATGGTATTAATGTTATATGTCTATAGTTTTTTTTTATGTCAAGGACCCCCAGGCAGGGCCAATTTGGACAAACCCACCATATTAAATCCGAAGCTGTCTAAAGTTGACTTAGATATTTAGAGACTTTTTAATTATTTTGCCATTCTTAATATTGTTTAGTTTGTTAACTACCTGTTTATTCTTGTCGTATGTAGTTTCTTATTGGTAAAGTGTTTTGATGGTATCATCATTCCTACCTACTTTGGGTTTTCTTCCTCCTCACAACTAAGTTATGTATTGTTACACACTTGGATGACAATCTAAAAAGTAGTTTTTCACACCCTCCTCCAGACAATTGAATATAACTTACTTTCACGTAATTAAATGGTTGCATCTTAAAAACAGTATAATCGCTAAGTTTCACTATATTTATATGAATCCAGTATATTCTAATAAAACTACATTTCAGAAAAAATAAAAAGTAAGCACATATAAATTCCATAAAAACTACTATAACAGAAATATCTTTAACTTTGTTGTCACTTGTGTGTTTACTAGTAAGAAACAAATAGGGAGTGGCGAGTATCGACAACAAATTACAAAGTGTTGCTTTAGATGCTTGTACATGTGCAACATAAATCAGAGAACCGCGCCAAAATGGAACAACGTTATTAAGTCCAGTATTTCAAAGGGGGAGGTAAACTAAATTAACTTGGGGAGAGCTATTAAGGGAGTTCTAGATTTGTTACATTTCAATAATTTTATGGCCCAAATTAGAGCTGAATAGAAAAGAGGGCATTGGGGCCACATACCGCAATGGCCACCTGTATGGAGCAATGTTATAGAGTCAGACATGTGACTAAAGGAAAAGAGTTCGACCTAAATTAACTCGGGTAGGCTACAGAGATATGGATTTGTTACATACTTATATGTCAATAAGAATATGACCAAATCAGTATTGAACGAAATAGAAGGAATTCAAGTTTGGAAAAAAAGCAATGAAGTGCCAAATTCCATACTTCATAGACAAAAATCTGGAAGTGCAACTGACAACTTCAAATCCCTAATTTGTGCTAAAACTAGAACCTAGGACATCTGGAAATACAACAGATGATTTGAATCCTAAACTTGTGTTGAAACTAGGGTATTTGTAATTGTTGTCCACCATCCCCATTTTTGAGAAATAAAACCTAGCTGCCTCAACCAAACAGGTACATTGTTGTCTTTGCAGTTGCACTCGCTTCGCAATTCAAATATAAAACAAAATCAACCTCTACATGTGATAGACCATAAATTTATGCCCATCAATGTATTTCCACATGGCACTCACCTTACAAAGTTTGCTTTATGTCCGTCTATGTATTGCGACTTGTGACCACCACTGCAGTCAAACATATTCTAGAAAACAGTGAAGACAACCTGCAAAATGTCTCATATTTGTCAGAAAAATCACAAGAAACAATTAAAATACACATGAAAAAATAAGGCAAATATAAATAAAGAGTGCTTTACTTAGGTTAAAGCTACAAAAATAAGGAAATGAACAAAACCTAGCAAAGTTCTTACATCATAGCACAATCATTCCCTCAAAAAAGGTTACAAATGAGAAAAACAACTATTATTTAACTCAAACTCTAATGTTTTAAACTGAATAGGAAACTTAAAAATATGAGAACCAGGGTTTTAAAAGGTTACGAGTCTAAGCTAACTGTTAATACTTATCCAAGAAACTTGAGAAGATACCCCTTACAAAAACGATTAATTTTTTTTTTAAATGGTTCTATAGCAATACCCTATTTTGTTTTAAATAAAATTCATATAACATCTGATAAAGTGCAGCACCAATCTGAAATGAATTTTTAATACCACCTGCCAGGCATGTTTCATATGCATCCTAGTTAACAAGATCAGTGTTGAATTTAAGTGGGGCTATGAGAAAATGAACTATATACAGTTAGGGGAAGGGAGAGGCATAACATCCAATAAAAATGTAACAAAAATCATTAATTAGAAACGTGAATGATTAACTATTGTAACAAGAAAACCAGCGGTGTGGGTATTAATAGGTTTAAAGCCCACATTTAATGGAAGCAACAGGAACATAGCAATATGCAAGAAATGCCCTCAAGGGGAACAAATGACTCCACAAAACTGATGAACTACACATCTATAAGCAACAACAACAAAAAATTGGACAAACTTTATGTTGATACCCTTACTCCTATACAAGAGGCAACAACTTCTGCTAAGACTGACTTGAATATGCATTGTCTTGAAGGTTATGAATGTTGTATTCTCTTGTTTCAAAAATCAGCATTTAGCTTTTGCCCATCCTCTTTAGTCTCATATCGCTCACTTTTAAAGTGAGAGTGTCCTCATAAGTGGGAATGTCCCAACGTTCATATGGGCCTTTTTGGGGCATGGGAATTTTACGGCTAACTTTTTTGCTTCCTTCTGTACACCTCCCTACTCTCTTCTTCCCGTCTGCTGCTGATTTTGAGTCAACGACGCTTCGCGACGCTCTTTTTCTTCTGCGACTAAGTGGGCCAATGAACGAGTTCGACGCAGTCCTCACGCTTGCACTAAGCAGCCGCACTAGAATTGTGATCAATGTTTTAAAAAGCACGAAGCGGGAGGCATGCAGACATCACCTTGAAACTGCTTAAGTGCCTGGAGGGCGCTTTTTGAAAAAGCGGGTACCTAAATTCTTATTTATTTTTATACAAATTACGCATATCTGTATATAAAAAATATATTTCTAAGGAACTTTTATGCATATCTAATCAAAAAATCAGTAACTAACTAAGTATTAATCACTACTTTACTAATAAATATTTTAAATCACTAAAATCAGCAAGCAAATCAGTAATTGTAAATAACCAACTATGAATTAATTATTAAACTCTTTATTACTAATCAGTGAAATAAGCAAGCATATCAGTATATCAGTATTCAACTAAGCATTTATCAATGCTTACTACCAATCAATATTTATAATCACTAAATTCAGCAAGAAAATCAGTAATTGTAAATAACTAACTGTAAATTTAATTATTTAATACTTTACTACTATTTAAGTAATCAGTATTGTGCCAAAAAGTAATATTAATCAGTAAATACCAATCAGTAATCGTTGAAAGCAGCAAAGAAATCAATAAAACTAATCATTCACTAGAAGTATAATAGGGTAATACCCATACTAGTATAAATTAGCAAAGAAATCCGTAAAAGTAATCCAATATCATGGCCTCTAGGAGACGATTTTTACTTAAAACAGGGTCAAAGCAGCCGCCCGAAACAGCTGCTGAAGCGGGCCCTTAGGCTGGCTGATCGACCAAAAAAAGGGGCGCTTAATAACCCGAGCGCTAGTCAGGACCCTAAGCCTAGAATAGATGGCCAGCACTTGACAACGGTTAAGCGGCCGCCTGTGCCGTTTTTTAATACAGTGGTTGGGATGGTTGAATTATAGAGAGACCGCCGCAAAGCTCGTGCTAAGAACGGTGGAATCTATCTTTAAGACAATGTTTCACACGTCTTCACTTCCAGACTCTAGATTTTGCATCTCTAAATTGATCGCATGTTTTCTCAAATCCTATTTTATTATTGCTGTTTAGGTAGCTTGCGTGCCTAAAATCTAATTGACTGTTGTACCATATGTAACAATTTTAAGACAGATCCATACAGTCGTTAACTAGGTTTATCTTTGTTCTTCCTATTTACTTAATATGGATTTGAAAACCATGTTGTCGCTTGATGATGTTGCTTCTCTTCGTCCTAATCACTTTTCTGGTTTGCACTTTCACATCTGGAAATAGAAAATGTGATTATCGCCGACCCAACTTAGTCTTGTCACTGCTATATTACCACCAAAAATTCACATTCCTATTGTGTCGGAACCACAACCCAACAGCTCTCCCTGGTTCCATAGATGTCCCACCTCCAGTTACACCTCATGTCCCCACTCCAGTCTCGATAGAAATTGGATATCTATGTCATGGCAGGATTTTGTCCGCTTTCTCCGATGAAATCTACAAAATCTACCAAAAAAATCCTACTCTTGAACTCTAGAAGGCTCTTGACGACAAATTTGGTCCAGAAGATACTGATCTTGAGTGTTATGCTTTTGTCTCGTGGCTTAACTATAATAAACATGTTTTGGCCCAAATCCTAGAATCCTAAAATCTTGTTTCTAACTCCATGGCCAAGAGTTATAGCCTTGCTGAAAAAACATTCAAATAGCAATCCTTATAGTACTGTAAAACGCTCACCTAGGATGGACTTCGCCAAGTTCCTTAGTCATAGACAAAGGAACATGTCCATGTAGTCCTTAGTCAAATCCTTCAACCTGAGGATAGGCACATGGAGCAAGACAAGAAGTATAACCATATTGTAAATCGTGTACTAGGAGATAAGTCCAAGAAGAAGCCCAACCACTCCAACTTTAATAAGAAATCCAAACCTTCTTTTCCGCGCCACAGGCACCAAAATTGGAGTAATAATAATAGTGATCATGGGGGGAATGTGCCTACTTTGTGATAAATCAGGCCATTAAGCAAATGTATACAGATACCACAAAGCTAGAGAAAGCAGAATGCCGAGGCTCCTAAAAATCCTAAATTTAATCTAAAACATTGTAGGGGTGGTTCCTTCCTCTTTTCTAGACAGGTTAGAAATTCTCTTATTCATTTAGTTAATACATCTTCTGATTGGTACATATTTTTTGGTACCAGTTGTCAAATTTGCTTTGACCAATCCCTCTTTTCTTCCTATCAGGCCAAATCTGACCAAGTGATCAAGTGGGAGATCACTCGTTTACCATATTGATTGCAGGCTTTGGACAAGTTGATATAGAGGTCACCTCTGGAAACATTCTAAAACTGCATGACATTCAACATGTTCCATCTTTAAGTAGGAATCTTATCATTCAAGTTGTTTTTTAACATTTTGGTTATAACTTATTGTGTCAAAGCAATTGTATTTTAGATACTAAGAACGGTTCTTATATTGATCTAGGGTACACTTGTGGAGGCCTTATTAAACTATCTTCAGTTTCATGTAATGAATCTTCTTCAGAGAATATATCACTTACTGTTTTAATTTTTGAAATATGTGATGTTTGGCATGCATGTCTTGGACATAAACAAAAATATGATGAAACGCATGATTAACTTAGAGATTACTCCTAAGACTCAAATTGATGTTGCTAATAGATATCAAATCTATGTTCAGGCTAAGCTTCCTAAAAAGCCATTTAGTTCAGTAGATCATAACTTTTCTCTATTTGAATTATTAATATCGATGTTTGTAATTTAAATAGTGTGCTAACCGTGACGATATAAGATATTTTATTACATTTATAGATGACTTTTCTAAATATTGTTTTATTTACTTGTTGTAAACTAAAGATGAACTGTTAGAAAAATTCAAAATCTATAAAACTTAAGTAGAGAAACAGCTAAGAAGAACACTAAGAGAGAGAGGTCCGATCAAGGTGGTGAATACACTTCTAATGAACTTTACAAGTTCTGTCAGGACCAATGCCTTATTCATGAAACCACTACCTCATACAATCCACAATCTAAATGGAGTAGTTGAGAAGGAAAATAGGACACTGATTGACATGATCAATTGAATGTTAGCAGGGTTTGGACTTAGTCACAGACACCGTTAGGGAAGGCTCTCTAAGCTACCAACTATAATCTAAACCTTATCCCTTTTAGACACGTTGATAAAACTCCCTATGAATTTTAACTTAACAAGAAACCTTGTTTAAAATACCTTAAAGTGTGGGGGTGTTTCGACAAAGTTAAAGTCCCTAATAACAAGAGAAAATTAGGGCCTAAAATAGTTGATTATTTTATTGAATATGTGGAAAATAGTACCGCGAAAAATTCCTAATAATTAAATCTAAAATCCTTGACATAAGAACTAACTCTTTTTCTTAAGATCCAACCTATAAGTGTAGTTTATTATGAAACCATCTTTCTCCTTAAGGAAAAGATTCCCAGACAGGTTGCAAACGAATCTAACCGATGTATCTTATTCCAAATGGTGAATAATGCTTACATTATTATGTGCTTGTACGTTAATGATATTTTACTATTTGGATCAAATGCTAAAATATATGAAACTAAATATTTTCTTGGTAGCAATTTTAATATAAAAGATTTAGGAATTGTTGATGTAACTCTTGGTATTACATTGAGAAGATCTGCTTATGAATTAGTAATCAAACAATATCATTATGTCGGTAAAATCGTGAGAGGAGTTAAGATGTTTGCTTGTACACCTATAAACACACGTGATGGTCCTTCACTACATCTTGAGGTCCATAAGGGCACTCTAGTAGATCAGCACAAATATGCACAAGTCAGAGGAAGCTTGATGTACCTAGCTAATTGCACTAGACATAATATTTCATATGTTATGAGTAGTTAGAGTAGGTATACAAGTTGTCCTAACACATCCCTAGAAGGCTTTAGTTAGAATTTTCAAGCACCTTAAAGGTACTAGCAAGTAAAGTCTCCATTCACTGGTTTTCCAGCCATATTAGAGGGTTATATCAATGCAAATTAGATTACTAATTTAGATAAAATAAAGTCTACCATTGGGTATTTTTTTCCTTGGAGGAGCAGTTTCATGGAAATTTTCTAAGCAAATTGTTAGAGCTAGATCCACTGTAGAGGCTAAATTTTAGATTTAACTTTTTGTCAAGTTGATTGGCTTAGAAATTTTCTTCTTTATCTCTCAATAGTTTTAAGGCCTTTTTCTCATGTTCCTATGTTGTGTGATAATAAAGCAGTCATAGACACAATATAACAGTAATCAAGAAAAAAAACATTTTATGAGGTTAAATATGAAGATGTGAGAGATCACATTACTTGTAGGGTCATATCTATTGAATATGTGAAATCAACATTAAATATTGCACATCCATTTATAAAGGATCATGCAAGGAAACTTGATTAAACATTGCAGTGGCAACCCTACCATTCTAAAATTGAAGATCTCATGAGGAATGGTTCTCCTGACAACTGAAATGTAGTGTTATGTGGAAGGACATACTTGGAGTTTCACTCCTGACCATCCGTACAGTGTTAGTGCTTTCTCTGTCTCAATATAGGAAGAGTTTGGCGTTGAATGGGTTCAAGGCCATTAACGGGACCGGACAGGATATCCTTGGATCCCTACTATATGAGTGTAGTCCTAGAACTAGGGTTTATGTGAGTTGGGCATACTCGCTAGAGCGCCCATGAAATAAGATTTTTCTGAAGGTCATTTATGTGCACCGTTCTCGTACCACACTATGGTTGTGGGATTTATTAAAATATAAATATGGGAGTCTGGTCAAGACATAATTCACCATGTCTCTCCGAATGGAAGTGAATTATATTAGGTAATGGTTCAAAGCCACAAGCTACCTTTGATAAAAATATAGTAACATCTCATTTTGTTATTTATTAATATTCTGAGGTTTCATGGATCATGTGGGAGAATTGTATTATCTTGCTCCAAAAACCAGCTCTTAGCTTTTGACCAACACATTTAGTCCCATATTGCTCACTTCTAAAGTGAACATTGTTTTAAGTGGGAGTGTCTCCCAAAGTCTCAAAGGCCATGCGGGCCTTTTTAGGGTATGAGAATTTACAACATATTGGGCTTGTTTGTGTTTTGGACCTTATTGAAATATATAAAAAAACACTACGAGCACTTCTCTCTTTGCCACGCCCCACCCCGCCCTACCTAGTTCTATTGAGTGCGATGTGCATGTGTGATTTATTTTATTATCGGACACCCTTTTGCGCTATTTAAGTTGTTGTAAGTGTAGCATTAGCAGCAAAAACCACGGCATAAACTGCCCATTAACACAATATTAAAGCGACACATGGGTCTTTGGTATAAACCAACCGCTATGACATGCGGCGTGCAAACTCTTACCATGGGACGTGTCGACGACGCTCCTTCTCCTTATAAGGAGCCATCTGCATTCCTACTCTCTTCGTCCCATTTGTTGTTGATTTTGCGCCAGCGACGCTTCGCGACACCTTTTTCTTTCTACAACTAAGTGGGCCAAAGAACAAGTTCGATACAATCCTTGCGCTTTCACTGAGTGGTTGTACAAGAGTTGGGATGGTTGAATCTTAGAGATAGATCACTAGAAACATCATGCTAGGAGTAGTGGAATCTGTCTTGAAGATAGTGTTTCACTTGCCTTCACTTCCAAGCTCTGGAGTTTGCATCTCTAAAATGATCGCTTGTTATCTCAAATAACATTTTTTTATTGTTGCTTTGGTAGTTTGCATGCTTAAAATCCAATTAACTATTGTGTTATATCTAACGACACCCCCTAACAATATTGCAAGTACATGAGGGTCATCAAAGATTCTTAAAAGGTTGCATGGGAAAAGGAACAATCCGATGCCTTACAACCTATAGGAGAGGCATTTGCCTATCAGTTTATGATTTTGATGGGAGCAGTGGCAATGGTACTCGTGGGTGCATGTCCAAGAAGAGAGCAGTCATTCCCATTGGCAACTTAGGAGAGAACAATGAAAAGTTAGCTTCTCATAGCAAAAGGAAAAAAGGGAGAATAGATAACTTATTTGAATCTTGTAGGGAGGTTGGGCATAGATGTTGATGAGTCAGAATTAGGACACTTCCAAAACAACAGAGGTAAATATAAAAGTTTTCTTATGCAAATAAAAAGTGTGTCAAAGTAGTCAATTCTTCTTTGTCCATGGGATCCCTATACATGTGGAATTTAAACCATCTTTGCAACAACTCTTGACAATTGAAAAGGTGAATGGCATGGGCTTGAAAGCGCTCATTGTGTATTAGTTGATGAACATTATCTCTTTGAGTAGAGAGCACGGCTTCAAAAATGATAGATGAAAAAAAAAGTAGTTTCTATGTTTAGAAAAAAATCTTTCGATATTCATGTGGACATCACAAGAGTGACTGGATTAATGGGATTCAAAAATCGTACTAACACTTGAATATTTGTAATATGTGGTTTGAGTATGGTTCATCTGGACAAAGAAATAGACCATCAACTTTTTTGCATATTGCCATGGATCCACAATGTTCCTAGGATCCTTAAAAGTTAGAATATTTCTAACTAGCTATGAAGTTCAACTTAGATAGGCAAGCTAATGTTCACACGTGTGAAAAAGATAGGTGTGGGCAACATTATTCAGATAGTAACTAATAATGGTTTCAATTTTAAGGTGAACAAGCATTTCTTGACCAAGTATCCAATTCATTGGATACCTTATGCAACCCACGACATCAATTAAGATATAATAGACATAGGTAAGCATGTTTTAGAAGTTACGTTCCTATAACTTGATGTTTATCCAAAATTCCAAATATATACAAGCTATTGTAATTTAACCAGTATAGGTGGAATATCATATGTAGATACATCCATTACAAAAGCTAGGTCAATTACATGCTTCCTCTAAAACTGTGTATCTCTTGAAACCTCTCTTTTCCCTCCTCTATCTTTACCCTCTCTATTGCTTTCCGCTCCTATCTATCTTCCCATACTCAACACAACTTTCCACATGGTTGATTGGTTAATGCATGTAATAGTCTGAAAGGGAATGGAAGGGATGTTGCGAGCAAGAAGGAAAAAGACAAAGAAAAGGGGTATAAGGAGGGGGAGAAATAAATGTGGGTGGCAATGATAATATTCATGGGGTGGCAGAAACATTCCTAGTTGCTGCAACAATGGCTACGGCAGAAAAAATGGTTGTCATCATATATTTCTACTTCCTCGATAGTGATAGTCACCTCTGTCTCCCCTTTGATGCAGCCCGAACCGCGTGTCTCAAAAAGAGGCAAATTCAGAAGGATCGAACTTTAAATTTATAAGTCGAAACCTTCAACGACCCCCCCAACTTTAATACGGGGTCGAAGTACATATACGGGGTCGAACACAGGGATGTGGGGGCGTTTAGGACGCTTAAGATCTCGCTCTTAAGTCAATTAAGCCAATCTGATCATTAATAAAAGTACGGAACTAGAACTAGTCTAACAAAATGTCACGAGATAACACAAACAAAGTAAAGAAAACAAAACGGAGTCTATCGAATTCTGCTAATCAAAGAGGAGTTCATGGCTATGTAACCACAAATTGGCAGTCTATGCACTCGTTCTCGGGCGTAGACAACCCTCGGACACCTCAGCAAGCAACCTACATCCAAACATAGTATGTACTATGATATATGTTCTTTTGGGGGTCATCTCACTCGCTTTCGCACAGCGTGACTATAACCATCAATGATACGAAACCTCTCTCGATGATAACAGATCAACACCCCTAGAATATTCCAAATACCCTCTCGGGGCCAGAACATTCAAGGATGCTAAGAACAGGTGTGACCTAGACAGAACACAAACCTTGGGCCCAGACGAGTCAGGTTGGGCCCGACTGTGAAGGCAAATGTTCTGTAAAGATCACCCATGGACATCCTCCTTTCAGATTCAATCCAAACTACCTTCTCTTATCCATTTCTACAACTAATCTTTCGATCAAGGCAGAAATAGATGTTCAAGCAAGAAAAAGATCAACCAAACCAGCAATCATAACCAGAAAGAGAAAATAGAACAAAAAACGTACTAGATTTGAAATACAACTGTTTGCTTAAGGAAAAGGTCCATAAACATGCCCAAAACAGGCTACATAGCCAAGAAGGAGCTCAATTAGCCATGGACAAGCATAGTTGGCACCGAACAAAGATGGAAGAACATCATTTGTACAGAAACAAAGGATAATAATAGAAGAAAGAAGAAGAAGAAGAGATTTAGCCCGTAGAGGAGAGGTGGTTCTCGCTCCTTAGCCTCCGTATGGACTGGATCTCATCTTTGGATCGGTCTCCTTGATCTTTTGGACTCCTTGGCCTCCTTTCTCCTCGATTCCGCCCCAAACAGTAGCTTTGTGGATGTATAGAGGTGGAAGATGGCTCAGAGTGGTAGGAAGTAGGTGAATGGTGGTCGAAAATGATGGCGGATGGAAGCAAGCTGAAGGGAAGGATGTAGGGTGAGCTTTGAACCCTTTCATACCTTAAAACTCTCCCACGGGGCTCTGGGAACAGTTGAACTTCACGAGGTAACCGAACAGCCTAACCCTTTGCTAGGTAGCCAGGGGTGGGTATTTATAGGCGAAGGCGGAGAGTATGTGATAAGTGGTCGCTACACCTTCAGCGGTCGCTACCCTTGGTTCTCAACACGACCAGGTCGGGCTGGGCACAGTTGGGCCGAGACTAGCGATCGCAGAGGTTGTGGCGGTCGCAATGGATTTTCAATTGTAGCGGTCACTACTAATTTGGATTTGTAGCGGTAGCTACTGATTTGGATTTGTAGCAGTCGCTATTGATGGGAGTTGTATCGGTCGTTGTTCCTTTCCTCTCGGCCCAACCGTGTCGAGCTTAGCGGTCGCTAGTGGACACTTCTTGTAGCAGTCGATTGCTTCTTTGCGGTAGCTGACTTCGTAGTGGTCGTCTTGCTCCTTAGCAGTCGCTAGAGTCTTGAACTTGTAGCGATTATTGACTCTTGTTCTCGGCCTGACTATGTCGGGTTGGGCCCAACCATGTCGAGCGTAGCGGTCGCTATAGTCGTGGCGGTTGCTACGGTTGTAGGTCGTACCGGTCGCTAAAGATGAAAAACTAGCTGCTACAAAAACCATGTGTTGGGCCCGACTGAACCGTCGGTTGGGGAAATCACGGAGAATTGATATCTTCTTAAGTTCGGTGTCTGCAAGTCCCAAAATTGACTAATTGAGCTACTTTTATCTTCAAAAGAAATATAAATTATGAAAAGATATGTATCTAGAGTTATTTTGGGCAATATATTAGGGTAAGATACAAGGTGGTACAAAGGAGAAAATCTAAGAAAAAAAATAAAACAAGTGATATAATAAAAATAGAGACAAGAGGAAGATCGCCATATTCCGCTGCTGACCTTCTGTCGATACCATCGACAGGTTTGTCGATGGTATCGACAGAATGATAAGTAGAGATTCGGTTTGTAAGTATGACCCAAACATAAGCTTAAAAGGATCTATATAGCCAGACTCAACAAAGCTGCGATCAAGGTGATGAGGAAGAAGAGGTCAAAGCATATTGAGGTAGGGATCAAAGGCTGAAAAAGAAGATTACGATATTCTAGAAATGTTTTGCTCCTTATCGCGAGCAGGAAGAACAAATTAACCAAACTAAAGGGCAGCGGCTGGAACCCAAACCAAAAGATAATATCGACCACCCCTCCCTTTTTTCATGTTTCGTAAGGAATGCCATTTCACGGGATCAAGCGGTCTTCAGGGATCGACATGCAATGGAGTAAACTAATAACAGTAATTGACAGAAGCCTAATATTGAGCTACATCGTGACCAACCATGGCACAATCAGAAACCAACATTCATGAAGGATGCTTTAATTTATACATATTCAGAAACGAAACTAATATAAGAAAGATAAGAAACCTGATCGCGTATCTGGAGAGTTCAGTTTTCAGCTGGGTTAGGGTAGAAGCTGGTCCTTCCGAGCTAGCTTACAGGGGAGGAAGCACCGTTGAAAGCTCCAATACCAATTTCAGAGGTGGGAGGAGGTGAGGAGAGAAGGAGGCCTGTTGCCGTGATCGCTTATCACGAGCTTACGACAGCGACGGGCAGCCTCCGGTCAGCGCTGGGCGGAGACCGGAATAGCAACCAGCCAAGCAAGCCCGTCGATGTGCCCCCAAAAACACCAAAATGCACGTCCGAACAAACGTCGTGCTGTTTTGTTTTGATTGGCGATTTGACTGGCAGCTAATCTGCAAACATAACCGCTCTCTTAAACAGCCGGAGGCGGCTCCGGCGGCGGCAGCCGCAGAGGAAGGGAAGGTACAAACAAAGCCTGAGCGGAAAGGTGGTGGAGGCTTCCGGAAGCCGCCGGTCGTGATTATTGATCGGAAAGAGTTGGGCCCGGAGGGCGGGAGAGGAACAAAAGATAAAGACTTTTCTAATTCCGCCGAGAATGACGCAAGTTGAGGGGGAATGATACCCGCCGTTGATAATAATTTCCTTATCCGGACTTCCAAATGTTCTTTCTTACTCATGGTCAGAATTTCATGTCGACGTCACAAAGCTAGATAAAAATTGTCGGGCTAAACACAGGCCGTCGATGTTGGCGTTGTTCACACGCACCTATTGCGCGACGCCTCGAAGCTGTGGGTCAAGTTGATGGCAGGCACGGTAACTGCATTTAATCGTCTTAAACTATAGAACATTCTTAAATTAGGTGATTATAAGAAAGTCGTTCATTAGTTTTTTTGTCGGATGTTCCGATCAGTCACGCTCCCTCTTCTTTCTCGTGTCTCTATTGACAGATAATAATTGATGGTGCGTAGATTAATATAATAATACAATCAGCGATTGGGTCTGGTCTTGAAAACGATTGTTATCATCTTCCGTGTTCAGAAAGTCTCTTTACCTCTTTCTTTAGAATATAAGAACAAATTGACGTATATATTCAAATGCAAGTGTGAAACTCAAATATGCTACTATCTTTGCATTCGAAAATAAACAGAAACTACAACTTGTTTGCTTATGTCATGAGAAAAAGTTCGTTTATGCTTCATTAATATAATGGCAAGACGTCAATGGTATAGTAGTTTAAAAGAAAAAATTATGAGAAAAGCGGGAATAGTTGGAATGACTCTGGTTGGATTTAAAGCTTATGAGTTATTAGGAAATTTGTGGCGCCTTACGCCAGGTCTGGCCGAATATACACATTTGGTATAAATCATCACTCGTCGTGTAAAAAATTGTTTCAAAGAAAAACTACGACTTTGATTGGCTTGTAAACTTATTGAAAAACATATGATGCCGTATACCAAGTTTGACTATGTTTAAATATTTTATATAAGGAATAGCATTTCTTGTTATTCTGAACGTCTTTAGATTTAGAAATAAGGTTTGAGAGAAGGACGAAAGCGGAGCAAATTCACAAGATGGGAAAAGAGAAAGAAGCTAAAGGCAGAACAGAAGTTTGGGCGTTTCGTATTAAATGAAAATAATTAGTTCAAATGTCCCTTGTAGACCACCTCCTATTTCGGTTAATTTTTTTTAAATTTCTTACTTTTGACATGTAGAAGGTTACTTTAATGTTATTTTTCATGCATACTGTGCAAGTTACATTAACAACAGCTACAATATATATATATATATATATATAGAGAGAGAGAGAGAGAGAGAGAGATAGAGAGAGAGAGAGAGTCAGGCTAGTGTACACTCGAGTGTACCAGAGGCACCGTACACCTCGGTCATTTTTGAAGATGCAATAAATTTTTGAAAAATCTAAACCGTTGATCTTCTTAATTATCATAAGAACATACTATATAATAAATTTTAGATCATATCGACACTTATAGGTCGTGCATCTAAAGGAAGCAAAAATCATGTATTTCAAATTAGTTTTGTACGTCGATTTTGTTGTCCTTGGATGAGTGACTTACACTCATCCAAATTAGTTCAAATTTTGTATGTGACCTATTATTATTGTAACTATGAAGATCAATGGATTAGATTTTGGGAAAACATGGTCTGGATAGGCAAACACCATTGGGGTGTACGGCGTGATCTGTACACTCGAGTGTATTCTAGCCTGACTCTCTCTCTCTCTCTCTCTCTCTCTCTCTCTCTCTATATATATATATATATATATATATATGTATGTATATATATATATGTATATATATGTGTGTGTGTGTGTTGGGTCATCTTTAATACCCGCACACCCTTTCTGTCACTTTTTTTTAAATTTCATAATTGTAGAGGAGCATTTTATCTAGCTCTCCAAAAAATTTCATCCAAAAATAATATCATTTGTCCCACCAAAATCAAAAAACACGTCCATATATTTACTGACTGTATATTTTCTGCGCATTTACTTTCTTAGTCATATAGTTACTTTTTTATCAATACAGTTACTCTTTTGATCTTAGAGATATTTTTGTATACCATATAGTTACACTTTTGGATGTGTGGGTAGCGAAAAATCAGGCTACCCACGCGGGCAACAAATAAATCTCATATATATATATATATATATATATATATATATATATATATATATATATATATATATATATATATATATATATATATATATATATATATATATATATATATATATATAGAGAGAGAGAGAGAGAGAGAGAGAGAGAGAGTCAGGCTAGAATACACTCGAGTGTACGGATCGCACGAATACACTCAAGTGTGTTTGCATATCAAGACTATTTTTTGCAAAATGTAAACCGTTGATCTTCACTGTCATACTATAACTAGGCTACATACAAATTTTGAGCCCATTTGGATGAGTGTAAGTCACTCATCCAAGGGCAACAAAATCGACGCGCAAAACTAATTTGAAATGTATAATTTTTGCGGTCTTCACAACATGAGCTATACATATACAAATGTGCTCAAATTTTGCGTATGAGTTGTTCACAAGATGTTTAATAAGATCAACGGATTAGATTTTCAAAAAAAATTACACCATGAAAAACTACTTGAGTGTATTCCACTCCGGATACACTCGAGTGTATTCTAGCCTGACTATATATATATATATATATATATATATATATATATGTATATGTATATATATATCCCAACGAATGAATCATTGGGGTTATGGCTCCCGTGCTCCCCGACTTCTCTACCCAGGGCGATAGAGCGAATGGGAACGAGACGGCACTTGTCCGGCCACCTTACCGTAATTTTCGATGGCGTGGTGATAGCAATAGATCTGAGAATGGTCCATAGGAGCTTCGTAACTCAGGGAATGTGCCAGATCCAGTCTCGGATCTGTCTCTAATCAAATGGGAGTCCCTCAAGCCGAGGAAAGATGGGAAGCCTACAGATATGAAGAAGACGAACATCACTATAATAGAAGGGAAAGTATCTTATCCAAAGAGAGAAGCAAGGGAGAATGTGGATCGATGAAACAAATGCTTATTGGGATACATCATCGATTTTGTTCCTCACGTTCCTACTCTTGCCAACCATTTCTCTGGGGTATGGAGAACTCAAGACGGATTTGAAGTCTTCGATAAGGGTGAGGGTTTTTTCCTGGTAAGATTCACTAGTCAGAATGATCTTGAGATGGTTCTGAACTCTGAATGGACTGTTAGAGGACGGTCGGTTATTCTGAAGAGATGGTCCATCGGTGAGAAGCAGGTGAAATCTATTCTTGAGGATGCTCCAGTGTGAGTAGATATCCGCAAGCATCCTATGGAGCTATGGGATACCCAGACTTTTGAAATAATAGGTTCCTATCTTGGCACCCCGGTCAGAATGGATGAGAGAACATTTAATCTGAGCTGCATAGAACATGCTCATATTCTGGTTGTGATGAACAAAGATGCTTTGTTTCTGAGTAGGCTATCCTTGATCAGTGATGAAGGGGATGAGCAGGTTGTCAAATTGGATTACGAATGGATTCCCTACAGATGTATGAAATGCGGGTTTCTGGGCCATGACGGTTGTCATTCAGATTCTTCTCCTACCAGACAAATCCCAAAAGTTGATAAAAAATGTTAAGAAGGTATGGGAGGTTAAAAAGAAGCAAGAACAAGCCCACCATGATGAGATTCCCACAGGCAGGATGGATGATGATGGTTTGTATATCATTGAGGAAGTGGTTGATGAGGAGGAAATTAATCGAGCTAAAGAGAAACTCTGTGAGGAAATTCTTGTTGTTGAAGATCTGAGATTATCAAAAGAGGTTAACGAAGGATTTGAAGTTAGTAATGTGGGGGTATCTAATGCATTTGTCTCAGGTCCTTTAGGTCCTTCGACTCGGATTTCAAATCCTACTGCCCCTAAGGTTTCTCCAAGCAGTAATATAAGTTTGCATGCTTCTTCGGCTCCAGTTACTAATGATTTGATTAATAACAATCTTAAAGACCCCCCTAGATGCCAAGCTAAGCTAAATGTTGGTATTTACCACAGGGTTGAAAACCCCCAATACTCTCCTATTCAAGTTGATCTCCATCTATCGTCTGAAAGCACTGAGGCTGACAGTTTAACAGCCCTAGTTATTAAATGACACCTTCTTTCTCGATTTCTTCTTGGAATGTTAGGGGGATTAGTAACAAAGTTATCCCTGTCTAAGAAGAAATTAGGAGGGTGGGTAATGACATCTTTATTATGGTTGAAACTAAGCTGAGATATAAGAAAATGCCTAGCTTTATGGCGAGAAACTTTCCAAACTATGACTGGATTTCTAATCATTCTTCTCACCCTTTGGGTAAAGTTCTTGTTCTGTGGAAAGATGAAAATTGTCATATTACTAAGTTGGACAGGAATGACCAGGTTGTTCATATGGGTATATCAGTTGGACAATCTTCATTCTTCCTGTCTGCAGTGTATGGCCACAACCCGGATAAAGATAGGACCTCTCTCTGAGATTCCATTGAAAACTTTTCTCACAAAGTGGATAGATGTTACAACCCCAATTTTTGGGTTCTTTTGGTGAGAAATATAATTTCTCCTATTAAAAATATTTGAGCAAATAATGATATAATTTGTTCTGAATAAATGTATTTCGTTTACAATAGCCTTGTTTGTTGTTTTGTGGGCTTTATTGGCTATTGGGCCAAATAACAAGGAAAAGACAAAAGAAACTCCATTATTAATAAGAAATGGAGAAAAGAAAGATGTAGAAACCTCTAGAAGGCAAAAGAATGTAATCCAAAGATGGATTTCATGCCTCTTGGGTTCCTTGGGTTCCAAGAAGTCCAAACTTGCAAAGATAATGCAACAAGAAAAGAAAAGATCATTTAAATATTTCTTTATTAAGAAAGAAATTGAAAACAATGATAAAATATGAAAAATAAGTGGAAAGAGGTATATTTGAGTTATCTTCGGTGAATTTTTGTATCCATAAGGGCCCTAATGTTAAAAGGAATTCATTAAGGAAAATAAAAAAGAGAGATAAAGAGAAATCCTAAAAAACAGATAGTTTAATAAAGAAATAAGTAAGATAATGAGAAATAATGGATATAGATGCATCTAAAAGGATAATGAGTATCCACTAAAAAGGATTTGGAAATATTTGAGTTTCTTGGGGTCCAAGGAGCCCCAATGGTGAGAAAGAAAGAGAAAATATAAATAAGAGGATAATGTGATGCATAATTAATCAATTATGTGGAAATCTTATGGTGGTGCCTCTCGTAGCCTTTTGAGATAAAAGCAAGAGTTTAAATAAAAAGAATATTTTCTTTTGAGTTGGGAGTTTATGGGGAGTCTTGCCACTTTTTCATTACTTGAGCCCTAAGATGAGATAAGAAGGGAAAGGAAGTGATAAGGGATAATGTATAGGTGTATATATATAGACACCAGAAGATCCACATACAAGTGAACCTTTCCACTCTCTCTCGTTACTCTTCCTCTACACATATTGACATCCAACTCGACCCATGTGCGTTTCTTATCCCATCTAGGGTGGGTAGTGCACCAACGAGAAGGAGGTGTGTGCGTTGGTCATGGACCTGACCAACAACGACTACAATGGATAGCTCACTGTCACCATGGATAGAGTCTGAGGATTGTAGCGTCCTCCCTCTCATGTACTTGGAGGCTCGGTGCAGAGGCACACACGGCTTCCCCCTAGTGTCGACAGGAGGTGCAAAACTCTAGAGAAGCGGAAGGATGGCCACACATGGGCAACGCGGTATGAGTCAAACATCCACCCAGCAGGGAGCCCTCGATGTTGGCGGTCTGAGGAAGAAGAAGCAACCCTATCACACACAGCTGAGGGGCATATGACCCATCTCCCCCCTCGTTTAGTTCGTGGTACGCCTGCAAATCTCTAGCGAACCCTAGTTGCAACATCCCTGAACTCTGGCTACTGAGGAGCAAGCCCTGGGCCTAGTTAGGTCCGTCGGTAGTAGTGGGAGACCGCTCTGACTTCCTCCGGCCTCCCCGAGGTCAGGGGTAGGTCTGGGTGCATCGTCGAGAAGGCTCGCCCACGGCAGACCGAGCGGATGGGAGGTTGAAGACGGCTTGCAGCTGTTGGATGAGAATGCCCCGGGCGCGCAATGGGTTGATTCAATGAGGGAGGGGAAGAACGGTCATTCGATTATGTTTCTAGATCGGGCGAGTGTGTTGCATGGGAGAGGTGACGTGGCAGCCTCTGATTGGTCCCAAGTAAGTTTATTTTGCAAAAATCATCTCTGTATTGGTAGATCAGATGAATGCGTATAAAATATGAAAGTTGCTCAAAAAAATAAGAGGAATCCACTAGAAATAGTTTTAGAAGCTAATTCCTCTTGAAATTCGAAAAGTGGTCGAAGTTATCAACTTTAACGTGTTAATGATTAAGAAACCCTATTTTGAGATGATTAATGTATTTATAAGGTTTTTATGGATCATTAAAGTTGATATTAGCTTATTAATTATAAAAAGGTACTTTAAGAACAAAAAGGATGAACTTTGCATGTAATTGGTTTAATTTAGAATTCCATGTGCATAAACGAGATGTAATGGGCCTTGAGACCCTGATGTTAGTAATTGTGACTCTTAATGGCTTTAATTGTTCAAATTCATGAATAAGTTGAGATATGATGGTTCTAAGCTATTTCAAGTATAAGAGTTCCTAATTGTGGATACAAACCCTTAATATGGAAATTAGGGTTTTCTAATGGATAAAGGTGGAATTAATGATAAATAGAGTTCATATGTGAATTAGATCTTTTTTAGAGAAAACTAGATCATTTTCATTACTCAAGCCATACGGCATCTACAAGTAGGAGCAAGAACTCGGACAGACCATACATAGTTAGGAGCAATACAAAGGAACCATCGACACTCGTATTGGATTGAAAATACAATGCTTCTGCTTTGATCCCTAAACCATATAGCTGACTAAAGCATCTTTTCAAATGGGATTCCTTCAACCTGAGCCTTCATCGGTGGTGATAAGATTGCAACCAAACACAGATCTGAACACAAAAAGCCTCCACCAGCATAGCCATACAGCCAAGTAAAGAAAACAACTAGGACAAAATTGAGGACCTACCGCAGTAAGAAACTCAAGCTCTCACGAAGAGAGAGAGAATAGGATCGAGACCCCCGTCGAAGAACGACGACTAACAAAGCAGCAAGGGCTACAGTAAACAACACAACAAAAACTAGAAAGACTGCTGAAACCAAAGGAAACAAAACACTAAGAAAAACCAGAACAGGCAAAATCTCGAACAGGTTGTGAGCACCCACAGGGATAAGCGGAGAAGGAGGCCAAAACCCACAGAGAAGACGACCAGAGAGAAGGAGGTATGGATGGGTGAGGGGGTGAGGGGTAGATGGCACAGGGAACCCCACCACCGTTCCCGACCACCACAGCCAACACCACGAAACTCAAGCAGCCGCTTGAGGTCAAGCATAGGCAGGAATCAGGAGCACTCGGACCAATACACTGTCCCCTGCTTGAAACCTTCTCCTGTCACCGCAAAGGGGGCACCATATCTCACCGACTAGCCAAGGAGCACACCTATTGAGACCTGCAGAAAGAAGAAAAGGAGGGGGTGCTCGTCAGCCAAGTGTGGTTATTGCGTTGGGACTAGGCCCCTCGAAACAACTCCCTCCTGGATCAGGGTCGTAGGCTAGAGACAACAATGCCAATGGAACAATGTCCCACCACCAGGAGCCGTGGGCGAAGACAGTTCTGACCGGCAGAGAGGGAGGCGAGACCCCAGGCAGGTAGCCACCACAGCAGGTGGGCGGGATAAGATGCCCAGGGGGAAGGGAACAACCCACCGACGGCCAGCTACCTCCCCCCCCCTCCTGAGCAGAAAGCAGTCACCGTCGAAGCCCTAAGAGATCGCCAGATCCCTAATAGATCGCCCGAGCAGAAAGCAACCTATGTGAATTAGATCATAATGAATTATGAATTGTTAATCTGGAAGGAACCAAAGATGATAATTGGGCATAATGATCTTGTCATGAATTAAAAGGATAAAATGGTAGTTTTAATGTAAAAGAGGATTAATGGACTTAATTGATGGTTAATTGTGCCTCTAATCCAAAATTAAGGTTATATGTTGTTAAAAGGTAACCTTAATATCTTTCATGAAGAATAGATGAGATAATTAGGGTTTAAAATAGTAAAAAGGAAGAGGAACCCTAATTGTAATGGAAACCCTAAAAGTGGACTAGAAATCCTAGGAAGCGAGCTAGGTTTAATAGATCTTGATGGCATGATCAATGGTAGGAAATTGTATGCATATTTCAGGATCTCTTTGTGTAACATCCCTGACCTGGGTTATGAGTTAACCCTAGGTGTTTTGCCTAAATATGTAATTAAATCCTTGTGATTATCTTTTGGCATGTAATTAAGTTCCTAAGGAACATATATTCCTTTTTCTGTCCCTTTTGAATAATGTTGTAATATTGTTTTGTAATACAGGGACCTTGTGCAAATTACCCAGATAAGGGGTTTAACCTGCAAACTTCACAAGTTAAGATGTTACTTTGATGATGAGACATCATATGAGTGGATATGATGAGGTATGATGGATTTCCCAAGCCTGGGCATCAAGATGCAGCTTGTGGAATGATCCTTGTGCTTAAAAACCCTAATTTGGATTAAAGTGCAATTTACCCAAATTTAAGGGGTGCAACTTGTAAAATATATCATCTAGAACATCTCTTGTGACTTTTAACATCATTTAGAGTAATAATGGTGAAGGGGGCACTTCTTTTGAATAATCATATAATAAGGAACACCTTTGTAATTAAATCATCAAGATGTAAGTAAGGAGACCCTTATGTACATATGTACCATAGTGATAAGTTGACCTTCCTTGCCTTTAGTTCTTGGTTTTAGAAGGAGTTTTACCTTAGAAAAGAAGAGGAGGGACGTGCCTAAAAGAAAGGAAGGACCTAGTTGGGAAAAGGAGAAGCTAGTTGTCCTTATGTTGGAAATGACCCCAAGATATATATACACCCTTCCTTTGTTTGTAAAGGAACGTTTCCTTCACTTTCTTTCTTATTTCCTTGCTTAGACCGACTTAGGACAGAGCTCTGGAGAAGAGGATAACGGCCAAGAAGTTCTAGGTAATCTTTGATCATCATCTTGCTCAAATTCATGGAGGATATCATGTTACAAGGTTGGTTTGCTAGTTTTCTTACTTAGCTTTCTCGTTCTAGCCATCTTTTCCCAACCTTTCCTTGGAGAAACACCCTTGGATGACATGTGGAGCTCAAGAAACCATTAAAGACTTGAAGCTTGGAAGCTTGGAGCTCAAGGAACGACTTTAAGGCGGGTTTTATAATTCTAAACCTTTTGCTTTGTTATGCATACTTTTATTCGTGCAAATAATAGTTAGTTCTTCTTCTTCCCCATCCTTCTTTGCACCCTTGCAAGCTTTTTCGTGAAGAACAGACCTTGGTTTCAAGGTTGAAGACAAGGGGCGTTAATACCTATGTTGGTCCTTATCCAACTTTACTAAACGATCTTGGACCAATAGGTCAAACGATCTCACACTCGTTTCAATCCAAACGGGTTCAATAGGTCGGTTTGGCCAAACGGGTTCCAACCCGTTTGAGGGCTTTGACCAAGCATTGACCGTTTTGGATTTCTGTTCACAATCATGTAGGCTAATGACCCACCAAATTTGAGGGGTTAACTCCAAAGGAATCGTAGGTTGAAGGCCAATCAATTAGGCAATCGAATTGAATTAAGTGTTGTTTTCTAATCTGATTAACTTGAATCTTTGGGCAAACAGGTTCCAACCCGTTTGAAGGAGTTGACCAAGCATTGACCGTTTAAGATTACTGTTCATAATATATTGAATTTCATTTCTACCAAGAATCATGATCTAATTCCTAAACAATTAAGAGTTGAAGGCATTTCAACACCCTAAACCTAATCGGGTTAAAATTGCTGATTTTCATATAGATTTTGATGAGTGTTGGGTTGAAGGACCCAAACGAGTTCAAACCCGTTTGGGGGTTCATACAAACGATCTCACACTTGTTTAGTGACACCCCAAGACCGTTTGAAGGTCTAGGGTTAAAGAAAGTTAATGGTTTGAGGGTCCAATCACAAGATATTGAT
This sequence comes from Alisma plantago-aquatica, assembly GCA_963693085.1. Taxonomy (NCBI): domain Eukaryota; kingdom Viridiplantae; phylum Streptophyta; class Magnoliopsida; order Alismatales; family Alismataceae; genus Alisma; species Alisma plantago-aquatica. The sequence goes on along the minus strand of OY856410.1, from coordinate 149,174,763 downwards.
AAATTGATGAAAAGTGCTGATTTGTAATTTAATTAGGACCAACCCTTATCAAATCAACTTAATTTTTGGTCAAAATTTGGGCAAACGGTCTCAAGACCGTTTGGAGATCATCCAAACGATCTCAAGACCGTTTGGGCCAAGTTTGAGCCCAATTGGAGTTCAATTGATAGGTTCAACCTTGTTTTGATTCACATTGTTGAAAATTGATGAGTAGCCGATTGGAAACCTTAATTGAGTTAGATTTAACCCTAATTGACTTTCAATTGAGGATCACATTGAGTCCAATTGATTGAGACTCATCCTAATTGACTCAATTGGTAAGTGGTTAACATGGCTTGGGCCAATTGAAGGCTTCAACTTAAGAAATCATTTTCAATCATGACCTTTATATCACCTTTTATATCCATGTCGTTTAGACCCAAACGAGTCCACACTCATTTAGACCCAAACGAGTCCACACTCATTTAGACCCAAATGAGTCCACACTCGTTTAGCTCCAAACGAGTTCAACCCGTTTCAATCCAAACGAGTTCAACCCGTTTCATCTTAAATGGGTTCACACCCGTTTCATCTTAAATGGGTTCACACCCGTTTCATCCTAAATGGGTTCACACTCGTTTCAGCTCGGAGGGTCCACACCCGTTTAAGGTTCAAATGGGTTGAAGGTTGAAGGTTAAACCCTAACCTAATTGAAGACTTTCAAGGATGATTATACTTAACCACTTGAAGGTATAAATGGTTCAATAATGATCTAATCTAAACCATAATGGTAACTTAAGACATTAAGGAACTAAGTGACTAATGAAGTGACCCATGATGATGGTCAATGGGTAAATTACCAAAATGCCCCTGAAAGGTTCAATTGAGTGATACCTTGTTTTAATCAAACCCTAATCACATGATAGTGATGAGTTGACTTGTGTTAATCAATGAGGACTTAAACCAACCTAATCTAGAGTGGTGTAATCACCATCTACTAGTTAGAGGAGAGAGAAAGTACCAATTATAATGGAAACTCAAGTAAAATACCTTCAATATACATGGATGTGCAAGATTAGGTATGATCCACCTATGTGAGATCATGGAAACCCTAATTATGACAATTGATGAATCTTAATCTTATCTGAGGTCTTTAATGATGATGTTTCTCATACATGAGAATGTTATGAGATCATTTCATCATGTAATGTGAATAGTAAACCCTAATTCTAGGGTGATGACATGTAATGTGAATAGTAAACCCTAATTCTAGGGTGATGACATGTAATGTGAATAGTAAACCCTAATTCTAGGGTGATGACATGTATTATGAATAGTAAACCCTAATTGATGAAAATCAGGGAAACCTAGCTCTTGTATGAGCAGGAAGATACAACTTCTTTAAATAAGTTAATTACTGTTATCAGTTGATTTAACCATGCAGGTTCCTATATGAGGATGATCATATCCAGGTATGGATGATGATACTATATTCATTGAAAGCATGTTGTTAGCTTTATGAATAGTGATTTATCCTAATGCCAGGTTAATAACATCTTATGAGATTGATAGGCTGTGAGAGCCATGAATACCATCAAGGTCATGCTTTAAGAGATGACTTGTGATGAGAGTATTGAGAAATGATAATTGATGAGAGTTAGGCTTGTTACATTTAGTATTCTTCCTTCATAGCTGCTATGCTAATGATTAATGTTTGAAAACATGTATGATGATAAAAGAGTACTGAAATGTACCTAACTAATCAAGTATAATTATTCCATGTAGAGCCCTGATCATAGAACCATCATTGTCAGAGACCAAATGATGGTGAAACAGGTTTTCCTAAGGGAACTCCTGGAGCACATACTTTTGAGTATGTGGGGTATATGGATGTGTAAAACCTTACATCCTAGTGAATGAATTGATGTAGATGTATCTTAAATCCATCAACCCTTTCACTATGTGTTTATGCCGGGGTGATGTAACACTAATCTCTTGAGGAAATCTTTTATACCGTATCGATGAGAGATAAACAAGAAATCTTTTGATGGCAAAGAGAGTACAGAATGCCACTGTGACTCTAATAGTGAAGTACCAGAATACCCTGGTAAGCTAATGTAGCAGAGACACTAGATGTCATGCATGTTGATCCTCATACTGACTGAGGAAGATGAGGTCATAAGAATCCTGCTCTTTTGATGACCTATGTATGATACCGATGCGACTTAATAGTGATCGGTTGGAGTATGAGCGGTATACCTCATCTCCGCAGGGCATAATGATGTTTGTAAAACATAATCAATCGCGTAGCATATCTGCTTAAGTTGAACCACGAAATACATTGGTTGATGATACATTACTTAGTATACATGATTTTCATATTCCTTAAAATGTTGTTGTTCTAATTGATAACAATCTGCTGTTGATTACCTTAGAGCTTTTATTGCCTATGTTATTCTTGGTTGCCATAATAAAGCTTCTGGCGGAGAATTATAACTCTCACTGGGACAATTATTTAAAATTGTCTCACCTCGTAGGTTTCAACTTTTTAGGTGGTCATCGAGGACGAAGGAACCAATCTGCAGGTGATCAGAATCAGCAGCAGTAGCACCAGGAGCAATAGTGACTTCAGGTGGAAACACTGTGATGTCTAGTCTTGTAGTCAGAATAGTCTTATGTTGTCTCTGTACACTCAGGTCCTAGGAGTTTGTTGATCTGAGGATTTTGAAATCTTGAGATTTTGTATCCAGCTGTATTTAATCACTCATGAAGTGATCTAACAGAGATGTAATCTGTTTACCTTGTTTCTTATAAAAGGAGTTTCATGATTTCAAGATCTTGTCTCAAAAAGTTTTAATTTCAGGTGATTTTCGTATTCCGCTGTTAATCGAATCGCTTCCGCTAAGTTTAATCGTGTTTATCTCGGGTTTTGTAGATTAGAGCCCACAATTAAGTGGTATCAGAGCTCTAGGTTCGCTGAGTCTATAGAGACATAGGACTTAGAGTGTCAAGTCTATCCTTAGTACTTCTTTCTTATCTAATAGAGTCTTCTGCTCCTCAGGAGAAGAAGATAATTAAGGATGTCTGGACCACAGGAGGAGTACGAGGCCGAAAGTAGTGTTGCTGCACCTCGAGAAGGTGCAAGGAACTTAGAAATAGAGCAACCTGCACCTGAGCCACCCATGGAGCCACCTCAGTTTGACCCAGCTGACATGGGAAACCCAGCTGTTCAAACTATGTTCGGGCAGTTTATGACTGCTATGACACATATCACCGACAGGATGCCCATGCCTGCACCTAGGGCACCTGCCCAGCCTGAAGGACAAGGTATCAGTAAGACGTTCGAGCGACTTCGTCGTGTCGGAGCAACCGAATACTTTGGAACAACTGATCCTGCAGATGTCGATCTGTGGTTAACTGAGTTGGAGAAGGCTTTTAGAATCCTCAACATCCCAGAAGCTCAGAAGGTTAGACATGATGTCTATCTTCTCAAGGGAAGTGCTAGTCACTGGTGGACCATGGAAGAGCAGAAGAGGCCTGGAGTGGAGATCTCGTGGGAAGATTTTTGTCGGGAATTCATCAATAGATATTTTCCAAAGACCTTCCTAGACGAGAAAATCTCTCAGTTTGAGATATTGAGGCAAGGCACGATGAACATTAGCGAGTATGAAGCTAAGTTTATGGAGTTATTGCGATTTTGCCCGCACATGGCTGCCACAGAAGAAGAAAGAATCAAAAGGTTCGAGAAGGGTTTAAACGCCGACTTGACTACTCCCGTGTCTGCCCTAGAGAATCGGGAGAGGTTTGCTACCTTCGTTGAGTTAGTCCAAAGGACAGAGAAATCCGTAGTCGAAAAGAGACAAACCCATAAAAGATATCCCCAGTTCTAGGGTTCTTCATCTAGAGACTTTAAGAAGCCTAGATTCTCTGCACCTACATCTCCACCACCCAGAACTAGTGCTCAGACACAGTGGACACCGAGTAGAGGCAGGGGACGAAGCCTACCACTACAAGAGACTCACAGTTCAGCATCGATGTCAGTTACAGGACCACCCAGACCACAACAACTGGGGAAGAGCTGTTACAACTGTGGGAAGGTGGGACATTTGATGAAGGACTGCCGATCTAGGCCTGACAGTGTGACACAGCCTCCGAGACAGAGTCAACAAGGATCACAGAGAAGGCAACCTCAAGGGGAAGCTCGAGGACGTGGACAAGCGTCTCAAGCTGGATCATCAGCACCACCTCAACACCAGGCGACAGCGAGGTTCTATGCTATGAACCCACCAGATGCAGTGGTCAACCCACGGGTAGTGGCAGGTCAGATGGAACTTTTATATTCTGATAGGTCTAAATCCTGTGTTGTATCTGTTCTGATTGACCCAGGTGCTACACACTCCTTTGTCACTCGGAGAGTGATTCGTAACTGCAATATAACAGTTAGACATAGGGCAGATAGTTTGTTGCTTGAGACTCCGTTGAGAGGGTCTGCTGTGTTGCAGGAAGTATGCTTTCCCTGTAACCTCTTCTTTTCTAACCATCGCATTCAAGTGGATCTTATACCACTTGAGATGCAAGGATTTGATATAATTCTTGGGATGGATACCTTAGAAAGGTATAGGGTTGTCTTGGATTGTGAATCCAAGCAGGCTGTGTTTGCTGATGAAAGCAACACATGGATCTTTCAAGGAGAGAGAAAGATTCTACCCACCTATCTTGTGTCAGCGATGGTTGCTGATAAGTTGATGAGACAAGGATGTTATGCATTCTTGGCCCATGTGGTAGATACTACCATGGAGAGTCCTAACCCTACTGAAGTTCCTGTAGTCAGGGAATTTGAAGATGTATTTCCTGAAGAACTTCCAGGTGTGCCACCGCCTCGGGAAATTGATTTTGAAATCAATTTGATCCCAGATACACAACCTATAGCCCAGATACCGTATAGGATGGCGCCTGCTGAGATGGCAGAACTCAAGAAGCAGCTTCAAGAGTTGCTTGAGAAGGGTTACATCCGACTGAGCACTTCACCCTGGGGTGCTCCAGTTTTGTTTGTTAAAAAGAAAGACGGGTCAATGCGGTTGTGCATTGATTACAGACAACTAAATAAAGTAACAATAAAGAATAAGTACCTGTTGCCGAGGATTGATGATCTTTTTGACCAGTTGCGTGGTGCAACAGTCTTCTCAAAGATAGACTTGAGGTCTGGATATCATCAACTCCGTATTAAGGATAGTGACATATCCAAGTCTGCCTTTAGGACACGATATGGTCACTATGAGTTCACGGTTATGTCGTTTGGACTAACCAATGCACCGGTTGCATTCATGGAACTCATGAATAGAGTTTTTCGACCTTTCCTTGATTAGTGTGTTGTCGTCTTCATAGATGACATTCTGATTTATAGTAAGGATGCTCAGCAGCATGAACAACATCTTCGTCAGGCTCTAACTTTGCTAAGACAACATAAGTTATATGCTAAGTTTAGCAAGTGTGAGTTCTGGATGCCGGAAGTATCTTTTCTTGGACATGTGATATCTGCCTCGGGTATTCGTGTTGACCCTACAAAGGTAGAATCTGTTCTACAATGGGAACAACCGAAAACACTGACGGAGATTCGTAGTTTCTTAGGGTTGGCTGGCTATTATCGAAGGTTCATTAAGAACTTTAGTTCTATAGCCCTACCCTTGACGAAGTTGACTCGGAAAGATGTTCCTTATGCCTGGAGTGATAAGTGTCAACAGTCCTTTCAGTTGTTAAAGGAGAAGCTGACAAGTGCACCTGTGCTTGTGTTACCTGAGCAAGGAAAAGGATACATAATTTTCTGTGATGCCTCCAAGAATGGACTCGGATGCGTGTTGATGCAGGATAAGCAAGTGATTTCTTTTGCTTCACGACAGCTTAAGAAACACGAAGAGAATTATCCAACACACGGTCTGGAATTAGCTGCTGTGGTTCATGCCCTGAAAATCTGGAGACATTATCTCTACGGAGAGACATTCCAAATTTTCACAGATCACAAAAATCTTAAGTATATCTTCTCTCAGCATGAGCTTAACATGAGGCAACGTCGCTGGATGGAGTTAATCAAGGATTATGACTGTACAATAGATTACCATCCAGGAAAGGCCAATGTAGTTGCAGATGCCTTGAGTAGGAAATCAGCAACATCATCCTATGATAGGGCACCATTAAACTCTTTAGTATGCCCTAGGAGAGATATGCTTACCTCCTTAAGGCAAGACAATGTATAGATGAAGGTGTTATGGATTGTCGGATTGTTGGCTGAGATGCATATCAAACCCACCCTAAGAGAGCAGATTAAGGAGGCACAGCAAGTTGATGTTGCAGTTCAGTAGATCAGATCTGAGTATGGTGATGAGAAGCGAGAAGGTTTTCATGAATCAGATGATCAAGTGGAATGCTATCATGGGAGGATGATAGTACCAGATGTAGATAACCTGAGGAAGTTAGTCCTGGAAGAAGCTCATTCTTCAATGTATGCTATGCATCCAGGAAGCACCAAGATGTATCAAAACTTGAAAAATATGTATTGGTGGCCTGGGATGAAGAAGGATGTAGCTGAGTTTGTTCTGAGGTGTCTAGTGTGTCAGCAAGTTAAAGCTGAACACCAGAAGCCTGCAGGAACAATGCAACCTTTACCCATACCACAGTGGAAGTGGGATCATGTAACCATGGACTTTGTTGTTGGTCTACCTAGAACAAACAAAGGACATGATTCCATTTGGGTAATTGTTGATAGTTTGACTAAGACAGCGCATTTCTTACCTGTCAAAACAACCTATTCTGCTGAAAGGTTATCCCAGTTATATGTTCAAGAGATAGTGTGTTTGCACGGAGTTCCTATCACCATAGTATCTGACAGAGGTCCTCAGTTCACAAGTCGTTTTTGGGAACAACTACATAGGGCATTAGGCACCCAGTTAAGGTTTAGTATAGCCTTTCATCCACAGACTGATGGACAGTCAGAAAGGACTATACAGACCTTGGAAGACCTGTTGAGAGCATGTGTTCTCTAGTTTAGAGGGAGTTGGGATCTGCACCTAAGCCTAACAGAGTTTGCCTATAACAATAGCTATCAACATAGTATTGATATGGCACCTTATGAGGCTTTATATGGTAGACGTTGTAGGTCACCCTTGTGTTGGTATGAGACTGGTTAGCATCAGTTGTTAGGTCCTGATCTTGTGCAGCAAACTACGGAGAAGATTAAAGTAATACAACAACAGATTAAGACTGCACAGGATAGGCAGAAATCTTATGCTGATAAGCGTTGTAGACCGTTAGAGTTCCAGGTTGGAGACAGAGTGTATCTCAAGGTCTCACCTTGGAAAGGAGTCCTTCGTTTTGGAAGGAAAGGGAAGTTAGCTCCTAGATTTATGGGGCCTTATCTAATCATTGAACGAGTTGGAAAGGTAGCTTATAGACTAGAGTTACCACCAGAGTTGCAGAGGCTACACCCTGTGTTTCACATTTCTATGTTAAGGAAATGTCATCCTGATACCGAGTCAGTTCTACAACCTATGGAAGTAGAATTGAATGATGATATAACTTATGAGGAAGGACCAGTGTCAATCCTTGACAACGGAATTAAAAAGTTAAAGAAGAAAGATATAAGCCTTGTGAAAGTCCTCTGGAACCACCATGGTGTTGAAGAAGCCACTTGGGAACTAGAAGACGAGATGAGAAGGAAATACCCTGCTCTTTTCTCTTAATATGTTTTATCGATTTCGGGGACGAAATCCTTGTAAGGGGTGGATAATTTGTAACATCCCTGACCTGGGTTATGAGTTAACCCTAGGTGTTTTGCCCAAATATGTAATTAAATCCTTGTGATTATCTTTTGGCATGTAATTAAGTTCCTAAGGAACATATATTCCTTTTTCTGTCCCTTTTGAATAATGTTGTAATATTGTTTTGTAATACAGGGACCTTATGCAAATTACCCAGATAAGGGGTTTAACATGCAAACTTCACAAGTTAAGATGTTCCTTTGATGATGAGACATCATATGAGTGGATATGATGAGGTATGATGGATTTCCCAAGCCTGGGCATCAAGATGCAGCTTGTGGAATGATCCTTGTGCTTAAAAACCCTAATTTGGATTAAAGTGCAATTTACCCAAATTTAAGGGGTGCAACTTGTAAAATACATCATCTAGAACATCTCTTGTGACTTTTAACATCATTTAGAGTAATAATGGTGGAGGGGGCACTTCCTTTGAATAATCATATAATAAGGAACACCTTTGTAATTAAATCATCAAGATGTAAGTAAGGAGACCCTTATGTACATATGTACCTTAGTGATAAGTTGACCTTCCTTGCCTTTAGTTCTTGGTTTTAGAAGGAGTTTTACCTTAGAAAAGAAGAGGAGGGACGTGCCTAAAAGAAAGGAAGGACCTAGTTGAGAAAAGGAGAAGCTAGTTGTCCTTATGTTGGAAAGGACCCCAAGATATATATACACCCTTCCTTTGTTTGTAAAGGAACGTTTCCTTCACTTCCTTTCTTATTTCCTTGCTTAGACCGACTTAGGACAGAGCTATGGAGAAGAGGAGAATGGACAAGCAGTTCTAGGTAATCTTTGATCATCATCTTGCTCAAATTCATGGAGGATATCATGTTATAAGGTTGGTTTGCTAGTTTTCTTACTTAGCTTTCTCGTTCTAGCCATCTTTTCCCAACCTTTCCTTGGAGAAAACCCTTGGCTGACCTGTGGAGCTCAAGACACCATTAAAGACTTGAAGCTTGGAAGCTTGGAGCTCAAGTAACGACCTTAAGGGGAGTTTATAATTCTAAACCTTTTGCTTTGTTATGCATACTTTTATTCGTGCAAATAATAGTTAGTTCTTCTTCTTCCCCATCCTTCTTTGCACCCTTGCAAGCTTTTTCGTGAAGAACAGACCTTGGTTTCAAGGTTGAAGACAAGGGGCGTTAATACCTATGTTGGTCCTTATCCAACTTTACTAAACGATCTTGGACCAATAGGTCAAACGATCTCACACTCGTTTCAATCCAAACGGGTTCAATAGGTCGGTTTGGCCAAACGGGTTCCAACCCATTTGAGGGCATTGACCAAGCATTGACCGTTTGGAATTTCTGTTCACAATCATGTAGGCTAATGAACCACCAAATTTGAGGGGTTAACTCCAAAGGAATCGTAGGTTGAAGGCCAATCAATTAGGCAATCGAATTGAATTAAGTGATGTTTTCTAATCTGGTTAACTTGAATCTTTGGGAAAACAGGTTCCAACCCATTTGAAGGAGTTGACCAAGCATTGACCGTTTGGGATTCCTGTTCATAATATATTGAGTTTCATTTATACCAAGAATCATGATCTAATTCCTAAACAATTAAGAGTTGAAGGCATTTCAACACCCTAAACCTAATCAGGTTAAAATTGCTGATTTTCATATAGATTTTGATGAGTGTTGGGTTGAAGGACCCAAACGAGTTCAAACCCGTTTGGGGGTTCATCCAAACGATCTCACACTTGTTTAGTGACACCCCAAGACCGTTTGAAGGTCTAGGGTTAAAGAAATTTAATGGTTTGAGGGTCCAATCACAAGATATTGATAAATTGATGAAAAGTGTTGATTTGTAATTTAATTAGGACTCAACCCTTATCAAATCAACTTAATTTTTGGTCAAACTTTGGGAAAACGGTCTCAAGACCGTTTGGAGATCATCCAAACGATCTCAAGACCGTTTGGGCCAAGTTTGAGCCCAATTGGAGTTCAATTGATAGGTTCAACCTTGTTTTGATTCACATTGTTGAAAATTGATGAGTAGCCGATTGGAAACCTTAATTGAGTTAGATTTAACCCTAATTGACTTTCAATTGAGGATCACATTGGAGTCCAATTGATTGAGACTCATCCTAATTGACTCAATTGGTAAGTGGTTAACATGGCTTGGGCCAATTGAAGGCTTCAACTTAAGAAATCCTTTTCAATCATGACCTTTATATCACCTTTCATATCCATGTCGTTTAGACCCAAACGAGTCCACACCCAAACGAGTCCACACTTGTTTAGACCCAAACGAGTCCACACTCGTTTAGAACCAAATGAGTCCACACTCGTTTAGCTCCAAACGAGTTCAACCCGTTTCAATCCAAACGAGTTCAACCTGTTTCAATCCAAACGAGTTCAACCCGTTTCATCTTAAATGGTTTACACCCGTTTCATCTTAAATGGGTTCACACCCATTTCATCCTAAATGGGTTCACACCCATTTCAGCTCAGAGGGTCCACACCCGTTTAAGGTTCAAATGGGTTGAAGGTTGAAGGTTAAACCCTAACCTAATTGAAGACTTTCAAGGATGATTATACTTAACCACTTGAAGGTATAAATGGTTCAATAATGATCTAATCTAAACCATAATGGTAACTTAAGACATTAAGGAACTAAGTGACTAATGAAGTGACCCATGATGATGGTCAATGGGTAAATTACCAAAATGCCCCTGAAAGGTTCAATTGAGTGATACCTTGTTTTAATCAAACCCTAATCACATGATAGTGATGAGTTGACTTGTGTTAATCAATGAGGACTTAAACCAACCTAATCTAGAGTGGTGTAATCACTATCTACTAGTTAGAGGAGAGAGAAAGTACCAATTATAATGGAAACTCAAGTAAAATACCTTCAATATACATGGATGTGCAATATTAGGTATGATCCACCTATGTGAGATCATGGAAACCCTAATTATGACAATTGATGAATCTTAATCTTATCTGAGGTCTTTAATGATGATGTTTCTCATACATGAGAATGTTATGAGATCATTTCATCATGTAATGTGAATAGTAAACCCTAATTCTAGGGTGATGACATGTAATGTGAATAGTAAACCCTAATTCTAGGGTGATGACATGTAATGTGAATAGTAAACCCTAATTCTAGGGTGATGACATGTATTATGAATAGTAATCCCTAATTGATGAAAATCAGGGAAACCTAGCTCCATTATGAGCAGGAAGATACAACTTCTTTAAATAAGTTAATTAATGTTATCAGTTGATTTAACCATGCAGGTTCCTATATGAGGATGATCATATCCAGGTATGGATGATGATACTATATTCATTGAAAGCATGTTGTTAGCTTTATGAATAGTGATTTATCCTAATGCCAGGTTAATAACATCTTATGAGATTGATAGGCTGTGAGAGCCATGAATACCATCAAGGTCATGCTTTAAGAGATGACTTGTGATGAGAGTATTGAGAAATGATAATTGATGAGAGTTAGGCTTGTTACATTTAGTATTCTTCCTTCATAGCTGCTATGCTAATGATTAATGTTTGAAAACATGTATGATGATAAAAGAATACTGAAATGTACCTAACTAATCAAGTATAATTATTCCATGTAGAGCCCTGATCATAGATCCATCATTGTCAGAGACCAAATGATGGTGAAACAGGTTTTCCTAAGGGAACTCCTGGAGCACATACTTTTGAGTATGTGGGGTATATGGATGTGTAAAACCTTACATCCTAGTGAATTAATTTATGTAGATGTATCTTAAATCCATCAACCCTTTCACTATGTGTTTATGTCGGGGTGATGTAACACTAATCTCCCGAGGAAATCTTTTATACCGCATCGATGAGAGATAAACAAGAAATATTTCGATGGCAAAGAGAGTACAGAATGCCACTGTGACTCTAATAGCGAAGTACCAGAATACCCTGGTAAGCTAATGTAGCAGAGACACTAGATGTCATGCATGTTGATCCTCACACTGACTGAGAAAGATGAGGTCATAAGAATCCGGCTCTTTTGATGACCTATGTATGATACCGATGCGACTTAATAGTGATCGGTTGGAGTATGAGCGGTATACCTCATCTCCGCAGGGCATAATGATGTTTGTAAAACATAATCAACCGCGTAGCATATCTGCTTAAGTTGAACCACGAAATACATTGGTTGATGATACATTACTTAGTATACATGATTTTCATATTCCTTAAAATGTTGTTGTTCTAATTGATAACAATCTGCTGCTGATTACCTTAGAGCTTTTATTGCCTATGTTATTCTTGGTTGCCATAATAAAGCTTCTGGCAGAGAATTATAACTCTCGCTGGGACAATTATTTAAAATTGTCTCACCCCGTAGGTTTCAACTTTTTAGGTGGTCGTCGAGGACGAAGGAACCAATCTGCAGGTGATCATAATCAGCAGCAGTAGCACCAGGAGCAACAGTGACTTCAGGTGGAAACATTGTGTTGTCTAGTCTTGTAGTAAGAATAGTCTTATGTCGTCTCTGTACACTCAGGTCCTAGGAGTTTGTTGATCTGAGGATTTTGAAATCTTGAGATTTTGTATCCAGCTGTATTTAATCACTCATGAAGTGATCTAACAGAGATGTAATCTGTTTACCTTGTTTCTTATAAAAGGAGTTTCATGATTTCAAGATCTTGTCTCAAAAAGTTTTAATTTCAGGTGATTTTCATATTCCGCTGTTAATCGAATAGCTTCCGCTAAGTTTAATCATGTTTATCTCGGGTTTTGGAGATCAGAGCCCACACTTTGTGTGCTTGCTTGCCTATTGGATTTCTTACATTGATTGGATTAATTCTATCTCAAATCAGCCTAACAGGTATGTGGTTAATTATGGTTAATCGCATTAGTTTCTCGAAGAGTTTCCTGGATAATTCATCACATTGAATACAACTTATCTGTTTGGATGTTCATACTTGCAAATCATAAACTCACTATGATTATCACAATAATAATAGAAGTGTGTATTCTCGCATCTACATGCCACCCTGATGGATGATGCCAAAAGGTCAAGCCCAGGAGGGAAGACCAATGGGCACCATGAGTGGTGACCCCAGACACCAAGCTTGGGATTGAGAAGGTGGTCTTTGTTGAATGACTAATAGGCACCATGAGAGGTGACCCTAGGCACCAAGCTCAGGATTGAGAAGGTGGCCTTAAGTCAATGGCAAAAGAGAAACCCTAAGGAGGGTATGCCAGGGTTAGGGCAAAAGCAGTGGAGAATGTCACATTGAAAGCATAAATTGGCTTGTTAATTAACTTGATTGTGATATTTAGATTGTTAGCCATATGTGTGAAATTTTGGTTGTCCCCACATACCAGCATATTCATTTATGCTGACCAACGTTTTGTTTGACGGTGTTTTAGGTACAAGTTTGAAAAGGACAAACAGTAAAGTGGCTTATGTGGAATTAAATAAGAATTAAAGTACAAAGGAGGATTAGTTAGAATAGACTCCATATGTGGATAGCAATAGATATCCAAGTTTTTGAAAAAGGTATGCAAAGTTAAATTTTATTACAACCTTTCACTTTAGTTTGGTAGAATTTGATAATTATTATCGATTATTTGTCGAACCTTTAATCTTATTAATTGAGATAATGACTCTGACCTTCGGGTCTCCCTTAATTGGGGGTTATCGGGAGGCGGGGTCATTACATTTAATATCAGAGCATGAGTTCCTCATTTAATCTTTAATAATTATTAGATTTTACAAGCTCTGTAGAACCCAAGGGAGTTATTAGAGGATTTTCCGAAAGATAGAGGTGTCTAGAAAAGGATCACATCTGGGGGATGGCAATATTTTCCTCTGCACTGTTAGTCAGAATACGAGGACTCCCGGATTGGTGTGACTGCCTAGCCAATGTCTCAGGATTAGAATCGAAATAAGATACCTTTAGGACTCTCTCATATTGTTCATCCCTTCTCAACTCAAATGTTGTTAAGGACCTTAAGGATTAGGGTTTCCTCACCCTCTTGAGGTATGGGTAAGGTTGATAAGGTTTAAGGAATCCTCCACAAAATTAATCAAAAGCATGTAAATAAGATGTCATGGACATAAGATTAATAGTTTAAGCGTAAACTAAAGAATAGATACATGCTTAGGTCATATGACAAATGTTGTCATGCCCTCAGGAGAGACCTGAGACTGGACCTCCTTGTCAGGAGGATGAGTAGAGAGAGTTAGTCTTGGAGGTAGAGACCTCCATTATAAGTAGAGATCTGACACATCCTTTGAGGATGATGCTAACCCTAACCCTAAGTGGTGGTTAGAGAGAGAGGTGGCATGATGAGTTAGATGTCATGATAGACCAGGTGTGTGGACATGCTTTTGGATGCCCATGACGTATGAGCCAGGTGAGGTTGAATGACCTAGTACCTTTGGTGACCCAACCCTGGAAAGGGTCGTGCATGTTAGAGCGAAGGATAGCTCCTTCAATGATGAGGTTAGTGAAGAACCTATAGAAACCCTATGGGCTTATGCGAGTAGGGCATTCAATGCACCTAGAATACGTCAGTAGTGCGGGCAGTAGGTTGAAACCCTGGCCAGGAGAGTATGTTGGATAGCTTATGAGATAAGCATAAAGAGCTATGGATAATCTTGGGCAAACATAGGCTTCACCCATGTAGGGGTATGCTTGTAAGCTTGATCCACCTTCATGGAGAGAGGATCTCTAGTAGTAAGGCTGTTGTAGGGTTAGCTCTAGAGAGAGAGAGCAGGACCCAGGCAAGAAGGTTGGAAGCTTAGACTCTGAGATATGAGGAACAATGGGGAGTTGAGGATGATGCAACCTAAGTAGATGATAGTGGTTGCCTCATGCTTGATCCCTGGAGGCTGATGATATCTTGGTTGTCATTAGAGGAACCAAACCCTAGAGAGAAGATGAGGCTTCTGGTACTTATGTGCCTATGGTATATGTGTTTACCTTCTGAGATAGGAAGAAGAGTTCCTTAGACCCTGAAGAGGTTTAGTAACAAGTTGTGAGGCCTTTTACCTAGTTGGATGTCCTTGAGGAGGACTCAACTCTAAAGTGTTGATCGAGTAGAAGGATGATAATAGAAGTGCATGTCGTACCTTGTACATGTTTGGTTCGTGGTTAAGAGGTTGAGCATGCAGTTGGACACCCAAAAAGTGAACCTAGGGTTCCTAGGCCTAAGAGGGGAAGTGGTGTACCTGATGCTCATGACGAGATTTGAGTTTCCATAGATTGAGCATGACACTCCTCATGTTTAGAGGAAAGGGAGATCCCTTAAGTTCAAGGCATGGATGATGAACCCCTCATAGCTAAGTTGGTGACATGGGAAGGTATGCTCTTGGTCCAATGTTGAGGAATGAGAACAAGTATGACCTAGCATGGTTTAGTAGGTGGTTTGCTTGTGTCTTAGTAGCTTTCTAGGGTTAAGCATGCTCTTGTGGGTGTAAACCCTAGACATAAGGACGTTTGTGACCTTTGGTGTAGTTTCCTCCCATCCTGGGAGAGGGACCCTTTTGTAGGGTGTATATCAGTTTTGTTGGTTTTGAGGTAACCTAAAGAGATCTCATAGGATCTTGAGAAGCTAAGTGAAAAGTACATAGTATGAGAATGAACCTGTAGACCCATAGATAACCATCTCTAAGTGCATGTGGATGTGTTACCATGGAGGTAACCGGTATGGGGCCTGACCATGGTAGGCAGGTGGCCATGACCCCTATGAAAGGATGAATATCAGCCCAGGAATGCAGAGAGAGATGATGAAGACTTGGGTAAGGTTCTAAGTTGGACCTGTACTATGTTGAAATCCTAAGTCTATCCCAGGGTCAGGTAGGGATAAGACTGATGGAAGTAGGAGTTGCCTAATTCCTTAGTTGCACATGACCATAGGGTCGGGAGGTAACATCTAATATTGTCCGAGGGCCATGGGTTAGGAGATTGATCACCTTCACGAACTCATGGGACCCAAAGGGCGGATGAGTAGGGCACTTTCTGGTTGCATAAGGGAAGAGGGATGACCCCAAAAGTGCCGACACCCTACAGACCTAGAGGAGATGACCTAGGATTGTGTTGTACCCAAGTAGGTTCGAGACCAGTTTTCCATGGAAGTAACTTTGATATCGAGATGACTGTGATGTTGAGACATAAGTTGCACATTTCAAATTAGATTTGAAGGTGTATTGGCAAGGTGGGATGTACCATCTCTACTCTTGAAACAGGAACAACTTTGTATTTGGACTGCAGCCAAATGCTTATTTCCTCTTGTTATGGGAGTGAGAGATAGGACAATACGCATGCCATACACCAAGGATAAAAGATGATGTGAGTTGGAACGTTGCTATGAGGTATGAGGACAGAGATGATAACATACCCTTGTGGAGTAAACTATATGTATATGGTTTACTAACATCAAGAGAACTGAGGTAGTCATCTTATGAGGATGCTTTTATCACGAGCTATGTGGAATTTGCAAGTTATACAAGGTTAAGTTTGATAACCAAGAAGATGAGCTCAAAGTTTTCTTGATGAAGATAGACTTCGAGTTTGAGATGAGATGATAAGTGGAATACATGGAGGTGTATGTCTTCAACATTACCTAACACCTAAGGATGTGAAGTGGTAATGGATGTGGTGGTTGAGATGCAGTTGCCTAGTTTAGCTGGAGGCTAGAAAAGGTTGTTAGGTTAACCCTAAGTTGTGATATATGTTCATCTAACACTCAGATGTAACGAGATCTGTTAAACAAGTTTGTAGTTGTTTGGTTAGCCAGCTTAGGCCTTGATGTAATAAAAGGATGGTGGTAGAACCTCGAATGCACTTCTCTGGAAAAGAAGGTGATGAAACCCCGATTAGAGTGGTTTAGGGTTTCTGAGGAATCAATCTTGAGGAATCATGACATACAGGAGATCATGATTTTAATATCACCATACACAGTGGTACTACGGAGATAGTAAGTGGCAGTAGTACTTTGGATGATTAAGATGAAGTTGCATGTGGCTTGTCGCCATGCAAGCCAGAAAGTGAAGGACGAACACCAGTAACCCAGTGTGTTGATATAGTAGATGAAGAGTCCCCGAGAGGGAATGGGAGTTCATAACTATGGATGTTGTGATAAGTCTCCCCTGGACCAAGGAAGGTTAAGATGCAAAATGGGTTATGGTAGATCGCCTTACCTAGATGACATGAGAAAGAAAGAATATTGTCAAAGGACGGATCTGGTTGAACTACATATGAGAAAGATGTTTCAACTACACCATGATGTGAGTTCAAATGTTCTTGAGTATAACCTAAAGATTCACTTCCATGCGGTGGAAATAGGTACACGAAGAACTCGATGTTAGTATAGTTTATCACCCCTAACTAATGGTTAGTATAATCCAAACTAGAGGGTCTGATAAGAGCATGTGTGCTTGTTCAGGGTGATACATGGAGACAGTTCTTGTTTTCTGTAAGATGTGATGATAACCACCATAGCCAGTGTCGGGATGAAAAGAAGCTTGGTAAGGGAGGTTGTGTCGCTCACCACTTCAATAAGATGATGTTGGTGAAGAGACCTTGTGAAGGTCAGTGAGACCACAATGGGTGTAGATGAAGTTGCTTTGATCATGCAATGCCTGAGGAATCCCAGGGGCGACATGAGTCATGAGTTGATGCAAAGCAGACTGACATGCAGTTCATTGTGGGAGAATATGTGATGTGAAAATCCGACCCCTCTAAGCTATAACTGAGAAAGTTGAGTCCCTGATATATGGATCCATTTGAGATGGATTGGTGGAGATGTTTGTGGTTAGCCTTACCCCTCAGGATAACATGATGTATAATGTGTTCCATGAGTCCGATCTAGAGTACTATGTGAGGTACCCAAGCCATGTGTTGAGCAATGAACCTATTCAGCTTTATGAGAGGCTGAAATGTCCTGAGTCACCTATGAGGGTACGATATACCAAGGTGAGAAAAAACTCAGATGGAAGAATATGAGATGATGAAGGTTCTGGGGAAGCACCATGGAAAGGGTGAGGCCACATGGAAGCCATGATGGATATAAGAAAGGCTTATCCTGTTTGTTTGTGTGCCTGGTGGAATTTTGAGGGCAAAATTCCTATAACAGGGAAAGGATGTTACAACCCCAATTTTTGGGTTCTTTTGGTGAGAAATGTAATTTCTCCTATTAAAAATATTTGAGCAGATAATGATATAATTTTTTTTGAATAAATGGATTTTGTTTACAATAGCCTTGTTGGTTGTTTTGTGGGCTTTATTGGCTATTGGGCCAAATAACATGGAAAAGACAAAAGAAACTCCATTATTAATAAGAAATGGAGAGAAGAAAGATGTAGAAACCTCTAGAAGGCAAAAGAATGTAATCCAAAGATGGATTTCATGCCTCTTGGGCTCATTGGGTTCCAAGGAGTACAAAGTTATAAAGATAATGCAACAAGAAAAGAAAAGATCAATTAAATATTTCTTTATTAAGAAAGAAATTGAAAACAATGATAAAATTGTGGAAAATAAGTGGAAAGAGGTATATTTGAGTTATCTTTGGTGGATTTTCATATCCATAAGGGCCCTAATGTTAAAAGGAATTCCAATAAGGAAAATAAAATGAGAGATCAAGAGAAATCCTCAAAAAGAGATAGTTTAATAAAGAAATAAGTAAGATAATGAGAAATAATGGATATAGATGCATCTAGAAGGATAATGAGTATCCACTAAAAAGGATTTCAAAATATTTGAGTTTCTTGGGGTCCAAGGAGCCCCAATGGTGAGAAAGAAAGAGAAAATATAAATGAGAGGATAACATGATACATAATTAATAAATTATGTGGAAATCTTATGGTCGTGCCTCTCATAGCCTTTTGAGATAAAAGCAAGAGTTTAAATAAAAAGAATATTTTCTTTTGAGTTGGGAGTTTATGGAGAGTCTTGCCACTTTTGGATTACTTGAGCCCCAAGATGAGATAAGAAGGGAAAGTAAGTGATAAGGGATAATGTATAGGTGTATATATATAGACACTAGAAGATCCACATACAAGTGAACCTTTCCACTCTCTCTCGTGACTCTTCCTCTACGCAGATTGACATCCAACTCGACCCATGTGCGTCTCTCATCCCATCTAGGGTGGGCAGTACACCAACAAGAAGGAGGTGCATGCGTTGGTCATGGAACTAACCAACAATGACTACAATGGATAGCTCATCGTCACCATGGATAGAGTCTTAGGACTGTAGCGTCCTCCCTCTCGTGCACTTGGAGGCTCGGTGTAGAGGCACATGCGGCTTCCCCCTAGTGCCGACAGGAGGCGCCAAACTCCAGAGAAGTGGAAGGATGGCTACACATGGGCAACACGGTATGAGTCAAACATCCACCCAACAGGGAGCCCTCGACACTGGCGGTCTGAGGAAGAAGAAGCAACCCTATCACACACAGTCGAGGGGCATATGACCCATCTTCCCCCTCGTTTAGTTCATGGTACGCATGCAAATCTCTAGAGAACCCTAGTTGCAGCATCCCTGAACTCCGACCGCTGAGGAGCAAGCCCTGGGCCTAGTTAGGTCCATCGGTAGTAGTGGGAGACCGCTCCGACTTCCTCCGGCCTCCCTGAGGTCAGGGGCAGGTCTGGGTGCGTCGTCGAGAAGGCTCGCCCGCGGCAGACCGAGCGGACGAGAGGTTGAAGGCGGCTTGCAACTGTTGGATGAGAATGCCCCAGGCGTGCAATGGGTTGATTCAACAAGGGAGGGGCAGAACGGTCATTTGATTATGTTTCCAGATTTGGTGAGTGCATTGCATGGGAGAGGTGATGTGGCAGCCTCTTATTGGTCCCAAGTAAGTTTATTTTGCAAAAATTGTATCTCTTTATTGGTAGCTCAGATGAATGCGTATAAAATATGAAAGTTGTTCAGAAAAAAGAGAGGAATCCATTAAAAATAGTTTTAGAAGCTAATTCCTCTTGCAATTCGAAAAGTGGTAGAAGTTATCAACTTTAATATGTTAATGATTAGGAAACCCTATTTTGTGATGATTAATGTATTTAGAAGGGTTTTATGGATGATTAAAGTTAATATTAGCCTGTTAATTATAAAAAGGTACTTTAAGAACAAAAAGGATGACCTTTTCATGTAATTGGTTAAATTTAGAATTCCATGTGCATAAACGAGCTTTAATGGGCCTTGAGACCCTGATGTTAGTAATTGTGACTCTTAATGGCTTTAATTGTTCAAATTCATGAATAAGCTGAGATATGATGGCTCTAAGCTATTTCAAGTATAAGAGTTCCTAATTGTGGATACATACCCTTAATATGGAAATTAGGGTTGTCTAATGGATAAAGGTGGAATTAATGATAAATAGAGTTCATATGTGAATTAGATCATAATGAACTATGAATTGTTAATCCGGAAGGAACCAAAGATGATAATTGGGCCTAATGATCTTGTTATGAATTAAAAGGATAAAATGGTAGTTTTAATGTAAAAGAGTATTAATGGAATTAATTGATGGTTAATTGTGCCTCTAATCCGAAATTAAGGTTATATGTTGTTAAAAGGTAACCTTAATATCTTTTGTGAAGAATATATGAGATAATTAGGGTTTAAAATAGTAAAAAGGAAGAGGAACCCTAATTGCAATGGAAACCCTAAAAGTGGACTAGAAACCCTAGGAAGCGAGCTAGATTTAATAGATCTTGATGGCATGATCAATGATAGGAAATTGTATGCATATTTCAGGATCTCTTTGTGTGCTTACTTGCCTATTGGATTTCTTGCATTGATTGGATTAATTTTGTCTCAAATCACCCTAACAGGTATGTGGTTAATTATGGTTAATCGTATTAGTTTCCCGAAGAGTTTCCTGGATGATTCATCACATTGAATGCAACTTATCAGTTTGGATGTATACTTACAAATCATAAAGTCACTATGATTATCACAATAATAATAGAAGTGTGTATTCTTGCATCTACATGCCACCCTGATGGATGATGCCAAAAGGTCAAGCCCAGGAGGGAAGACCAATGGGAACCATGAGTGGTGACCCCAGACACCAAGCTCGGGATTGGGAAGGTGGTCTTTATTGAATGACTAATGGGCACCATGAGAGGTGACCCCAGGCATCAAGCTCAAGATTGAGAAGATGGCCTTAAGTCAATGGAAAAAGAGAAATCCTAAGGAGGGTATGCCAGGGTTAGGGCAAAAGCGGTGGAGAATGTCACATTGAAAGCGTAAACTGGTTGGTTAGTTAACTTGATTGTGATATTTAGATTGTTAGCCATATGTGTGAAATTTTGGTTGTCCCCACATACCAGTATATTCATTTATGCTAACCGACATTTTGTTTGTCGGCATTTTAGGTACAAGTTTGAAAAGGACAAACAATAAAGTGGCATATGTGGAATTAAATAAGAATTAAAGTACAAAGGAGGATTAGTTATAATAGACTCCAGATGTGGATAGCAGTAGATATCCAAGTTTTTGAAAAAGGTATGCAAAGTTAAATTTTATTACATCCTTTTAGTTTAGTTTGGTAGAATTTGATAATTATTATCGATTATTTGTCGAACCTTTGATCCTATTAATTAAGATAACGACTCTGACCTTCGAGTCTCTCTTAATTGGGGGTTACCGGGAGGCGGGGTCATTACAATAGACCTTGGATTCTTATGGGTGATTTCAACCGTGTCAGAAAATCTAATGAAAGAATTAGTAAACAACAACCGTCTAGGTGTTCCATGGATGATTTTAATAGTTGCACTTGAAACTGTGGTCTCTTCGATTTAGATCTCCAGAGACATTTCTTCACTAAGAGTAATAACCAGGATGGTATTGGCTTTGCTACCTCGAGGATTGATAGAGTCCTTTATAACTCTGATTTCTTATCTCTTAATGTTGATTTTTCTAGTGAAGCCATTTCCAACATTATTAGTGACCATAAAAGAATCCTTCTCACTATTGGGCATCCTAGGAAGATCAAGTCTCCTTTTAGATTCATCAACTCCTGGGCTCAACATGATCAGTTCCCTGACATTCTTAAATCGGTGTGGAATATTGAAGTGCAAGGTTTTGCTACTTTCAGGCTATATAAAAAGCTTTCTTTATTGAGGATTGAGCTTTCTACGTGGAATAAGAATTCATTTGGTGATGTGAATGATAAAGCCAAGATCTCTAATTTCAATGCCCTTCAAGCTCAAAAAGAGGCTGACTTACATCCTACTGATGAAGATCTTCATGCAAAAGCCAAGTGTTTGAGGTTGGAAGCCAGTAAATGTGCTAAGACCCAAGAAGCCTTCTATAAGCAAAAATCTAGGATTTCTTAGCTCAAAGAAGGGGATTTGAATACTTCGTTTTTCTACTTTTCGATGAAGGTCATGAGGAATTCCAACTCTATTGAAAAACTTAACATTGATGATGCTATCTCTCATTGCCCTTCTGAAATCAAGAGG
Source organism: Alisma plantago-aquatica (assembly GCA_963693085.1). Lineage (NCBI taxonomy): Eukaryota > Viridiplantae > Streptophyta > Magnoliopsida > Alismatales > Alismataceae > Alisma > Alisma plantago-aquatica. The sequence goes on along the minus strand of OY856410.1, from coordinate 149,152,555 downwards.
TATATCTCTTCTTTCTATAGTAACTTTTTTAACACTAACTCCTCTGGTGTTCATGTTGGGAAGGGTGATTGGAAAGGCAAAACCTTTAATACTAGTAAAAGATTCTCTCTTATCTATGGTGTCACTAGAGCTGATATTAATGTCATTATTAAGAATCTTTAGAATGATAAGGCACCAGGGCATGATGGCTTCAATGATGTTTTCTATAAAAAGGCTTGGAATGTCATTGGTGATGATGTGGTTGATGCGGTTATGGAGTTTTGTTTTTCTAATGGTAGGCTTCTTAGGGAGGCTAATAAGACATTTATTACTCTTATCTCTAAAGGTGGTGATTCTTATGACATTAAGAACTGGCATCCTATAGCTTTTTGTAACATCTTCTATAAAATCTTATCTAAGATTCTTGTCAATAGAGTTCAAGAGGTTCTTCCTTTCATTATTGATCAAATATAGTGTGCTTTTGTGAAAGGTAGAAGCATTAGAGATGCCACCTTGCTTACCAATGACATTCTTACTGATTTCAAGAAGCATAATAGTCCTAATATGACGTGCATTTAGGCAGACATTACCAAGGCTTATGATTCTGTCAATTGGAATTACCTTATCTCTGTCATGGTGAAGATGGGGTTTCCTATATTTTGGATCAAATGGATTGAGGAGATTTTTATTTCTACCTCATATCAGGTTCTTATCAATGGTGAACCCTCTGAATCTTTTAAACCTTCTAATGGTGTGAGACAAGGGGATCCCCTCGCTCCCTACCTTTTTGTTATTGCTATGCAAGGTTTTATAGAGCTGATGAATGTTTCCGAAGAGGAAGGGAAGATTATTCCTATTAGGGCATCTACGAATTATGCCATATCCCATCTTATTTTTGTTGACGACCTTATGATTTTCTCTAAAGCTCATCATGACAATGCATGTGCTATTAAAGAGCTTCTTCATGATTTTGGGGAAATGTCTATCCTCTATGTTAACCCCTCCAAGAGTTCGGTTATCTTCAGTAAAGGGGTTATTAAAGCCCCTATTCTTGAGATCCTTGGTTTCAGAGAAAAATCTTTTCCCTCTAAGTACCTTGGTCTTCCTTTGTTCACAGGGAAGTTAACTAAAAAAATTTGTTCTAATCTTGTTGATAAAATCAAAAGCAGATTGGATTCTTGGAAAGCCAATCTTCTTTCTATGGCTGCTAGATTGGAACTCATCAAATATATCCTTCGCAACATGCATACTTACTGGATGTTTTCTTTTCCTATCCCTTCTTCTACTCTTGATCATATCAATAAGCTTTGTAGGGATTTCCTTTGGAGTGGTTTGGAATCTAAGAAGAACCTCCATTTGGTGAAGTGGGACAAAGTTACTGAACCTAAGAAAGAAGGTGGTCTTGGCCTCAAAAAGGCAAGAGACATGTCCTTAGCTTGTCTTCTTGTTAATACATGGAATGCGGCTAGTAAGAAGGATTTGTTATGGGTTAAACGGATCTCGGAAAAATACTTAAAAAGAATCTCCTTTTGGCTGGTCAATGTCTCTTCTAATTTTTGTTGGCTTTTTAACAATGTCATTAGAGCTAGAGACATTTTGAAAAACCACATTACATTCCATATGGGATCAGGTTCTAATACCATGTTATGGTAGGATCCCTGGCTCTCAAAGGGTGTTTTTCTCAGTGATCTAGTTGGGAGGAACCTTATCTCTATGTCTGGCCTTCCTTGGGATGTGAAGGTGGCAATTACTATCAAGAATTCTGATTGGCATATGCCAAGGAGCACTAATAGACATCAGGATGTATTCTGAATTACCTCAAAGCTGAGAAGATTGACCCTATGAAAGATGGTCATCTTACTTTTATGAACTTGAAGTTCCCGAAGTACAAGGATTTCTGGGATGCTTTTAGAACTCACAGTCACGAGGATGATGGTTTTGCCTAGTTATGGAACATCAAAACCCACAAAAAAGCTATCATTCATTTATGGAAGGCTAGACATAACCGTGTTCCTACCTCTGACTATCTAAGAAGAAGAGGAATCTCTCTTGCTTCCATATGCTTTCTCTACAAATATGGCTATGAAGACTCTCTCCACTTGCTGTTTGGTTGTACCTTTGTTCATAACATTTGGGATTTTGCCCGTCCTTTAATGCCTTCCCTCTTGATTCCTCGTAGCTGGAATGATCTTATTTCTACTGGTAATAGTAAGATTAATACCTTAAGTAGCCTTGTTTTTTATCACTCTTGGTATGAGCGAAACAAGAGAGTGCATGATGAGGTTTATAGATCTTCGGAGGAAGTGTGGAAACATATCTTGGATGATTTTTTGATTCTTGGTGTAAGCTGAGGTTCTTTGTTTCTTCTTGACCCGAGGAGTATACAACTGTTTGGAAGGTGTTTTGGCTCTCCCTATAGTCTCTGGAGTTGATGCCTCTAGCCTGGATTTCTTCTTAGTTTGCTTGATCTGGTTCAGCTCTCAGTCTTGGGTTGCGAGCTTATCCTTCATGGAGTGGTAGAGCTCACCTAATGCAGAATCTCAGTTCTATAGGTTCTTTAGATGAGTTTCTTTGGTTGTTCTCTGGTTGTTTTTGAGTGGATGAGCTGATCTCGGTTGGGAGTGGCAGATCTCACTCAGTTTCTTCTTGTTGAGGTGGTTTGGTTATGCTTTTCTGATGCCATGTGGGTTTGTTTTTGAGAAGGGTGGTTGTTTATCCCTGCTTGCTGTTGATATCCTGGATATTGATGCTCTTCTTCTCTGTATGTTCCTATGGAGCCCTTTTTTCTGGGATCTCGCTTACCTTCTCAGAGTGCCTGTTGCTTTCCCAAATTCTTGGAAGGTTGTTGGGGTGTGTTGTTTCCTTGTAAAGGATGCAGTGTGTGACTGGGGGATGCTGCTTTCAGTCAGAGGCTGCTTCTGGTTGTGATGGTTTTTTTTCTGTTTGGTCTGTTGCTGGTTGTTCTTGAGTAGATGAGCTGATCCCGGTAGGGAGTGGCAGAGCTCTCTCTTTTGATTTTTTTGCTAATGTGTGACCCTGGTTCCTTTGGCATGTCATGGTTGTCTGTAGTGTACCTCTGAGTTTTTTGGTTGAAGCTGCTCTGTGCCTGGGTGACGAAGTTTTCTATTGGGATAGTTATCTTGGTCTGTTTCTGTTCTTCTGGTGTCCCCTGGATGCTTTACTTCTTTTTGGGGGCTGAAGCTCAATTTTTGGTGCCTTATTTTCCCCTGTATGGGGTCTTCAATTCCTCTTCCTTCTACCTGGGAAAGGGTTCTGTTCTTTCACCTTTTTCTTTCTCACAGATATTCCTTTCAATTGTAAAAGATGTAGAGATAGCCTTCCTTCTTTTTTAGTTGGTTTCTCGTTTAGAGAACTAACAAGAATTGTACACTTTATACAAAATGAAAAAAAAAACATGAGTTTTGACCGACCAATATATATATATATATATATATATATATATATATATATATATATATATATATATATATGGCCCATCTTTAATGCCCGCGCGGGTAGCTACCCACCCCCCATTTCGATTACTTTTTTCAAGTTGGTTACTTTTGACATGTAGATGGTTACTTTATCTTGCAAACTGTTGAGTTTCATGCATAGATAGTTACGTTTGTAAAAACAGATTTTAAAACACAGTTACATATATATATCTGCTATGTATTTTGTATGGGATTACTTTTTTAGTCGTATAGTTACTTTTTGATCAACCTAGTTACTTTTTTTGATAGCATAATTACTTTTCTGGTCAGAACAGTTACTTTTTTGGCTGTCGGCCGGGTAGCAAAATCCAGGCTACCCACGCGGGTATTAAAAAATGGCTATATATATATAGAGAGAGAGTTAGGCTAGAATACACTCGAGTGTATCCGGAGCAGAATACACTCAAGTAGTTTTTTATGATGCAATATTTTTTTTGAAAATCTAATCCGTTGATCTTCTTAAACATCTCGTGAACAACTAATACACAAAATTTGAGCACATTTGGATATGTATAGGTCATGTTATGAAGACCACAAAAATTATGCATTTCAAATTAGTTTCGCGCGTCGATTTTATTGCCCTTGGATGAGTGACTTACACTCATCCAAATGGGCTCAAAATTTGTATGTAGCCTAGTTATAGTATGACGGTGAAGATCAATTATTTACATTTTGCAAAAAATAGTCTTGATATGCAAACACACTTGAGTGTATTCGTGCGATCCGTACACTCGAGTGTATTCTAGCCTGACTCTATATATATATAAAAGCCAATACCCCACCTCAAACCGTTCAAGTTTCTGCATAGACCTAGTTTGCTACAAAAGTTGTTGTGCAGGAGCAGAGGTAAAGATTTGGTAAGGATGTCAGTCGCCTGAGGTTGTGTAGGGACATAAGAGATAACAATCTGTTGTAGAGCTACCTTCTTGCGGATGAGGTGATAATCAATCTCAACATGTATTATCCTAGCATGAAAAATTGGATTGACTGTTAGCTGAATAGCTCCCTTGTTATCGCAAAGAAGAGTTTCATGTTTATTAAGATAGATTTTATGGTCTCTAAGAAGATGACACATCCAAGTAATCTCAACAGCAGTGGACGCCAATGCTCTGTACTCAGCTTCGGTACTGGAATGTGCTACTGTGGATTTCTTCTTAGAACTCCAAGAGATGCATGTATTGCCCAGAAATACAGCAAAACCAGTTGTTGAGCGACATGTCAGAGGACATCCAGCCCAATCTGAATCACAGAAGGCAGTAAAGGAAATTGAGGAAGTTGGGCTGATTAAAAGACCCAGATTAGATGTGCCTTTGATATATCGTAGAATTTGCTTTACTAGGGAAAATGAAGATTTGTAGGAGCAGCCATGAACGGACAAGCAGTGTTGACTGCATAAGTAATATCCACTCTAGTAGTAGTGATGTGTTGTAAACATCCAACAAGTCAACAATATAATCTCGGATAAAAAAAAGCTTCATTACAAGAGAACTTATTAAACTTATGAGGAATGGGCATGCAATAGGTTTACTATCCACCATATGTGCTTCAGTTAGAACCTCAAGAATAAACTTCTCTTGGTCCATTAGATAACCACATGCCATGGGTTTCAGTGGAATTCCCAAAAAGTAGTTCATAATACCAAGATCGCGAAGAGAAAAAGTATCACTTAAAGTAGTAATTGTTGACTCAAGGTCAATTAGGTCAATGTTGATTCACGTCTAAATTGACTAAACCCGTGTTTTGATGATGACTAACCATTCCACATATTGGTGTCTAATGTCTCTACTTGTGTGTTTTCAGATTAGGTATAGACACACTCCAATTGCCCTAACTTGCGCATCTCAAATTGGAGAAAAGACAAGTCAAAGTCATACAAGTGGACGTTTTTGTAATATGATGTATATCCATTAGAATCATGTTGTAAATCACTTGTAATGATTGTATGACTTGTAATTAAGCTTAGAAAAATATCAAGAACACTTAGATCGAATATTAGAGCACTTTTAATGCAACTTTGAAAATCAATTACAGGCACTTGTTCGGTCGAGTTTCCCACCCTGAAACTCGACCGATCAACCTTGGTCGATTTTCTGAAGATTGCATCGGTCGAGTTGTGCACTCACAGAACTCGACCGATTGGGTAGTAGGCCAGTTCCAGTTGGAATGGTCGGTCGAGTTTCCTCAGAACAAACTCGACCGATCATTTCAATATCGGGCTGCCTGCTACTTGATCGGTCGAGTTACACATATAGAAACTCGACCGAATGCACTGTACGTAAAAGTGCATAAAAGTGTTTCTAGCCGTTGTGGAGTTGCAACAAGTGAAAATAGATCCGTTGCAAGCCACAAAATGGCTAGTTTTCGTTCACAAGTGTTCCCAAAGGCTAAGAGGCATCCCCAGCTATAAATAGGACCCCTTGGGCTTCATTCCAAGTGACGTGTATTTTACTACACGCTTAAACGCAAGTATACGCGTCGAGTAATATAGGCCTTTATGAGGCCCGAGTCAAACTCAGGGATACGTGAATTATTGGAGACTCCTACTAACTAATTGCAATCAGCTAGGCCGGATAACAAAGTAAGGTTTGTTGTCAAAATTTAAAAGAAAATAAAATGAAACAAAGAAAACAATCGATTAAATATTAATTTAATCAATTCAAAAGAGTATCTTTAGGATTGCGGTTTCACCGCAGGTCAACATTGTATTAAGTTTTATATAATTCCTCACTATTCTCTCTCTATCTGGGTAGTGGCCTGAAAACAGAATTACCCATTGTCGTGGTGTAATTCACTACTTAGGTTTAGGTTGATTCCACCGTCGTAGTAATCATTCCCCTAAACTAAGTGCATTACAAACGGTCTCTCAGTTTCCACCATTGATTTTTTACACCTCCTTTGTCAAGGGATTTATCGATTAATGTAGGTTTCGTCTCTTTTCAACCGTTAATCCTTCTGTCGAAGTGATTAAGGGCATTAGATTATTATCATGGTGATCAAGCATAACAATATATATGGAGAAAACGAAACTATACCACGGATTTAAGAGAGAAAATATGAATTATCAATATAAAATTGTCATACAATGCATTCCCGTGCTACTCCCGGTCCTAAAGATGGAGGGTTTTAGCCTCTCACGTTCATCTCACACGAATACATGGTAGAAATAGGGGAATTCATAAGAAAAACGTGAAACAAGTGGGAAAACCCCTGAACGGAGAAGAACCGGTAGATCCTTGGCGTAGAATACGAGCTTCCTCGCCTATCAGTGGTGGAATTTGTCTTCGGCAGTGTCTGAATCACCCGGGATGAGCCTCTGGCCTCCGTTCTCCTTTCTCTCTTTCCTCGACACTCGTGCAATCCAAAAATCTCTCCCTCTCGTTCTGGGCGGCCGTCATTAGGTATAAGTCCCTAATTAGGTCGTCAAATAACTCCAGCCGTCCGATTGAGATCAAAACGAATCCAACGCATATCTGCCGACGTCGATACCATCGACGCGGGTCGATGGTATCGACCCAGCGTATTAGCGGCTGCTTTCTTTTTCTTTTCGTCTGAGCGCCTGTGGTCATCTCGATACCATCGACTTGGGTCGATGGTATCGACTCTCTTTAGCATCGGTTGTTGTCGTTTAGCGACGCTGTAGCCTCCATGTGTCGATGGCATTGACTTGCGTCGATGGTATCGACAGCTTCCTCGCCAGCAACCTCAAGGGATCTCGATGCCATCGACTTGGGTGTCGATGGTATCGACTCTGTGCTGCTCCTCTCGGCTGACAACCTGTGGCTTGGTCGATGGTATCGACGGAAGCAGATACTTGTTTTTCCTGAAATTCCACAATAAGACCAAGTAAATCCACACAAATTATGATAATGTGATAAATAATGCTCAAAATGATAAAACTAAGGGGATTTGACATAAAATGATGGCAAAGACCGAAATGAGTGAATTATGCAATATTATCCATAAAAATGACTAATTAGAGCACAAAACACCTAGAAAAAAGGTCTATAAATGCGACTCAAAATCATCGCATCAAACTCCCCTAAGCTTGAACATTGCTCGCCCTCGAGCAACTAGTCCTTAGAATGGAATTGTAGATGTCAACTAAAAATCAACACACCAACCTAACATCCCATGCGACTCCCACTGAACGTTCTCAAACCGGCCTTCTCTAACCACAGAACAGTAATTACCCTAAAGGCGACAATAATCATCAATAAGAGAAATTATCCTTAAAACCGACAAACACTATCACATAAGGCAGTTAACATAATAAAATTCGTCGATTCAGCATTGGTGCATCTTGTGATCACCTATACTACATTGCTCGCCCTAACTACCATCTACATGGAAGCAGTTCTCCTGATAATCATTAGTGAGGAGAATTTCACGGTGGCCTACCACTCCGAGCAACGGGTGGATGGAAATGGGTGGTTCATGGAAGAACTTGGAAGTATTGCACAATTTCAATATGCATAAAACAAAATGTCCTAAATGATGCAAATGCACATAAGAAATGCCCTAATGCCTAAAATTGGGTGAAATGATGCATGCACTAACCTTCCACCCCAAAATGAGATGGAAATCTAATTAAGCCACATCATGTACTCAATTTTCCTGTAATGCGAGTGATATCATGTTCCTTTCTCCCTCTTATTCCATTTCCTTCTAAATTCTCTTTTTCTTTCTTTTCTAATTTTTCTTCATTTCAGATTTTCAGAATTTTTTTTCTTTTCTTTAGCCCACATATCCATAATTGCTTAGAGATACATGTATTGGGCTACTTCCTTCATGCTTGGAAATCTTTGCAATATTTCGAAGGTATGGAACAGTTTAGATCACTTTTTGAGGAAAAATTGAGATACATGGTGTACTTTATGCATGATAATCATGAAAGTCATGAGTGCAACTACATGGCATGCACCTAAAGGTAATGTGCATGAATCCCTATATTTTTATTTTTTTCTACACAAGTATGGAAAAGTATCAATGCAATTCCTATCTAAATGCTATGCACACAAGAAGGAATTAAAACTGTACTTTACTTCCAATTCTTAGGTGAATTATGGAAAAATAAAGTGGAATGATCACAAGATTAGATGACTGAACCTTAGAAGAGTATTATGTATCCCTCCTTACTGACATGTGTAGTAGTTTAGAGGGTTCTATCTCTTACATCCAATTAAGGCCTCATTACCATTTGGTTAGGTTAGGCTCAAACAACCGTTACTATCCACTTTTCATGAGTCAATGGGAATATAGGTGTGACATATTGTTTTAAAGTTGACATAATCAATCATTTTCATAGGATAAGTTCCCCAAGGACAACCAAGTCAAGCTATCCAAAAGACACAAAATTTTTAAAATTCCCTTAAATTTCCCATGAATACACAGCGAGATGACAACTTTTACGACATCCACAGTTACACTAGATAGATGTGGATCCTAAACAAAAAAAAACTAAAAATGCAAGAACAAATAGCAAAGAAAAAACTAAAAACAACAAAAGAAAAGATAGAGCTGTTCCAGCTACCCCCCTAAGCTTGAATTCGACTATGGCCTCATAGTCAGAAACAAACTTAAGAGTGGAACAGAGATACCCTGATCATTCTTGTGGAGGCGGAGGCGGGTACTGTCAGGGTCGTGGGATCCCAGGAAGGATACTCCCCTTGGAAGCTCGGATCGTAATGGGTCCTCGGCGGAGGCTGTGGATAGCCTCCAAAGTAGCTCTGACTCCAGTAATGGTCGTAAAAGGGCTCCTGTTGTATCTTTATCCTTTGCAACCGATTGTGTATCTGCTGTTGGTTGTCGAAGAGGAGACGTTCATTCTCGAACATCGCCCTTTGGTTGTCAAGTAACCGGTTTGTAGTATCCTGAATACCGGTATACATCTCTAGATGCTGCTGCTGTGTCGGATGTATGTCCTGCAACATCGTATACATTCCCTGCATTGAGTAGGCATCCTCGCCAGGCTGCGAGGGCTGTGGTGATGGCGGCGGGGGCTGTGCTGATGAAGACGCACCCGGATGCATCCTAGGACGCTTCCATGGTGCTACTTGTGCGCGAAGAGGTGTGAAAGCCTCCTCTTCCTCCTCAGCCTTGCCTTCTTGGTCGTCATTACCGCCTTCTTCTTCATCGGACTCGACGGCTATGATCGGCCACCGGAAGTGCTGTGCTCCCTCGATGTGGAAGACGGTGTCCGGCAGTGCGCACTCCTGATAAGCCTGGTTGACGTGGCAGTGTGCGTACGCCAACCCATCCCGGAGAAGGATAAGGTTTGAACGGTGTAGATGTTGCACGTTCACCTTACTCCTCGTGGAAATCGGAGTCATGGACTGGAGATTCAGCCCCAAGTAGTGCGCCAACTTGGTGATGAGCCCACCAAAATGGATCAGAGCCTTCCTTGTACTCCTCTTCACCGCCAGGACGCGCTGCAGAAAGAACGCACCCCAGTTGCATTCTTGTCGCTTCAGGAGCATGTAGAGGAAGAAAAGACCGCTCTCCTGAAACTTGCTCAATGCTAAATCGCTCCGAGAAAAGAACGTAAGGCTCAACATCCGGTGTAAGACCCGGACGAAGGGATGCTCGAAGTCCGCTACCGCAGCATTGTGGTAGCTCACTGTCTTTCCCGCCGGCACTGTGACTAGCTCGGCGAAGATCTTGTCGTAGTCGGTGCGGGAATCTGGGCGCCGGTGATCATGTTGGGAGTGGTTCCAGTTAAAGATGTTGTTGAACTGCTTAAGAGTGATGTTGTAGTTGATGTTGAACAGCCGGAATGATACCCGGCCCTTGATCCACTCACGATCCGATGCAACCACATCGTTGGGCACAACGCAGACATCGAGGGACGCCATAAACTCCGCCACCAATTCCTTGTAGGTGGGCCATTCGCCAAAGAATGGCTGCCCATCCGCATGGCGCTCCAGCTCGTCTGGCCTTATGCTGGTGTGGCGTGCTTGACCCTTCAGCACATAGGCCAAGTTGGCCTCGAATCCAAGATTACGGATCATTCCCCGGTCCACATACTGGGTCGGCTCGATCTTCTGCTTCATGATCTCCTCATAGACCTTCTTCACCTCCGCGGATGGGAGCCAGGCGTGGATGTGAGACTGAAGCAGTAGGGGGTGGAACAAAATCCACGATCTCCATGGAATTCGCACTCGAGGACGATGATCCGGCGGCGTGCACCATTGTTGCTAGAAAGATGGGATTAGAAGAAAAGAGCTCGGGGAAGATGGAGAAGTGATTCTCCGCTCGGTGAAGATCCCTGCTCGCTGTCACTGCTCTTCAGTCTTGGAGGGCTCGGAGGAGTGCTCGGTGCAAAGGAGGACGTTTGCTCTGAAGGTGTGACGTCAAATAACGTTTCAATTCTCCTTAAATAGACTTGGCCGGTGCCCCTGTTAACCCGTCGATACCATCGACGCGGGTCGATGGTATCGACACGTCTCGATGCTATCCGCCTCCCTCGCGAGTATCGACGGCTGATGATTGCTGGATCGTGAAACCCAGATTGCTGACCTGTCGATACCATCGATGCAAGTCGATAGTATCAACGCAGCACCCGGATCGCTGACGTGGACTTCGCGATCATCGTCGATGTCTTTGTGCGGATCGGTGACATGGATGTCGATACCATCGACAAGGGTCGATAGTATCGACTTGCCTTTATTGCGACACCGCCACTTCTTCAATTCAGCATGTGATCATGTCGATACCATCGACGAGGCCGTCGATGGTATCGAGTTGACTGAGAAAAATCGTTCTAAACTTCTCCAGAGATCTCGATGGTATCGACTGGTGTGTCGATACTATCGACACTTTTATTACAACCTGCCTGTAGGTATGTCGATACCATCGACGGGGCCGTCGATAGTATCGACTCAGTGCGATTTTTGCAGCTGTGAACCTGAACCCATGTCGATACCATCGACCAGTGTGTCGATGGTATCGACCCTGCCTGTGCCTGCACATTGAACAAACAGATCAAGGTATCTTATTTACACTAAAATTTAAACGAAATAAAAGTAATCTACGACTATACTAAACTATCCTAATGTACCAATGGTTGGGTTGCCTCCCAACAAGCACCCTTATTTAACGTCTTAGGCTAGACGGTGTGACAATCATCATCTTTTCACCTTGGGAAGTGCACTTAGAGGATCATTTGGTAATTTGAATTCAACACGATCTCCTCCAATGCCAAAAGACAAAGTACCTCTCCCTAAGGCAGTCACGACATCTGCCGTTGCTTGAAATGGCCTTCCTAGGAGAATTTCACAGCTTTGGAGTGGTGGCATATCCATGACGACAAAGTCCACCGGAAATATGAATCTATCCACTTTGACTAGAACATCTTCACATACTCCGTAGGGTCTCACAGTAGACCCATCCGCCAATTCAATTGTTGCAGCCAACTTCTTTATCTCTTTTAACCCCAGCTTTTGAAATGTCGCCAAAGGCATGAGATTTATGCTAGCGCTAGAATCACATTGTGCTTTAGGGAAATGTTGACCACCTATTGAACACGGAATGTAAAAACCTCCTGGGTCTTTTCTCTTTCTTGGTGAACTCCCATGAATCATAGAGCTCACCGTCTCATTCATCCAATAAATTTCATCGTCTTTTATCCGCCTCTTCTTATTGATGATTTCCTTGATGAACCTCCCATAGGTGGGTACTTTCTCGATCATCTCCACTAATGGAATATTGATGTGGAGTTTTCGGAATATCTCCAGAAATTTCTTAAAGTGACGATGCTCTTTCTTTGACTTAGAATTGACCGGATCTGAAACATCAGTTGCATCAACACACCTGTGAGGTGGCACATAAGAGCTTTTCGGGGGTATCTCCCCTAAGCTTGCTTCAATCACTCCCTCGGATGTGGGCCCTGACGAGATATCCTCAATGGTAGAAGCTTGTTGTGGATTCTCTTTCACATTTTCTGTCTCCGCACATGCACAAACAACCTGCACTTCTTCATCTTGCCTACATGGAGATACAATATTCACAACTCTTTGTGATTTCCTGAAGAAAGGGTTTCCACCCGGCAATCCATAGTAAGTGCGTGGATATGGTATTGCCGGTGTTTCATTCACATTGAAGGTCATCTTTCTTTCTTCTACAGCTTCTTGCGCCTGAGATTCCTCCTCATTGCTTACCACAGACATGTACTTGACCTGATGATGTGCTTGAGCCACGTTCGCATTCTCGGCTGGTTTCTGTTGATTGGCGTGCTTGATGGCCGCCACTTCACTTGAAATCTGAGCCATGGTGGTCTCTAATGCCCGCATTTGCGCTCCATGGCTTTGCAGCGTCTGCCCAAATTTGGTTAGAATGTCACCTTGAGATTGCAATTGCTTACCAAACATGGCCATCATCTCTTGGTTTTGCTGTACCATTTGACTCAATAGTTCAGTGTTCTTATCCTCGACTCTTGGCTGTGGCTTGGCATCCGGATCCTGTAGAAAATTATTTGGATCCTTCCATGAAAACTTTTTATCCTTCCTCCATGCATAGTCATTGTTTCTATAGCCCTGTTGTTGCATGAATTTCACTTGGGCCTCCTCATCTTCAGATGCATCTTCCTTAGTTAGCAGCTTCTTAGCTAGAAGATCTAACTTATCGTTTAGCTCCCTAACTATTATGGATTCACCAGCAGCCTTGACCTGTTCCACTGCACCTCTGTCGCCCCATGACTGTTTCCTAGCCATGTTCTTTAATATCTCCCAACATCTGGTATCCGTATTATTCAGAAAGAATCCAGATCCAGCTGAATCAAGATTACTTCTATCGTGCTCGGAGAGAGAAAAATAAAAGATTTTCACTTGTGTTTCCCTGTCCAGCCCATGATGTGGGCACCTCCTCAACATAACCTGGAATTGCTCCCAGGTCTCAGAATATGTTTCACCCACTTGTTGGGTGAAATTGTGAATCTTCCTAATCATGTCGTTGGTCTTTTCAGGAGGGAAAAACCTCTCGAAGAAAACCTCCACCATATGATCCCATGACTCAACAAATTCATCATCAAGGTTATGTAGCCACTCTCTTGCTGCTCCTGCCAAAGAACTTGGGAATAGCTTGAGGTACAAAGCATCTTGTGGGAATCGATCTATCTTCACCATGTCACAGTTCTCCACGAACTGGCTGATGTGTGCAACCGGATCTTCATTTTTCAACCCATGAAATGCATTTGATTTTACCAAGTTGATCAACGCTGGATCGATCTTATATGTCGGTATGTCGATCCCCTTTTTCTTTATAGGCCCCTTTGAAGCTGATGAAGAAGACGCTTTGATCTTCTCCCATATCGTCTGTGGTTCGGCCATTTCTTCTGCTTCAGATTCAGAATTTATTTCTTCTTGGTGCTCTTGCTCGTAGTGTTCCTCGTCCTCAAATGGTCCCGGAGGTGGAACCTCGGGTGTGCGATTCGCGTAGTCTGTGCTACGTGTATGCACCATGCAAAGTACCTGAAATAAGAAAATTAGGGTTTAGTACTATGCTTTGAACGAGTAAACATAATTATAGAGAAATTTAGGAATATTCAAAATTGTTTCAAAATAAAATAAAAAATGTGGCCTAGAGTGGCCGCTCTTAGCACTCGAAGTGCCAACAATTCGCCGTATCCCCGGCAACAACGCCAAAAACTTGACGTGTATTTTACTACGCGCTTAAACGCAAGTATACGCGTTGAGTAATATAGGCCTTTGTGAGGCCCGAGTCGAACTCAGGGATACGTGAATTATTGGAGACTCCTACTAACTAATTGCAATCAGCTAGGCCGGATAACAAAGTAAGGTTTGTTGTCGAAATTTAAAAGAAAATAAAATGAAACAAAGAAAACAATCGATTAAAGATTAATTTAATCAATTCAAAAGAGTATCTTTAGGATTGCGGTTTCACCGCGGGTCAACATTGTATTAAGTTTTATATAATTCCTCACTCTTCTCTCTCTATCCGGGTAGTGGCCTGAAAACAGAATTACCCACTGTCGTGGTGTAATTCACTACTTAGGTTTAGGTTGATTCCACCGTCGTAGTAATCATTCCCCTAAACTAAGCGCATTACAAACGGTCTCTCAGTTTCCACCATTGATTTTACACCTCCTTTGTCAAGGGATTTATCGATTAATGTAGGTTTCGTCTCTTTTCAACCGTTAATCCTTCTGTCGAAGTGATTAAGGGCATTAGATTATTATCATGGTGATCAAGCATAACAATATATATGGAGAAAATGAAACTATACCACGGATTTAAGAGAGAAAATATGAATTATCAATATAAAATTGTCATACAATGCATTCCCGGGCTACTCCCGGTCCTAAAGATGGAGGGTTTTAGCCTCTCATGTTCTTCTCACACGAATACATGGTAGAAATAGGGGAATTCATAAGAAAAACGTGAAACAAGTGGGAAAACCCCTGAACGGAGAAGAACCGGTAGATCCTTGGCATAGAATACGAGCTTCCCCGCCTATCGGTGGTGGAATTTGTCTTCGGCAGCGTCTGAATCACCCGGGATGAGCCTCTGGCCTCCGTTCTCCTTTCTCTCTTTCCTCGACACTCGTGCAATCCAAAAATCTCTCCCTCTCATTCTGGGCGGCCGTCATTAGGTATAAGTCCCTAATTAGGTTGTCAAATAACTCCAGCCGTCCGATTGAGATCAAAACAAATCCAACGCATATCTGCCGGCGTCGATACCATCGACGCGGGTCGATGGTATCGACCCAGCGTATTAGCGGCTGCTTTCTTTTTCTTTTCGTCTGAGCGCCTGTGGTCATCTCGATACCATCGACTTGGGTCGATGGTATTGACTCTCTTTAGCGTCGGTTGTTGTCGTTTAGCGACGCTGTAGCCTCCATGTGTCGATGGCATTGACTTGCGTCGATGGTATCGACAGCTTCCTCGCCAGCAACCTCAAGGGATCTCGATGCCATCGACTTGGGTGTCGATGGTATCGACTTGGGTGTCGATGGTATCGACTCTGTGCTGCTCCTCTCGGCTGACAACCTATGGCTTGGTCAATGGTATCGACTTCCGTCGATGGTATCGACGGAAGCAGATACTTGTTTTTCCTGAAATTCCACAATAAGACCAAGTAAATCCACACAAATTATGATAATGTGATAAATAATGCTCAAAATGATAAAACTAAGGGGATTTGACATAAAATGATGGCAAAGACCGAAATGAGTGAATTATGCAATATTATCCATAAAAATGACTAATTAGAGCACAAAACACCTAGCAAAAAGGTCTATAAATGCGACTCAAAATCATCGCATCACCAAGGTTGAGCATTCATTGCAAACTCTTTGTGAAGTTCCTATTCTATAGTTGAGTGCTTCCTATAGCCTTCTCTCTCTCTCTAAGCTTAATCACTTGCTACATCCATTAGAGTGAGTAGGAGATTTGTAAGAGAGCTAGTTTCTACTTGTATATCTTGTGAGGCTCTCACTTCCACAACCTCCCCATCTCTCATTTGCAATCATAAAGATGAAGGTTCTCTCTCTTGTCCAAGAGAGGTGAAGAAGAACAAGGGAAGGAGTCCCTTGGTGAAGATCAAGGCAGAAGACTTGGAGCTAGAGTGGGTAAGCCCTTGGAGAAGGCAAAAGACTCAAGCTCAAGTAGGTAAGACCTTGGTGGAAGCTTCTCCGAGTGAAGGTGAAGTCAAAGGCGGAAGATCCAAGAAGAGTGGGTAATTCCTACAAGGCCAAAGACCTGTGCAAGAGTGGGTAAGTCCTTGGAGAAGGCCGAAGACTCTTGCAAAGTGGGTAAGTCCTTGGTAAGGTTGAAGACTCTTTGTATTGGATAGGTAAGTCCTTTGTTGGTCATGTATTGTATGTCTTATTAATGAATATAAGAATGCAATTGTTTGAAGTCCTAGAGGTTGACCTCTGTAGACAAGTGGACTAACACACTTCTAGTTTGAAGTGTGGAACCACTCTAAATAGCTTGTCTAATTGGTGCATGTTCAATCTCTCTTATCCTTGCTATGCATGATTTAGTTGCACTCAAATTACCTTTTTAGCAACCTTATCTTTTGATATATCTTGAAGGTTTGATGAGTTTTGTTTAAGTGGTTTCAGCTCTATTCACCCCCCCCTCTAGAGCATCTAATCACCCATCTAGGATCCAACAAGTGGTATCAGAGCGGGTCTTCTCCAAGCATACTTCAACAAGTAGGAGAAGATGGGTGACTACCAAGGAGGGAGAATCAGCCTACCAATCTTTGATGGGAGCAACTTCCTATATTGGAGAAGAAGGCTTGAATTCTACATCCAAGGATCAAGTCTTGAGATGTGGCAAATGGTGAACAGCCCATACATTCTACCAAAGACAAACATTGAAGAATGGGATGAAGCCACCTTGATGAAAGCAACCTTGAACGCTAGAGCCATGCACATCCTTTATGCCTCCATGACCCCCATCGAGTTCAACCGGATTTCTTCTTGTGAGACAGCCTATGAGGTATGGAGAAAGCTTTGCATCACTTATGAAGGGACAGATCAAGTGAAGGAAAGCAAAGTCTACATGCTCAAAGGGTTGCTTGAGAACTTCAAGATGGGAAAGGAGGAGAGCATAGCCAACATGTACTCAATGCTCAACACCATCTTGAATGGTCTTGCTATTCTAGGACATCCTATGTCTAGTGGAGAGATCAACTCAAAGATCCTTAGAACTCTCCCCAAGAGGTGGGAATCCAAGGTAACTTCCATTGAAGAAGCAAGGTCGCTTAGGGATATTCCTATTGAAGAGGTCATTGGAAATCTACAAGCGCATGAAGCCACGCTTGACAAGAGGGAGGAAGTAGAAAGACAAGAGAAGAAAGAGCTAAAGAGAATGAAGAAGGCTGAAATAAAGGCTCAAATTGAAGCTATCATGGAAAAAGTCTCTCCATCCTCTCAAGCCAAAGAAGATGCCATGTACTCCAAGGGTAGACTCTATAAAGGCAAGTCCTCCTCCATCCGGTGCTTCACATGTGGAAAGAAGGGTCACTACAAGGAAGATTGCCCACAAGGCAAAAAGACCCATCTTCACAAGGAGAAATGGAACTCAAGCTCAAGTGGCTCCTCCAACTCAAGCTCAAGTGAAGATTCATGTGAAGGATCAAGCTCAAGCTCTAGTGATGAAGGAGAATGTCATTTTGCTCTTGTAGCATCAACAAGTGAAGACTCAAATGAGGTAAATCTAGACTCTTTAGATAAAGCATCCTTGATTGATGTCATTCATGATATTTGTGCATCTCTTAAGTCTTCTCAAAAGAAAAAGAAAAAGCTTGCTAAAATTGTTGATAATTTGTAGGTAGAATTAAATGATCTTGAACATGCAAATTCTTGCTTTCTTAATGATAAAAATGATTGTCTTAGCCAAGTAGACTCTCTTAAACTTGAAAATGCTAGTTTACTTGATAAGATTCAATTTCTAGAAGCTCAACCTCTCATGCCTAGTTCAAATGAAGAGCATACTTTAATTGTTGATTCTCTCATGCATGACATTGATGTTCTTAAATCTGAAAACAAAGACAAAGATTTTGTTTTGCATGAATTAGAAATAGAAAATGCCTCCTTACTTGCTAAAATCAATGGGCATGAATCTTGTTGTAGTTCTACAAATAGAGAGAATGATGTTGCTACTCTTCATATTGATAGAGATTCCTTTTCAACTAAAACTCTTTGCTTAGAAAATGATCTTTTGCATGCTAGAGATAATATCAATCATTTGTCTTCTACTATTACCTCTCTTATGAATGATAATGATAGTTTGAGATCTTCTTTGCAAAGATTCTTAGTTGGTAAAAAGAATCTAAATGATATCCTACACCATACTACTAAACAAATTGGTAGACATGGTTTAGGATATGATAGTAGTCAAGGGAACAACAAAGATAAAGGACCTCCAATATTCCATGGAGAATCCTCTAGTTCCAAGACTATGGGCACATGCAACTATTGCAATGAATTAGGTCATTATTCTAATTGTTGTCCTTTTAGGAAAGCACCCAAGAGCAATAGGATTTGGGTTTCTAAGCTAACTCCTCCGGACCCAAAAACATGATTGGGGACCATTTCATCTTTCTTCTTGTAGGTACTTGCAAATGGATTGACTTGAGCTACAAAATTGCAAATTGTCTTCTCAGTCCACATGAAAGAAGAAAGGTGAGATGTGTAGAGGGTGACAACAAGTGGAAAAAGCAATGGTAAGCACAAAGGTAAATGTTTTATTGCTTGTAACCATTTCTTACTTGTTTTGTCAAGTTAGTGTGCACTATACATATGGTTTTTGAGTCAAAAGTGGTATCTTGTGATTCTCTTCACACTATTTCTCAAAAAATGTTTCTAATGCTTATATAGTGCATTACTAACTTGCTTAGACATGTTTGGATATGGTTTGTATTTTTAGCATGCCTTTAAATATGCTTTTATGATATATATGTGCTCTTTGACAGCTGGTCTGTCGGTCGAGTTTTCCCTATTGAAACTCGACCGATTGGCACCAAGAGTGTTGCCAACAACTGTCATCGGTCGAGTTGTCCATACACAGAACTCGACCAAAAACACTGTGCACAGAATATACATTTGGCTTATTGAGTGAGAATTTCCCTCTCAACTAGATTTTTTCAACCAATAGCCTTATTCTTTGGCACTCTCATTTGGTACCTTTATATATGCATATTGCCATGTTCTAAATTGCCTATCTTGCTTACAACTCTATCTCTCTAATTGCTCTAAATTGGTATATCTATATGTTGCAATTACTTGCTTTGAGTTGTTTTGCAGGTTTTGATGATGATCTCTTTGGATCTCTTGGTTGTGTCTTAAATTGCTTCTGTTGTGCTCTAACTTGCTACATCTATCTAGGTGTATATCTTGTTTTGATACAACCTTGAGGTTCTTAGGGGTAATCATCTTATGGTAAGGATGCATATCTAGTGAGTTATATCCTCTCATGCTTCTAAATTTGCATATCTCTTTGTTTGGATATATCTCTACATCTACTCATAGCTTGCTTTATCTTGTGTATCTTTTGATACATGTAGTTCTAACCCTGTCATGTAGTTCTAACCCTGTCAATAATTGGTATACTTTCTCATCTATATGCTATGCTTGTATCTTGTCTCATACATTCTCAAGATTGTTCCTTGAATTGCATATCTACTATCTTGAGTTACTTGCATAACATTGCGATGCAGGGCACATAGAGCTACATTATATGTAGAAATTGGAGTATTTTTGGATTTTATGCAGATTTTACTCCAGTTTCAGTTTTTGGTGCAAGACTAGTGTTTTTCATGCAGAAACAACCTTCTGAGAAAGACTCATCGCTTTGCCATGAGCTCCGATGGTTTTTGATCAAATTCCATCATCTTGAGGGTCAAAGTTGCAAATTATTATTTTTCTGCAGCACTTTATCTTGCATTTTGGGGTGTTCAAGTATATGCTTTAACTTGCTCTTCTTTCTATGCTTGGACAAGCCCCTATATGTGCTCTTCTACTCTCCTTATATATATTTGTGTTATCTCCTTTTTCTTTAACAAGTGATGTTTCTTATTTCTTCATAACCCCTTTTTGAAATGACAAAGGGGGAGAAAGGTATGTCTTCTTTTAAAAGAGGAAGAAGGCATGTATTACATGAAGAGATGAAGTATGTCCATGTAAAGGGGAGAAAGTAAAAGGGAGAAGACATATATGTGGAGAACATATATGAGTAGAAGACATAGTTTCTATAAATGTTATGAAAGCTAACCATGCAGGAGAAATATCATCAATTGAGGGGGAGTATGAAAACTCCATGCGAATCAATTGAGGGGGAGCATATGAACTCAACTCTATTGAAACCCCTAGGCTTCTCCAAAGGTATGAATTTACTTAAATGCTTTCAATACATTTATGGAATGGTTTGTCATCTTCAAAAAGGGCGAGAATGTTGACTCAAGGTCAATTAGGTCAATGTTGACTCACATCTAAATTGACTAAACCCGTGTTTTGATGATGACTAACCATTCCACATATTGGTGTCTAATGTCTCTACTTGAGTGTTTTCAGATTAGGTATAGACACACTCCAATTGCCCTAACTTGCGCATCTCAAATTGGAGAAAAGACAAGTCAAAGTCATACAAGTGGACGTTTTTGTAATATGATGTATATCCATTAGAATCATGTTGTAAATCACTTGTAATGATTGTATGACTTGTAATTAAGCTTAGAAAAATATCAGGAACACTTAGATCGAATGTTAGAGCACTTTTAATGCAACTTTGAAAATCAATTACAGGCACTTGTTCGGTCGAGTTTCCCACCCTGAAACTCGACCGATCAACCTTGGTCGATTTTTTGAAGATTGCATCGGTCGAGTTGTGCACTCACAGAACTCGACCGATTAGGTAGTAGGCCAGTTCCAGTTGGAATGGTCGGTCGAGTTTCCTCAGAACAAACTCGACCGATCATTTCAATATCGGGCTACCTGCTACTTGATCGGTCGAGTTACACATATAGAAACTCGACCGAATGCACTGTACGGAAAAGTGCAGAAAAGTGTTTCTAGCCATTGTGGAGTTGCAACAAGTGAAAATAGATCCGTTGCAAGCCACAAAACGGCTATTTTTCATTCACAAGTGTTCCCAAAGGCTAAGAGGCATCCCCAGCTATAAATAGGACCCCTTGGGCTTCATTCCAAGGTTGAGCATTCATTGCAAACTCTTTGTGAGGTTCCTATTCTATAGTTGAGTGCTTCCTACAACCTTCTCTCTCTCTAAGCTTAATCACTTGCTACATCCATTAGAGTGAGTAGGAGATTTGTAAGAGAGCTAGTTTCTACTTGTATATCTTGTGAGGCTCTCACTTCCACAACCTCCCCATCTCTCATTTGCAATCATAAAGATGAATGTTCTCTCTCTTGTCCAAGAGAGGTGAAGAAGAACAAGGGAAGGAGTCCCTTGGTGAAGATCAAGGCAGAAGACTTGGAGCTAGAGTGGGTAAGCCCTTGGAGAAGGCAAAAGACTCAAGCTCAAGTAGGTAAGAACATGGTGGAAGCTTCTCCGAGTGAAGGTGAAGTCAAAGGCGGAAGATCCAAGAAGAGTGGGTAATTCCTACAAGGCCGAAGACTTGTGCAAGAGTGGGTAAGTCCTTGGAGAAGGCCGGAGACTCTTGCAAAGTGGGTAAGTCCTTGGTAAGGCTGAAGACTCTTTGTATTGGATAGGTAAGTCCTTTGTTGGTCATGTGTTGTATGTCTTATTAATGAATATAAGAGTGCAATTGTTTGAAGTCCTAGAGGTTGACCTCTCTAGGCAAGTGGACTGACACACTTCTAGTTTGAAGTGTGGAACCACTCTAAATAGCTTGTCTAATTGGTGCATGTTCAATCTCTCTTATCCTTGCTATGCATGATTTAGTTGCACTCAAATTACCTTTTTAGCAACCTTATCTTTTGATATATCTTGAAGGTTTGATGAGTTTTGTTTAAGTGGTTTCAGCTCTATTCACCCCCCTCTAGAGCATCTAATCACCCATCTAGGATCCAACAGTAATGAAATCATTCAGAAACCAAACATTATTACTTGTCAAAACAATATCGTCGACATATGGAAGAAGGAACATGATAACTAATGTATCTTGGAACACACATATTAGAGGATCAACAATACTTGAGACAAAACCAAATGAGAATAAGAAATCATTGAGTTTATTAAGCCAGACACGAGGAGTCTGTTTGAGCCCATATAAAGCCTTGTTCAATTTTCAAACATAATCAGGACGTGAAATGTCTTTGAATCCAATAGATTTTTCCATATACACGAATTTAGTTAGATCTCTGTTTAGAAAGGCATTGTAGATATCGATTTTCCTAATATCCCATTTAAAAGTGATAGTAAGAGTCATCACCGCCTTTATTGTAGGAGTTTTGACAACAGGGGAAAATATTTCAATGTAGTCTATGCCTTCCTCTTGAGTATAATCATGAGCCACTAATTTGCCTTTTAATTGATCTAAGTGCCATCAGACTTCAACTTAGTCTTATAGACCCATTTGAAGCCAACCACATTAACACAATCAGGTCGTGGTACTAATATCCAGGTATTGTTTTTCCCAAGATCACAAAGTTCTTGTTCCATGGCCATTTTCCAACAAGGATGATTTAGAGAAATTCTAACAATTGTGGGTGTAATAGGTAATGTGAAAATATTCATAGAATATTTGGTATTAGGCTTGATGATACCATCATGTGCTCTAGTTATCACGGGATGTACATAGACACAATATCATTAGACTCAGATTGAGGTATATTCTTTGTGGTAGATTGCTCACTTCAAACTAAAGGTTTAGTAGAAAATTGATCAGCATTAGCAGTAGATGGTAAGCTATGTTGTTGTAACACATGCAAGTCACATTGACTAGAATGAACAACATTGCTATCATCAATTACAGATGAAACATTAGTAAATAGACAGGCATGTTCTTTTTCTTGATATCTGAATTCTGAAGAATAGGAGGTTCTCGATGAGCATCTTCTGCATTTAAGAACTCCGTGTATACACTTACTTCTCCTAATGTAGTATCAACAATGACTTTAGTGCTAAAAGGAAAGAAATGTTTATTGAATATAACATGTTGTGATAGAAACACCTTATTAGAGCTAATATGTAAACATATATAGCATTTAAAAGATTCACTATGCCCCAAAAAGACACATGGTAGAGATCGAGGTTCAAGCTTATGTTTTTTGATATCTCGAAGATAGGGGAAACACAAACATCCAAAAATTCTCAGAGAAGAATAATCGGGCTCCTTATGCACAAGAATTCGATAGGACAAATATTACCACTATGTCTTGTTGGCAAACAATTCATTAGAAAACAAGCAGAAGAGGAGTCTTCTACCCAGTATCTGTTATAACCCCAATTTTTGGGATCAGTTGGTGAGAAATGTAATTTCTCATATTAAAGATATTTGAAGAAATAATGATATAATTTGCTTCAAATAAATGTATTTCATTTAAAATAGCCTTGATTGGTTGCTTTGTGGGCTTTATTGGCTATTGGGCCCAAATAACAAGGAAATTCAATTAATAAATGGATAATTGAATTTTTAAGAAGAGAAATAAAGAGAAATCCTCAAAAAGAAATATTTTATTAAGAAATAAACATGATAATGCAAAATAATGCATATAGGTGCATTAAGAAGGATAATGAGTATTCCAATAAAATGAATTTCGAAATAATGGAGTGTCTTGGGATCCAAGGAGTCCCAATAAAGAGGAAAGAAAGAGAAAATACCAAAATAGCAAAATAAGAAGATAATGTGGATACACAATTAATGTATTACATGGTATTGCTAAAAAGAAGGAAATTACTATTAAAGGAAAATAGGATTTCGAGATAATAGATTCCTTGGGGTTCAAGGAACTCAGAATCAAGAAATAATGATAAAAGAAATAAAGAAGAGATAGGAAATATGATTAATATGATGCTAACTTGCATATTAAGAAAAGGAATTGAATCCTTATGATAATGACACCAAATTTTACAGGATGAAATATAAGACTGAAATCAAGTTTCCCTCAAAATTTGGGAAAGAAAAGAGTAACCAATTGGGAGATATGAATTTTCCAAGATTCAATTGGAATAGGAATAAAATCCAATTGTAATTGGGAATTAGTTTCCCTTTGTTCTTGCGCGTGTGATGAGAGCCCTTGGATCTTAATCCAAGGGACACAAATCATCATCCAAGTCCCAAAGGGATAGGGACTGTAGCCGCATAAGAGGGATTTTTATTCCCGTGTTTGCGTAAGCTCAGATGCATGTGCGTCTTTGGAAACTCTCCCATTGAATCCGAGAGTGCTAGGAGAGGTGATCTGACCCTGGTTTGCTATGGTTTAGACTTGAATCCAAGAAACGCCCAATTGGGCTAGAAGCACAGTTCGAGTGGGATTGGGATCCTCCACTGGGATGCTCGATACCCTATAAAAAGGGTACCACATGAACCTCCAACCCATCACGACATCAGGCGGCTCGTTCTTGAGGTCCAACACTCTCTCGTGCTCTGGATCGGGTTGGCTCCGGCGAGGGAACCACCACGGTGCCGCCGCGTCGAAGGAGCTAGGGTGGAAGGGAGGACGACACGCAGCTAGCGTTGGATTCTGATCCAACATTGTGAGGAAAGAAACGGCCAAGTTAAGCGACTTTAAGTCGCGATCGTCCGATCAAAAGTCCATTGTGGACTCGGCTTGATCCAGTGGATCAGGAGGAGAGGACGTGCGTGGTGGAGGCGACTGACGAGGAGCGTCAGATCGAGCCGTGTACCCGGGGTGCACCGATCCAACGCTCCAGTATTTTAGGTATTTTCTCCTCTCTAACCAATAATCAGAAAAAAGGGTTTTCTTGCGAAAAATAATAAAAATAGCTAGGAGTGTCCAATGACAAAACTTTATATATAAAAGTTGTGTAGAAAAATGCAAGGAATATGATAAAAATATTTCCAGAACCTAATTCCACTCCATTTTAAAAAATTGCCTTAATTGGATAATAAAGTGTAATAAAAATTGATGAGAAACCCTAATTGCATGTTAAGAGTGTAATTTAGTAAATCAATAGGTCAAATTGTTAAGTTTGACTCTGATAATGATAATGGTGGTTTGATTTACTGTTTGATTGCAAAAGTGCTTAAATTAGAGTTACAATATTTAAAAAGAGGGTTAATTTACATGGAAACCCTAATTTGGGATAAAAGGAGATGAAAAACATGTTTTGTGGAATAAGATAATTAGATGCTTAATAAAAGAAATTTACTGAGAAATTAGGAGTTTGATAAATTAAGGATGATAATGGTGAAAGAAGAAGAAGTAAAACCCTGATTTCCAAAAGAAACCCTAATGTTGGAATTGAAATCCTAAATGGTATAATGAAATTGGATAATTATTAATAAAAGGAATTGGTACTTTTATTTCAGGATTTCTGTTCATCATTGCTTGTTGATTGGGTTACTCTTCATAATTTGAATCTGTCTTGAAAACTGCAATTAAAGGTATGTGGTTACGATTATGAATAATCGCTATAGTTTCCCGATGGATTCCCGGATGTTTGATCGCATTGAATGCAACTAAACTGTTGGATGTTTATTTATTTCATGTCATTATAAAGTGACTATGACTATCACATATTGTATATGCTTATAAACTTAAATCCTAGTTCTCTCTGTGGCATAATATCTAACCTAGTACATGGCTGCCTATGGGTAGGTCCATCAGGTTAGAAAAAGGCCTAGTACATGGCTACCTATTGGGTAGGTCCATCAGGTCTATGGATGACCTAGTACATGGCTACCTATTGGGTAGGTCCATCAGGTCTATGGTTGACTTAGTACATGGCTACCATGGAGGTAGGACCATCAAGTCACAATGAGTTAGATATTGGGCTATCTTCGGATAGTGCCATGCGACTCTATCACCTAAAAGAGAGGTGATATCCATGTCCATTGCAGGGACAACCCAGAGTTCGAGAATATGTATGGATTGAGTTGTATGGCTTAAAATGTAATCTTGATTGTTAAATGATTAATTGAATGATTATATTGTTAACATAGTTGAACATTATTTGTTTCCCCCACATACCAGCTTCGTCTGACCGACGTTTTGTTTGTCGGCGTTTTAGGTACAATGAAAGAACAAACAGTAAAGTGGCACATGTGGTACTAAATGAGAATTAAAGTGCAAAGGAGGATTAGATAGATTAGTATCTGTGTGGATAGAAGTTTAGAGATCCAAGTGTTTAAAAAAAGGTATGCAAAAATTTATTTTCTTACAGCTTTCAGTATAGTATGTTAAAATTTGATAATTATTCTTGGTTAATTGCCGAACCTTTGATCCGGAAGTCATGGGTGTGGCTTCGACCTCTCGGTCTCCCTTAATTGGGGGTTATCGGGAGGTGGGGTCGTAACATTTGGTATCAGACCTTAGGTTCCTCAGTTAACCATTAATAATTATTAAATTTTACAAACTCCATAGAACCCAAGGGAGTTATTAGAGGAGTATCCGAAAGGCGGAGGTGTCTAGAAAGGGATCACGACCGGGGGCTGGCAAGATTTTCCTCCGCACCGCTAGTCAGAATATGAGGACTCCCGGACCCGTGTGACGGCCTGGCCAAAGTCTTAGGGTATGAATCGAAATAAGATACCTTTAGGACTTCTCATCTTATTCATCCCTTCTCATCACAAAATTCTGATAAGGACCTAAAGGATTATGGTTTTCTTTCTTCTCCTCATCCTCTTGAGGCATGGGTAAGGTTAATAAGGTTTAAGGAATCCTCCACTAAATTAATGAAAGACATGTAAATAAGATGTCATGGACATAAGATTAATAGATTAAGCGCAAATTAAAGGATAGATACATGCTTAGGTCGTATGACATAAGTTGTCATGTCCTCAGAAGAGACCTGAGGCTAGACCTTCTTGTCAGGAGGATAAGTTAGTCTTGGAGATAGAGATCTCCATTGCAAGTAGAGACCTGGCACATCCTATGAGGATGATGCTAACCCTAACCCTAAGTGAAGGTTAGAGAGAGATGAGTTGGACCAGGTGTTTGAAAGGACATGCCTTTGGGATGCCATACGATCCATGGGTGACCTAGCACCTTTGGCAACCCAACCCTGGGAAGGGTCGTGCATGTTAGGGTAAAGGATAGCTCCTTAGATGATGATGTTAGTAAAGGACCATAGAAACTCTATGGGCTTGTACAAGTAGGGCATAGCTGGCACCTAGGGCACGCCATAATGCTGGTAGTAGGATGAAACCCTGGATAAGGAATTATGATGGAGCATAAAGGGTTACAAATGATCTTGAGCAATCATAACTGCGAACCTAGGTTTCACCCATGTAGAGAATGCTTTGGAGGATGATCTTTCATGAAGAGAGGACCTCTAATGGTGAGGTTGGATGTGGGGTTAGCTCTAGAGAGAGCAGGAAACCCAGCAAGAAGGTTGGAAGCCTAAAACCCTGAACAATGGATGACAGTGGTTGCCTCATAAGTTGATGATATCTTGGTTGCCTTTAGAGGGACCAAACCCTAGAGAGTGAAGATGAAGCATCTGGTGCCTATGTGCCTATAGTATAGGTGGTTACCTTCTAAGATAGGAAAAAGAGTTCCTTAGACCTAGAGAGGTTTAGTGAACAGGTTTTGAGGCCTTGTACCTTGTTGGTTAAGGAGGATCCAACTCTAAGTGTGGCTCAACTTGAAGGATGACAAGAAGTGCATGTCATGCCTTTTTCATGCTTGGTTCGTAGTTAAGAGATAGAGCATGCAGTTGGACACCTACAAGTGAATCTAGGGTCCTAGGCCTAAGAGGGGAAGTGGTATACCTGATGCTCATGATGAGAATTGAGTTCCTATAGAAACGAGCATGGTACTCCTCATGTATAGAGGAAAAGGGGAGCCCTTTAAGTTTAAGGTATATTTGATGAAACCCTCACAACTAGGTTGATGATAAAGGGAAAGTTTGATCTTGATCCAACATCGAGGAAAGAAGGATAAGTATGACCTAGCATGGTATGGTAAGTGATCTGCTTGTGCCTTAATGGTTTGTTAGGGTTAAGTAGGCTCGTGTGGATGTAAACCCTAGACCTTAGAGCTTCTGTGATCTTGTTGTCAAGAGATAGTTTTCCTCCCATCCTGGGAGAGGGACCCCTTTGGTAGGGTGTATATCAATTTTGATGGTTTAAGGTGACCTGAAGAGGTCTCACAGGATCTTGAGAAGTTAAGTGAAAAGTACATGGTATGAGAATGAACCTGTAGACCCATAGATATCCATCTCTATGTGCATATGGATGTGTTACCATGGAGGTAACCAGTATGGGGCTTGACCAAGGTAGGCAGGTTGCCATGATGCCTATGAATGGATGAGAGTCAGCCCATGAATGCAGAAAGAGGTATGATGAAGACTTGGGTAAGGTTCTAAGTGAACATGTTCTGTAATGGAGAATCCTAAGTCTATCCTAGGGTCAGGTAGGGATAAGACCGATGAAAGTAGGAGTTGCCTAATTCCCCAGTTGCACATGACCATAGGGTCGGGAGGTAACAACTATCATTGTCTGAGGGTCATGGGTTAGGAGATTGATCACCTTCATGAACTCATGGGACCCAAAGGGCAGATGAGTGGGGCACTCTCTTGATGCATGAGGGAAGGGGGATGACCCCAAAAGAGTCGGTACCCTATAGACCTAGAGGAGATGACCAAGGATATAAACCTCAGTAGGTTCAAGACTTGTTTGATATCATGATGTCTGTGATGTAGAGACATATGTGGCACGTTGCAACTTAGATATAAAGGTGTATTGGAAATGTGGGATGTACCATCTCTACTCTTGGAATAGGAAGAACTCTGTATTTGGACTGCATCCAAATGCTTATTTCCTCTTATTATGGGGGTGAGAGATAGTACATTATGCATGTCATACACCAAGGATAAGATATGATGTAGGTTAGAACGTTGCCACGAGAAATGGGGATAGAGAAGATATCTACCCTGGTAAAGTGAATGATACATGAATGGTTCATAAACACTAAGAGGAATGAGGTAGTCCCCTTATGAGGATGTTTTTATCATGAGCTATGTGGAACTTACGAGTTATACCAGGTTGAGCTTGAGCACCATGATGATGAAATCAGAGAGTGTTCTTAATTGAAGATAGACATAGAGTTTGAGGTGAGATGATAAGCGAAATACATGGAAGTGTATGTCTTCAACGTTACTTAATACCTAAGGATGTGAAGTGGTAATGGATGCTCTGGTTGAGATACATCTGACTTGTTTGACTAGAAGCTAGAAGAGGTTGTTTGGATAACCCTAAGGAGAGGTGTTTGGATAACACTCAGAGGTAACAAGATACATTGAAAAGTTAAGGGTTGTTTGGTTAGCCAATCTAGTCCTTGATACAATGAAAGGATGGTGGTAGAACCTTAAGTGCACTTCTTTGGAAAAGAAGGTGATGAAACCCCGACTAGAGTGGTTTAGGGTTTCAGAGGAATTGATCTTGAGGAATCAGGACATACATGGAATCATGATTGAAGATCACCATACACTGTGGAAAATGGCAATAGCACTTTGGGTGCTTAAGATGAAGTTGCATGTGGTTTATGGCCATGCAAGCCAGGAGGTAAAGGACGGACCCCAGTAACCCAGTGTATCGATATAGAGGACAAAAGAGTCCTAGAGAGGGAACGGGAGCTCAACACTATGGATGTTGTGATAGGTCTTCCCTGGGCCAAGGAAGGTCGATATGCAATATGGGTTATGGTAGGTCGCCTTACCTAGATAACATGAGAAAGAAAGAGTTCTGTTAAGGGACAGATCTAGTTGAACTACCCATGAGAGAGATGGTTCAACTACACCATGAAGCAAGTTCAAAGGTTCTTAAGTTTGACCTAAAGGTTCACTTCCATAAAGTGGAAGTAGGTACATGAAGAACTCAATGTTAGTATAGTTTATCACCCCTAACTATGGTTAGTATGATCCAGACTAAAGGGTCTGATGAGGGCATGTGTGCTCGTTCAGGGTGATATCTAGAGACAATTCTTGTCCTATGAAAGATGTGACAATGACCACCATAGCCAGTATCGAGTTTTATATGAAGCTCTGTAAGGGAGGTTGTGTCGGTCACCACTTCAGTAAGGTGATGTTGGTGAAAGGACCACATGATGGTTAGAAAAGTACCACACGATGGTTAGAAAAAGGGACCCCAGTGCATGTAGATGAAGTCACTTTGTTTGTGCAAGGGCTGAAAGGAGCCTAGAGACGATGAGAGTCGTGAGCAGATGCAAAGTAGACTGACAAACAAGTTACTGTGGGAGAAAATGTGACATGAAAATCTGACCCCTCTAAGTTATAACTAAGAGAGCTGAGTTCCCGATACATGGGTCCATTAGAGATGGATGGGTGGAGAAGGTTAGGTTTGACCCTACCCCTCAGGATAGAGTAATGGAAGATGTTTTCCATGTGTCAAATTTAGAGCACTATGTGAGGTACCCCGACCATGTGCTGAGCAATGAACCTAGTGAGCCCCAAGGGAGGCTGAAATGGCCTGAGTCACCTGTGTAGTTTATAGACGCCAAGATGAAAGAACTCTAAGAGAAAAGAATATGTGATGATAAAGGTTCTTTGGAAATGCCATGAGTACGGCAAAGCCACATAGGGGCCAATGATGGACATGGAAAAGTCTTATCCTGAATTGTTTGTTTGCTTGCCTAAATTTTGAGGACAAAATTCCTATAAGAGGGGAAGGATGTTATAACCCCAATTTTTGGGATCAGTTGGTGAGAAATGTAATTTCTCATATTAAAGATATTTGAAGAAATAATGATATAATTTG
The DNA here is from genome assembly GCA_963693085.1 of Alisma plantago-aquatica. Classification (NCBI taxonomy): domain Eukaryota; kingdom Viridiplantae; phylum Streptophyta; class Magnoliopsida; order Alismatales; family Alismataceae; genus Alisma; species Alisma plantago-aquatica. The sequence goes on along the minus strand of OY856410.1, from coordinate 149,121,735 downwards.
CTTCAAATAAATGTATTTCATTTAAAATAGCCTTGATTGGTTGCTTTGTGGGCTTTATTTTCTATTGGGCCCAAATAACAAGGAAATTCAATTAATAAATGGATAATTGAATTTTTAAGAAGAGAAATAAAGAGAAATCCTCAAAAAGAAATATTTTATTAAGAAATAAACATGATAATGCAAAATAATGCATATAGGTGCATTAAGAAGGATAATGAGTATTCCAATAAAATGAATTTCGAAATAATGGAGTGTCTTGGGATCCAAGGAGTCCCAATAAAGAGGAAAGAAAGAGAAAATACCAAAATAGAAAAATAAGAAGATAATGTGGATACACAATTAATGTATTACATGGTATTGCTAAAAAGAAGGAAATTACTATTAAAGGAAAATAGGATTTCGAGATAATAGATTCCTTGGGGTTCAAGGAACTCAGAATCAAGAAATAATGATAAAAGAAATAAAGAAGAGATAGGAAATATGATTAATATGATGCTAACTTGCATATTAAGAAAAGGAATTGAATCCTTATGATAATGACACCAAATTTTATAGGATGAAAGATAAGACTGAAATCGAGTTTCCCTCAAAATTTGGGAAAGAAAAGAGTAACCAATTAGGAGATATGAATTTTCCAAGATTCAATTGGAATAGGAATAAAATCCAATTTTAATTGGGAATTAGTTTCCCTTTGTTCTTGCGCATGTGATGAGAGCCCTTGGATCTTAATCCAAGGGTCACGACTCATCATCCAAGTCCCAAAGGGACAGGGACTGTAGCCGCATAAGAGGGATTTTTATTCCCGTGTTTGTGTAAGCTCAGATGCATGTGCGTCTTTGGAAACTCTCCCATTGAATCTGGGAGTGCTAGGAGAGGTGATCTGACCCTGGTTTGCTAGGGTTTAGACTTGAATCCAAGAAACACTCAATTGGGCTAGAAGCACAGTTCGAGTGGGATTGGGATCCTCCACTGGGATGCTTGATACCCTATAAAAAGGGTACCACATGAACCTCCAACCCATCACGACATCAGGCGGCTCGTTCTTGAGGTCCAGCACTCTCTCGTGCTCTGGATCGGGTTGGCTCCAGCGAGGGAACCACCGCGGCACCGCCGCGTTGAAGGAGCTAGGGTGGAAGGGAGGACGACGTGCAACTAGCATTAGATTATGATCCAACGGTGTGAGGAAAGAAACAACCAAGTTAAGCGACTTTAAGTCGCGGTCGTCCGATCAAAATTCCATTGTGGACTCGGCTTGATCCAGCGGATCAGGAGGAGAGGACGCGCGCGGTGGAGGCGACTGACGAGGAGCGTCAGATCGAGCCGTGTACCCGGGGTGCACCGATCCAACGCTCCAGTATTTTAGGTATTTACTCCTCTCTAACCAATAATAAAAAAAGGGTTTTCTTGCGAAAAATAATAAAAATAGCTAGGAGTGTCCAATGACAAAACTTTATATATAAAAGTTGTGTAGAAAAATGCAAGGAATATGATAAAAATATTTCCAGAACCTAATTCCACTCAGTTTTGCAAAAGTGCCTTAATTGGCTAATAAAGTGTATAAAAATTGATGAGAAGCCCTAATTGCATGTTAAGAGTGTAATTTAGTAAATCAATAGGTCAAATTGTTAAGTTTGACTCTGATAATGATAATGGTGGTTTGATTTACTATTTGATTGCAAAAGTGCTTAAATTAGAGTTACAATATTTAAAAAGAGGGTTAATTTACATGGAAACCCTAATTTGGGATAAAAGGAGATGAAAAACATGTTTTGTGGAATAAGATAATTAGATGCTTAATAAAGGAAATTTACTGAGAAATTAGGAGTTTGATAAATTAAGGATGATAATGGTGAAAGAAGAAGTAAAACCCTGATTTCCAAAAGAAACCCTAATGTTGGAATTGAAATCCTAAATGGTATAATGAAATTGGATAATTATTAATAAAAGGAATTGGTACTTTTATTTCAGGATTTCTGTTCATCATTGCTTGTTGATTGGGTTACTCTTCATAATTTGAATCTGTCTTGAAAACTGCAATTAAAGGTATGTGGTTATGATTATGAATAACCGCTATAGTTTCCCGATGGATTCCCGGTTGTTTGATCGCATTGAATGCAACTAAACTGTTGGATGTTTATTTATTTCATGTCATTATAAAGTGACTATGACTATCACATATTGTATATGCCTATAAACTTAGATCATGGTTCTCTTTGTGGCATAATAGCTAACCTAGTACATGGCTGCCTATGGGTAGGTCCATCAGGTTAGAAAAAGGCCTAGTACATGGCTACCTATTGGGTAGGTCCATCAGGTCTATGGATGACCTAGTACATGGCTACCTATTGGGTAGGTCCATCAGGTCTATGGTTGACTTAGTACATGGATACCATGGAGGTAGGACCATCAAGTCACAATGAGTTAGATATTGGGCTATCTTCGGATAGTGCCATGCGACTCTATTACCTAAAAGAGAGGTGATATCCATGTCCACTGCAGGGACAGCCCAGAGTTCGAGAATATGTATGGATTGAGTTGTATGGCTTAAAATGTAATCTTGATTGTTAAATGATTAATTGAATGATTATATTGCTAACATAGTTGAACATTATTTGTTTCCCCCACATACCAGCTTCGGCTGACCGACGTTTTGTTTGTCGGCGTTTTAGGTACAATGAAAGAACAAACAGTAAAGTGGCACATGTGGTACTAAATGAGAATTAAAGTGCAAAGGAGGATTAGATAGATTAGTATCTGTGTGGATAGAAGTTTAGAGATCCAAGTTTTTAAAAAAAGGTATGCAAAAATTTATTTTCTTACAGCTTTCAGTATAGTATGTTAAAATTTGATAATTATTCTTGGTTAATTGCCGAACCTTTGATCCGGAAGTCATGGGTGCGGCTTCGACCTCTCAGTCTCCCTTAATTGGGGGTTATTGGGAGGTGGGGTCGTAATAGTATCTTTTCAATACTCCTGCATCAATCATCATGGCAAGTCCAAATTCAACAACATATGTAACGCCCCGACGCGTACAAAGCAAGATTATTCAAAACAAAATGTAGAACTAATACTAATCAACCAGGTTACCAGATAAGAGAGGAAATTATAAACGATTTCACATGGACACAAAAGTAGAAACTTATCACATCTAAGTCCACATGACACCATATGTATTATATAACATGCCATAAAGATGTACACATCACGATTTAGGGTTATCATGCCACAAACCTATTACAAGAAGTAATTTGTTCACATATATACAAACCATATGTGTACAACCATGGCCCATTGCCAAAACTTGTGTTGATATACAAAACCACCAAAAACCTCCCCAAGGGCATGATAGTAAAGGGACGACACATAGGACTCTACTACCAAACACCAGTAGCATGTCCAACCTTTCTACAACTACTACTCTTTCTGCTCAACGTCAACTACACGATCTATACCTTGTCATGCATGACCACCTAAAAGATGTGGAAACCCATGGGGTGAGACCAAACATCCCAACTAGAGATACAACTCTCTGCTACAACTATTATAAGTATAGATAAACTTAAAGTAGCAAGATAACATATATTGTCGGGTTGAGCAGATTTAGCTAAATGATATGTATTAAGCCATTAACATTGTTTAAGAAGTTTAGGAATCTTCAACTAAGTAGTAGAACATCTTATATTTTAAGAAGGAATATGAAGAACATGTATAGCGCTGACTTCTCTTACCACATTATAATTCAAGAAATCAGTACAAAGATAAGGCAAGGGGTCAACCAATGTGAATCATATTTTGACCATAAGCAAATATACTACATGACTTTGTTACATCTTTTATTTGCCTTGAGGATTTGAGTCGTACACTCAAATCCAACCAAGAACAACAAAGTCAAAATCGGTGCCATAGAAGATCAGTGGAATAGCCGAAATCCATGATCTTCTCCTACACTAATCGGTTAGTTTGAGTCTGTAATGTAGTGACATATAGTCAAACTACAAAGAAATCAATGTATAGTCACAACTATAACCATGAAAAGACAACAACTCATAGTCAAACCTATGGTCTTATAGAGATAGCAAATCTTAGTCAAAACTATGGTCCTATAAAACACCTAGCCCGCCTTGGTACAAGTCATGATGCTAGAAACCTATGTATATAACCTAATCACTGAGGTACAATCGCAAATGTCCTTTATCACATCATATCACATGCTCATCACCGAGACCCAACTGCAGTTGTTCTCAAAACACTTGGGATCAAGATGTCACGGACATGTGGTCACTTGCACCTCGCATACTCAACAGTATGTGCCCCGTGTTTCCCTTGGGAATACCCATTTTACCATCCAACAAAGTATTGATGCTAAAGATGGATCTATGGCATAGGGCACCTACATGATTAGCATTTCACTTGATTAGTTAAGCCAATTGGGTATCTTTTAGAATCAATAAAGTTACAATGTACAAACCCTAAATAGATTCTACAAAACTAAGGGCATGTTACAACTCCATAAGATATAAGACATATGAAGTAAGAACTTGTCACATCATCACATGATACCACTGCCTTACAAGGTTGTCAACATCATCCCATCACTAGGGGATTTCAATCCCTCATCACATCACTAGAGGATATCACCTCACACTAGGCCTTGAGCCCCATCCATGTCATAAGACCCATCACACAATTCATATATCACATCATTATCTCAAAATATCTCAGCATGCCTCATAAAGGCTCACGATCATTTCTCTATATCACATAAGCATCACCATAGCAATTACTAGTTACGACTTTAATCACCTGCATGGTTAGGATCATACAAGTAGGAGAGAAAAACAATGCATCATCACTACATACTATCACATTGCTCAAGGTAGACAACTATAACATGGTCCCACATTAGGGTTAGGGTTTCAACAACACATTTGATTAGGGTTTTACATCATAACATTATCAATAAACCCTAGGTATCTCGCCTTCCCACATTCTTAGAAGATATAGGTTAACCATCATCATTACTCCTCCACAACACCAAGGATCAACATGCTCAAGCAAAACCATCAACTCAAGAGAGTAAGAGATAAAGAGATTAGGTGGTTGAAGAACATACATCATGATGGCCAAAGGTCATGGCCAAGACCAGAAACTAAGCATCACCACAACACACCAGTGGTCGAAGAAGACTTCACCATGGTCTAAGGCACATCATCGACCAAGACCAACAACCAAACCACAAGCTAGGTTCAGCGACCAAGGCACAAACCAAAACTAAATGGTCGAAGGGAAACAACACCTTCAGCGACCAAAGCACCAACTTGGTCAGCAACCCAAGCACCAACTTGGTTAGTGACCCAAGCACCAACTAGGTCAGCGACCCAAGCACCAACCAGGTCAGGGACAAAGGAAAAATTAGTGACCAGAAACACCACAAAACCATCGACCAAAACACCCTCAACGACCAAATAAGAACATCAACAAAGAGCATCATCAACTCTTAGAAAAACGTGGTCAAAATAGGTGATTAATATCAAGATAACATATTCACCAAAACAACCATATACACTAAGAAACCCAAGCGTCAATAGAGGTGAATCATCAAGAAAAACAAAGACCACCCAAACCCTAAACCAACATCACATGAGATCAATATGGGAAGTACGATCTGAGGGATGAAGACCCAAGATCGATCACAAGTAAACAGAACCAAACTCCATCTCATACAAGGTAACCGAACAAAGAACCAAGATAACAAAGATGAAGTTGAGTTGCATGCAAAACCATCATCATCTCCACCATCTAGATTTTGGCCACATGAATTAGGGTTTATATAAAGAAGTAGCTACATGAAAGATCATAACAGGAACAACACCCTAATCAAAATATCATTAAAAACAACAAGTAATCATGTTTTAGAAAGTGTTGCATGTAGGATTAAAGTGCAATAATAATAGGGGACAAGAGTTATATAACCCGCATTAGATGATGGTTGCACCACATCCAAGAAATAAGCTCCAAAGAAACCCTAGCTTTGATCTCCTCCATGATCAATCTAGTCACCACCTCAAAAGAGAAAAGAAAACCCTATATTAAAGGGTTAGAAAGGGAGATCCAAAACCCTAGGCCAAAAAGAACCAAAAGATAGAAATGGATGAGAGTTCCTCCACTTAACTTGAACAGTAACTTGGTAGCACCAAGGATTCAATCCAAGAGAGAAGAGTACCTTCTTTCAACTTGAGCACTTCCTTAGAAAATCAAGGATTTGGCCCAAGAGAGAAGAGTATCTCCATCCCACACAAGCACCACCATGGAAGCTCCATGGATTCAGCCAACAAAGAAGGGAGAGGTAGGGTTTTGCAAGAAAATGAAATCAATAGGTTGGATCACTTACCAAGGATCAAAGAACTACCAAAGATTACCAAGGAAGAGTAGCTTTACCAAGGAAGAGTAGCTCCAAGCTTGGATCACCACATGCAAAGGATCTTGTCCACAAAGCACCAATGATGAGCTCCTTCTCCACAAAGCACACAACGGCCAAACTCGAGGAAGGAGAGAGAGTAGAGATGGTGTAAAAGGATCATATGCATGAAAGAAAAGGGGTACATATACCCAAGGGAAGAGAGAGGTGAGAGAGATTAGGTGTCATTCACATAAGTTCCACTTGTCCACCAAAGAACAAACATGCATCCACTAAAATCATGCAAACCACCAAGGTCATAAAGAATAAGAAAGGCTAGTGACCACACACTTGGTCCTACATGACCATCGGTCGAAGGAAACCCACGGCCACAAGTGTGGCAACACATCCCGCTATCACACAGACAACGAGGTGTTACACGAAAACGTGCGGAAATCACCATAAACCACTAATTACCAAAAACACGGGTTAATTAAAGCTGATTGTAGAAAGTGGAATAACTAAGAAACTATTACATTTAGGTCCTCATCCTGCAAGGAAATAGGTTATATAAACATGTACAAGATCTTGGTACGTGTCCACAGCTTAGGAGATCAGCTGTCAAGCTATAACATGAGTTCATCACATGTTTATACATACATAATGGCCCACATCCGACCAGCAGCAGGATATACAAAACGTCAACAACTATACAACATGAATGTTATAACCCCAATTTTTGTGTTCAATTGGTGAGAAATGTAATTTCTCATATTAAAGATATTTGAACAAATAATCATATATTTGGTTGAGAATAATTGGATTTCGTTAAAATAGCCTTGTTGTATGATTTGTGGGCTTTATTGGCTATTGGGCCCAATAAAAGGAAAATAACAAAGGAAATTCAATTAGTAATGGATAATGGAATTTTAAGAAAAGAAATATGTGGAAACCTCTAGAAGGAAAATCCAAAGAGGATTTTGTGCCTCTTGGGTTCCTTGGGTACCAAGGATTCCAAGGTTGCAAAAAGAAAGCAATAGAAAAAGAAAAGATTAATTAAGTATTTCTTTATGAAGAAAGAAATTGGGAAATAATGATATAATGTGGAAAATGAATGAAAAGAGACATAAATGAGATTTCTTGGGGAGATTTCGTATCCATGAGGTTCCTAATGATAAAAGGAATACCAATGAGGAAAATAGAAGAAAAATAAAGAGAAATCCTCAAAGAGAGATATTTTAATGAGAAATAAACAAGATAATGGGAAATAATGAATAGATAATGCATAAAGATGCATTTAGAAGGATAATGAATATCCAATAAAAAGGATTTCGAATCCTTTGAGTTTATTGGGATCCAAGGAGTCCCAATAAAGAAAAAGGAAAGAGAAGGTACCTATAAAAGAAAATAAGAATATAATGTGAATACATTATTAATAAATTATGTGGTATTAATGAAGAAAGGGTATTCCCTACAAAAAGGAAATATGATTTCATGGCTAATAAGTTAAAAGCCAAGTATGAAGAGAATAAGAGAGGATATTTTCGTATTTCTAAAATAGAGGATATTCAAAAGATAAAAAGAAGAGAGAGAATATCCTTCTCTTTGAAGGAATGGTCTTCCTACTTGGAAAGGGATGTGTTAAGTCATGATTGAGCCGACCTAGGGCTTCTTTTCCCACTCTATATAATGGGGGAGATCCTAGGGTCAAGTTCTGAAGGTCTCCACGTACCTTTCTCCTCTCACTCCCTCCTTCTTCTCTACTTTTCATCTTCAAACCCTAACCCCTAGAACCCCTGTGAGAACGACGCAAAGAGGAGGAACCAGAGAGTTGCGAGGGACTCCTGGAGTGCCACGGTGCTAATGAGGAACCTACCCCTCGAGATCGTACCCTAGTGCATGTGCAGCAGAGGCAACTAGGCTGCGGAGACGACCTGCAGTATATGGCCTGAACGGACATGTAAACGAGCATCATGGCTGCTGGTTGTTGGCGCCCTGAGTGTGCATGAGGGCGGCGGAGGCAGGGGATGCTTTCCCGGTGAAGCTCGGGTCCAGATCGGAGAGCAGCAGTCGTGCCAATGCCGCGGGTCGGCGGCTAGGGTAGCTGCGATCGACCTGCCCAAGGTTGAAGAAGGGAGGAGCGCGTTGGACGTTTCTACCCTCCGCGCTTTAAGGAAGCTATTCACTTATGCAAGGGCAATTTGGTAAAATCGTTATGTTTTCAATTTGAGCGCTCGCATGGGGATAGGCGACGTGGCGCCATCCGATTGGCCAGAAGGTAATTTCCTTGCTAAAATCATATATTGCGATTCGTAACTCGGATTAAAACAAGTAATATATGAAAGTTGATCAGCAAGACGTGAGGAATTTAAATAAATTATGTTCATAAGCCAATTCCTCTTGCAATTTGAAAAGTGGTGTAATTTATCAACTTTAGCATAATGATAATTAAAGAAACCCTACTTTGATATGATTAGAGTGATTAATAGGGTTTAATGAATCATTAGAGTTGATTTTGACCTGTTAAATGTAAAAGGGTACATTAAGATCGAAAAGGGTGATCTTTGTACGTAATTAGTTTAATTTGATGATCATGTACATAAATATGATTTAAAATTGAAAAGTACATAAAGCTATCATCTTTAATGAGTTAAGTAATGAAAAACCCTTAGAATTGATGATAGTTGGGTATAATGATGTTCTATCAATGTTTTGATAGAATATTAACCAATTGATGATAAGGAGAACAATTTATATCTAAAGAGATGGTATTTATACTTTTGGCTTAAATTAGGGTTCCATACACCTAAGTTTGAATTAATGGACTTAAAACCCTAATTTAGGAGAACACGTCTTTTAATGATTTAATTGTGCAAATACATGAATAAGACAATGTTATGTTGTATAAATCCAATTTGAGTACCAAAGATCTTTAATGTGAATTATTTGGATAATTAGTGTTTCCTAGTGTATAAAAGTGGAAATAGTGATAAATAAGGTTCATAAATGTGAGTTGAACTATAATGAAATATGATTTGTCAATTTGAAAGAAACTGAAGGTGATAATTAGCCTTAATGTTGTGGATATGACCTAAAAGGATAAAGATAATAGTTTTAGTGTAAAAGAAACATATTAGACTTAATTGACACTCAATTGTGCATATGATGCAGAAATTAGGGTTTGTGAACTAAAAGAGCATTAAAAGTGATAAATGCATAATGAAGGCTAAAACCCTAATAACACCCTAAAGTTGGCCTAGAAATCATAAGGTGGAATCCAAGTTGATCTTGTGGATGTTTGAATAAAACAATGACACTTGAATGTTATGCATTATTTTCAGGATATTGTTGATTGCCTGTTAATTGTGTTGAATGTTAATGCATGGACATCAAGTTACTATGGATCAGGTATGTGGTTACGCTTATGAATAACCGTTCTAGTTTCACGGTGATTTCCGAATGTTTTACCGGTTGCTTTAAATAAACTGTTGGATGTTTATTTAGTTCATGCAAACTATAATGTGGCTATGACTATCACAAAGAGTATATGCCTACAAACTCAGATCCTGGTTCTCTCTGTGGCATTATAGCTAACCTAGTACATGGCTGCCTATGGGTAGGTCCATCAGGTTAGAGAAAGGCCTAGTACATGGCTACCTATTGGGTAGGTCCATCAGGTCTATGGATGACCTAGTACATGGCTACCTATTGGGTAGGTCCATCAGGTCTATGGGTGACTTAGTACATGGCTACCATGGAGGTAGGACCATCAAGTCACGTTGAGTTAGATATTGGGCTACCTTCGGGTAGTGCCATGCGACTCTATTACCTAAAAGAGAGGTGAAATCTATGTCCATTGCAGGGACAGCCCAGAGTTCGAGAATATGTATGGATTGAGTTGTACGGCTTAAAATGTAATTCTTGATTGTTAAATGATTAATTGAATGATTATATTGTTACCATAGTTGAACATTATTTGTTTCCCCCACATACCAGCTACGGCTGACCGACGTTTTGTTTGTCGACATTTTAGGTACAATGCAAAGAACAAACAGTAAAGTGGCACATGTGATACTCAATGAGAATTAAAGTGCAAAGGAGGATTAGATAGATTAGTATCGGTGTAGATGGAAGAATAGATATCCAAGTTTTCAAAAGGTATGTAAAGAAAAATTTTATTACCATTTTCAGTATAGTCTGTTAGAATTTAATAATTGTTTATGGTTATATGTCAAACCTTTGATCCAGGATTAATGGGTGCGGCTCAACCTCTTGGTCTCCCATAATTGGGGGTTATCGGGAGGTGGGGTCGTAACAGTGAAACAATGTCAAAACACTCCCAAGGACCTGAGAGTACAGGGATGACTCTAAGACTCTACTACAAAACAACCAAAATAGCAGCATGTCCATCGCTTGCCTTCTACTACTCGTCTTGCTGCTCGGCCGCAACTCCACGACCACCACCACGCCTAGCTCAAACTCCTAAAAAGGTTATAAACCAGTGGGGTGAGACACACAGTCCCAGCGAGAAACATAACTCCCCGCCGAAACTATAAAACCAAAGGAAGACTAAGGCAATAACAGCAAATAACTGATAAAAGGTATAAGAGCAGTCTATATAACTAAGTTATTCATACCATCAAGCTTACCAGATGTACGGAAGGCATATCACCAAATATCTCTTTTATGGAACATGATTAACAAGATAATATTTATAATGTCTTACCACATAATCACGAGGAACGTATAAGTAACTGCAAGGTATAACCAAATTAACTACACAAGCAAGGCCTCAACCAATGTTCTGTGTTTTGACTTAAGTAGTAAATACTATGCGGCTGGATTACGTATTGTTATGCCCTGAGGAAGTGAGCCGTACCACTCAAATCCAACCGACGGCTGCGAAACCCTAAGTCGGTTCCATACAAGGTCAATGGAAGAGCCGAGCTCCATGACCTCCCACCTTGTGGTCAGTGCACAAGAACCAAAGCAGGACCACAATCTCATGCTTAAGTGGCCTCAGCCACAGGGTCAGGCTACCCTCTGCCTAGCCTGCCTCGGTACAGGTATCAGCGCTAGTGAAACTGAGCCACGGGCCTATTCACCGTGCTCTCAGCCATGAACACATTCATGCTCCCATATCACATATCCCGAGCCATGGGCCTGTTCACCATGCTCTTCAACATATTGAGCTATGGGCCTGAATCCGCACTCTGGAGTCTACAACTGAACTTGCACTCTTACCTCCTCACTTTAGGCTAGGAGAAACCTCGCATACTCAACAATATGTACTACGGGTTAACCTGTAGGAGAACCCGTTTCACCATCACCAGCTCCTGACGATGATGGATCTATGGCCAGGGCAACTACATGATATATTCCACTGTGATTAATTAGTATCTTTTATATGGATTGCAAGATTCAACCAGGTTGTATAACATGAAAACTATAACAAGAATAAATAGTATGAAACTCAACATTATGCTTTTACTGTAATCAACATCATCCTGATCCATAACCAGGATTCAACATTACATGTTACCACTTGTCCCCTTGCCAATCAACAAGATCCACCTCAAGGATTATCACAATACCATGGGATCTCAATCCCTTATCACATACTGCCATTGCCTCTCAAGGCTTACATCATCATCATGGGATAGCAATCCCAAGCACTTTAGCCAAACACATCATACATGTTATCTCATTATCAAGAGTAACCATCACAGCAAAGTTACCCAACATATATACCTCATAGCCCTTTACCTGGCTATGCATCTATAGGAGACCTGCATGGTTAGTATACATAATCATCATGAATTACTTAGAAGATCATCTTATAATCTTAGGGTGACATTTATCATTCATGCCTCAACCTGTGATCATATGCATAGGCCACAACAATACGCAAAACATAATACATGCTTATCATGGTAATATCATGTCAAATTACATGGATGTGCACTTACTATAGCAATTACCATCAAGCATATCAAGGGTTACTGTTTTCAACAAAACGTGACATCATAGAATAAGATTTAGCATATAGGTTATCCATATAAGGAACGAGACTCTCACTAGAAACACCCACTACCCTCACCAAAGGTAGTATTGGGCAGGGCACTCTCCCCTATCACCCAACCCTCAACTCATGTCGGTTAGGCAGACTAGCACATATCGGTCAAGCACAAAGGTGTCGTGCATCCAAGGCATAACGATTAACGTCATGACGTGCAACTATGTCTAGGAGGCATATCGAGCAACGCAGCGTCTTGCACTTCCAAGAGTAATCGTGCAGCTCAGGCCGTGTCGTGCAACGGTGTGTTGCGCAACACTGTGTTGTGCATCAGGGACGACGACTATAAAGCATGTCGGGCAGTAAGCTTAAGAGGTACGTCGTGCAACAGGGGATAACGTGCAGCTAAAGGTGTATTGGGTAACCACAACGAGCAGCTCGGCCAAAGGGGGCATCTCAAGCAACGACGCATCACACACAAGGCATATCGGCCAACACACAAGACTAAGGTGCGACACCCGACACAAGACCAGATCACAGATCAAACTAACGACTCCATTCCTAAAAGTATAACGACACCAAGCCATTACATGGGCTAAGCGTATCGGGCAGGTTATTCATCAAGGTGTGATGCCCAACACACACTCAAGGTAGGGACCAAAGGTGACACCCGACACAACCACAACATGTGTCATCCAAAGCTCAAGGTCAAGAGGGATATCGGGCAACACCTCCCCCAAGATCATAACGGTCAAGATGTAACTCTACAAGGTTGTCATCAACCTCAAGCACAAGGGCACCAAACTCTAATGGATCAAGAAGATGGCTCACCTCTCAACAACTAAGAGAGGGGTCTTACACATCTCTTGTCACCAATCGGGCAACACAAGGAACAACCCTAACAAGGTTTACAACCACTACAAAGCTCACCTTTCAAGTCCATGATGAGAGCAGGGTGTTGCTCAAGCAACTAGAACACAAGCTCACCTCTCAACTTAAACGAGAGAGGGGTATTGCCCATGTTGCTAGAACTCAAGCTCACTCCTCTAGACCAAGGAGAGAAAGGAGTGTTGCTCACCAAGGAACCCTAGAACATAGGTTCAGCCAACAAGAGGTAACTAAGCAAGAAACTAAACTAGTAACATGCATAGCCGACATGATCATAAACAACATAGAAGAACATAAAAGAAGGTAGTGTAGTTAGGGTTAGGAGTTATGTAACCCGCCTTAAGCAAGTTCCAAGCTCCTAGCTCCAAGCTCTAAGGAAGAAGAGCAAGGCACTCTAGGGTTCGGCCACCACTAGAGGAAGAAGGAGACTCCAAGGCAAGGATCGGCCACCAAGCTTGCAAAAGAAGAGAGGGTGTCGTGTACTAAGGGAGAGGGGGACTAAGGAACTAAAGGAATCCTTAGCAAGGGAAAGGAAACACATATATAGAAGGGGATGGAGGAGAAACCAAGGTAGAACAAAGTAAGGTGTCGCCCGCCTAGGGACACTTGTCCATGAGCAAAGCCACCACTCTAACATGCCATAAACACATGTCCAAGGCCATTGCCACATGCAAGCATCAAGCACCAAGTGTCCACTAGTGGTGACACAAACGAGGTCAAAGAGAGTCAAAGGGTCCATGGGTGACACACCCTGGGCGACACACCCACACCATGGCCGACACAGATCCTGGGCGACACACCACTGGCCGATATAGGCACATGCCGTCACACCTAGGCCGACACAGGGCACTCTATGCCCGACACAAGGTCCAAAGAAGCAAAAGCAAGGCACCACAAAGCCCAACAAGCTCAACCAAGCCCAAAGGAACTCAAGCAAAGAGCCCAACCCTTCCTCTCAACACTAGAGGAAGCAAGGAGAGGGAGGAACACCTCATAAGGTGGCAAAATTGCCCACAAACCCTAAACTTGGGTAGATTGCAAGTAGCACCTCCAACTCTCAACAAAGCACCAGCAAACCCTAATCACCACAAAAGGTGATTAGCAAGCAACTAAGCATCAGGGTTAATCAAAGCAAACAGGACAAGCCCTAAATGGAGGTCAGGGTCCTTACAAGCTAACCCCCTACAAAGGGATTTCGTCCCCGAAATCCAAAGAGAAAAGCGAGGGATACTTCCTTCTCATCTCTTCCTCAAGTTCCCACGTGGCTTCCTCAATGCCACGATGATGCCAAAGAACCTTTACAAGAACCAGGTCCTTCCTCTTCATCTTCTTAACTCTTCTGTCAAGGATCGCCACATGACCTTCATTGTAGGTCACATCTTCATCAAGCTCAACTTCAACTGGCTGTATCACTGTTCCTGAATCTGGATGACTTTTCTTCAACATACTGACATGGAACACTGGATGTAACCTGTGCAACTCTGGCGGCAACTCTAACTTGTAAGCTACCTTGCCGAAAAGCGCTATGACCGGGTATGGCCCCATATATCTGGGTGCTAGCTTACCTTTCCGGCCAAACCTTAGCACACCTTTCCACGGCGAGACTTTAAGATACACTTTGTCTCCTACCTGGAACTCCAAAGGTCGTCGACGATTGTCTGCATAAGATTTCTGCCTGTCCTGTGCCGCTTTCAACTGTTGTTGTATCACCTTGATCTTTTCTGTTGTCTGTTGCACTAACTCAGGACCCAAAAGTTGATATTCACCAGACTCATACCAACATAATGGAGATCTGCACTTCCTTCCATATAAGGCCTCATAAGGAGCCATGTTAATGCTCCACTGATAACTATTGTTGTAAGAAAACTCTATCAAACTGAGATGTATGTCCCAATTGCCTAAGAATTGCAAAACACAAGCTCGAAGGAGATCATCCAAAGTCTGAATAGTCCTCTCAGACTGTCCATCTGTCTGCGGGTGGAAGGCAGTACTGAAACTCAACTGCGTTCCCAACACTTTGTGCAACTGTTCCCAGAAATGACTCGTGAACTGAGGACCTCTGTCAGAAACTATCGTCGTTGGCACACCGTGCAAACACACTATCTCATCCACATATACTTGAGCGAGCTTCTTGGCTGTATACGTTGTCTTTACTGGTATGAAGTGGGCAGACTTCGTCAATATGTCCACTATTACCCAAATGGAATCATGATTCCTAGTTGTCTAGGGTAGACCAACTACGAAATCCATGGTTATATGATCCCATTTCCATTGCGGTATCGACAGGGGTTGCAACGTTCCTGCCGGCTTCTGATGCTCAGCTTTGACTTGCTGACAAACTGCACACCTAGCCACAAACTCGGCTACATCTTTCTTCAAGCCGGGCCACCAATACAAGTCCTTCAGACTATGATACATCTTGGTGACTCCTAGATGCATAGCATACATCGACGTGTGTGCTTCCTCGAGCACTATCTTCCTCAGATCGTTAGCATCGGGGACCACCATCCTATCACGATAACAAACTAGTCCATCCTCAGACTCATGGAACCCATCACACTTTTTGCTACCGAACTCTGATCTGATCAACTGTACTGTATCATCTGTTTGCTGTGAATTTTTGATCTGTTGTCTCAGCGTAGGCTTGACTTGCATATGTGCTAAAAGTCCAGCTAACAAAGAAACTTCCATCTGCACATTCATCTGTCACAAGGAGACAAACATATCCCCTCTATGGCATACCAGGGAACTCAATTGTGCCTTCTTTGAAGGAAAAGAAGAAGACTTTCGGCTAAGCGCATCAGCTACCACATTCACCTTACTAGGATGATACTGGATGGTGCAGTCGTAATCATTGATTAACTCCATCCATCGACGCTACCGCATGTTTAACTCATGCTGCGAAAAGATGTACTTCAGATTCTTATGGTCCGTAAAGATCTGACACACTTCCCTGTAAAGATAGTGTCTCCAAATCTTTAACGCATGAACCACTGCTGCCAACTCCAAATCATGTGTCGGATAGTTCTCCTCGTGTTTCTTAAGCTGTCGCGAAGTAAAAGAAACCACATGATCTTCCTGCATTAGCACACAACCTAAACCTTTCTTGGAAGCATCGCAGAAAACAACATAGCCTTTTCCAGGCACTGGCAGCACTAACACTGGAGCACTAGTCAGTTTTTCCTTCAAACTTTGGAAAGCTTGCTGAACCGGTCATCCCAGACAAAAGGCACACCCTTTTTAGTCAAATTTGTCATTGGCAACACAATCGCACTGAAATCCTTGATAAACCTCCGGTAGTATCCCGCCAAACCTAGGAAACTATGAACTTCTGTCGGCGTCTTTGGCTGTTCCCACTCTGCCACAGACTCCACCTTCTTCAGGTCCACTTTGACTCCTTCCGCAGATATCACATGACCCAAGAAGGTCACTTCTTCTAACCAGAACTCACACTTACTAAACTTGGCGTACAACTGGTGTTGGTGAAGAAGAGTCAACGCTAGTCGAATATGTCGCTCATGCTCTTGCCTATCCCGACTATAGATCAAGATGTCATCTATGAAGACTACAACAAACTGATCTAGGAACGGACAGAACACTCGATTCATCAAATCCATGAAAGCAGCAGGTGCATTGGTTAGCCCAAACGGCATAACCACAAACTCGAAGTGACCATACCTCATCCTAAAAGCTGACTTTGGTATGTCATTCACCTTAATCCTCAACTGATGATATCCAGACTGTAGATCGATCTTCGAAAACACTGTAGCACCACGCAACTGATCGAATAGATCATCTATCCTCGGTAACAGGTACTTGTTCTTGATCGTGACCTTGTTCAACTGTCGGTAATCTATATATAACCGCATCGATCCGTCCTTCTTCTTCACGAACAACACTGGAGCACCCCAAGGCGACATACTCGGTCAGATGAAACCTTTCTCCAACAATTCCTGTAACTATTTCTTAAGCTCTGTCATCTCTACTGGAGCCATCCTATACGGTGTATGTGCAACTGGTTGCATTCTTGGGACCAGATTGATCTCAAAATCAATCTCTATGGGTGGAGGAACACCAGGGAACCCATCAGAAAACACATCCGCAAACTCTCGGACAACCTACACCTCCTCCAGGCTAGGACCTTTCACCTTGGTATCTACAACGGTATTCACAACGTGAGCTAAGAACACCTCACATCCTTGTCGTAGAAACTTCTCTACCACCATAGCTGATACCAGACACGTCGGAAGAATCTTCCTATCTCCTTGGAAGATCCACTTCTCTCCATCATCATCAAACACTGCCTGCTTGGAACCACAGTCCAAAACAACCTTATACTTCTCTAAGGTATCCATCCCAAGGATAACATCAAAACCATGCATATCAAGTGGTATAAGATCCACTTGTATGCGATGTCCTGAAAAAGATAAGATATAAGATGGACACTCTTCTCGAAGCATTAAGGAACCATCAAGAGGGGTTTCTAACAACAAACTATCTTTTTTTACAGCTAACAGGTAAACGACAGTTTTCAAGCATACTATAGGCGATAAAAGAGTGTGTAGCACCCGGGTCAACCAGAATAGATATAAAGCAAGAAGAAGACATATGAGAATGAAATAACTCCATCTGACCTGTCACCACTCTCGAGTTGACTATCGCCTCCGGCTGACTCATAGCATAGAATCGAGCCGTTGCTTGCTCTCCACGTCCTCCGCTTCCTTGAACAGACGATCCTTCTTGCGATGCTTGAACACATCCTCGCCCTCTGCTACCACTGGGCTGTTGTCTATGTGACCCTTGATGATTCTGTCTTGGCTGCTGCGTCACTTCAACATCTCTATTTGGGCAGTTTAACTTGAAATGTCCAATCTGACCACACAGATGGCATACCCTATCTTCGAACCGTGGCCTAAATGGCCCTATTACTGCCACTGAAGCTGTACTATGTGCCTTTGACGGTGAAGAAATGTAACCTCTTCCCTTACTTGGAGACCACTGCGATGGTGCACTGGAACCTCTCCTCACAGAAGGCAATGAAAACCTTGGCTTCTTGAAGCCATCAAACCTATGTCCCTGGAACTGAGCAGGCCTCTTCTTAGTCATGGATTCTCTTTTCTCCCTGACTGACCGTTCAATCCTTCGGACAGATTCCACAAATGTAGCAAACCGCTCTCGATTTTCCAACGCAGAAGCAGGTGTTGTCAGCTCAACACTCGGACCTTTCTCAAAATGTATGATCTGCTCTTCCTCTGTTGCTTCCATGTGAGGATAAAACCTCAGTAGATCCATGAACTTGGCTTCATACTCGGTGATGTTCATCGTTCCTTGGCGCAAGCGCTCAAGCTGACTTATCTTCTCATCCAGATATGTCTTCGGGAAGTATCTGCTGATGAACTCGCGCCAGAAAACCTCCCAACTGATCATCTCACTAGGTCGCTTCTCTTCCTCGATGGTCCACCAGTGACCAGTACTACCCTTTAGAAGGTAGACAACGTGCTTTACTTTGTCTGCTTTGGGAATGTCGAGGATCCGGAAAGCCTTCTCAAGACTTGTCAACCACAGATCTGCATCTGCTGGATCAGTCGTTCCAGCATAATCCGAAGCTCCGACTCGGCAAAGCCGCTCAAAGGTCTTCCCAATACCCGATGTTTCACCATGGGGAGCCTATGCTCTCGGCAGAGGCACTGGCAATCTTTCAACCATGAGATTCATCGTAGCCATCATCTACCCCATAAGCTGTTGATAGGCATGATGTTCAAGAATGGCTGGGTCAGGTTGGGGGACCTCAGGCACCCGATCTTCATGTGCCTGCCTTATAGCTCCATCAACAGATGCAGCATCGCTGTGCTCAGTAGCATGTTCTTCATGGTTTCCAGACATCTTGGCTTTTCTTCCGCTGAGGGCAGAAGATGATTGTAAGAAAATATGGAAAACTCACAAGAACAGACACAACCTAGTCCTAAATCCCTGTAGACTCAGCGAACCTAGAGCTCTGATACCAAACTTGTGGCAACACATCCCACTATCACACAGACAATGAGGTGTTACGCGAAAATATGCGGAAATCATCATAAACCACTCATTACCAAAAACACAGGTTAATTAAAACCGATTGCAGAAAGCAAAATAACTGAGAAACTATTACATTTAGGTCCTCATCCTGCAAGGAAACAAGTTATATAAACATGTATAAGATCTTAGTACGTGTCCACAACTTAGGAGATCAGCTGCCAAGCTATCACATGAGTTCATCACCTGTTTATACATACATAACGGCCCGCATCTAGCCAGCAGCAGGATATACAAAACGTCAACAGCTATACAACGTGAAACAATATCAAAATGCTGCCAAGGACCTAAGAGTACAGGGATGACTCTAAGATTCTACTAAAAAACAACCAAAACAGTAACATGTCCATCGCTTGCCTTCTACTTCTCGTCTCCACAACTCTGCGACCACCACCACGCCTAGATCGAACTCCTAAAAAGGTTATAAACCAGAAGGGTGAGACACACAGTCCCAATGAGAAACATAACTCCCTGCCGAAACTATAAAACTAAAGGAAGACTAAGGCAATAACATCAAATAAATGATAAAAGGTATTAGAGCAGTCTATATAACTAAGTTATTCATACCATCAAGCTTACCAGATGTACGAAAGGCATATCACCAAATATCTCTTTTATGGAACATGATTAACAAGATAAGATTTATAAGGTCTTACCACATAATCATGAGGAACGTATAAGTAACTGTAAGGTATAACCAAATTAACTACACAAGAAAGGCCTCAACCAATGTTTTGTGTTTTGCCTTAAGCAGTAAATACTATGCAGCTGGATTACGTATTGTTATGCCCTGAGGAAGTGAGCCGTACTGCTCAAATCCAACAGACGGTTGCGAAACCCGGAGTCGATGCCATACAAGGTCAATGGAAGAGCTGGACTCCACGACCTCCCACCTCGTGGTCAGTGCACGAGAACCAAAGCAGGACCATAGTATCATGCTTAAGTGGCCTCAGCCACAGGGTCAGGCTACCCTCTGCCTAGCCCACCTTGGTATAGGTATCAGCGCTAGTGAAACTAAGCCACGGGCCTGTTCACTGTGCTCTGAGCCATGAACACATTCATGCTCCCATATCACATATCCCGAGCCATGGGCCTGTTCACCATGCTCTTCAACATATTGAGCTATGGGCCTGAATCCGCACTCTGGAGTCTACAACCGAACTTGCACTCTTACCTCCTCACTTTAGGCTAGGAGAAACCTCGCATACTCAACAATATGCGCTCCGGGTTAACCCGTAGGAGAACCCATTTCACCATCACCTGCTCCTGACAATGATGGATCTATGGCCAGGGCAACTACATGATATATTCCACTGTGATTAATTAGTATCTTTTATATGGATTGCAAGATTAAACCAAGTTGTATAACATGCAAACTATAACAAGAATAAATAGTATGAAACTCAACATTATGCTTTTACTGTAATCAACATCATCCTGATCCATCACCAGGATTCAACATTAAATGTTACCACTTGGCCCCTTGCCAATCATCAAGATCCACCTCAAGGATTATCACAATACCATGGGATCTCAATCCCTTATCACATACTGCCATTGCCTCTCAAGGCTTACATCATCATCACGGGATAGCAATCCCAAGCACTTTAGCCAAACACATCATACATGTTATCTCATTATCAAGAGAAACCATCACAACAAAGTTACCCAACATATATACCTCATATCCCTTTACCTGGCTATGCATCTGTAGGAGACCTGCATGGTTAGTATACATAATCATCATGAATTACTTAGAATATCGTCTTCTAATCTTAGGGTGACATTTATCATTCATGCCTCAACCTGTGATCATATAGGCCACAACATTACGCAAAGCATAATACATGCTTATCATTGTAATATCATGTCAAATTACATGGATGTGCACTTACTATAGCAATTACCATCAAGCATATCAAGGGTTACTATTGTCAGCCAAACGTGACATCATAGAAGAAGATTTAGCATATAGGTTATCCATATAAGGAATGAGACTCTCACCAGAAACACCCACTACCCTCACCAAAGGTAGTATCGGGCAAGGCACTCTCCCCCATCGCCCAACCCTCAACTCATGTCGGTTAGGCAGACCAGCACATATCGGTCAAGAACAAAGGTGTCGTGCATCCAAGGCATAATGATTAACGTCATGACGTGCAACTATGTCTAGGAGGCATATTGTGCAACACAGCGTCTTGCACTTCCAAGAGTAATCGTGCAGCTCAGGCCGTGTCATGCAACGGTGCGTTGCGCAACACTATGTTGTGCATTAGGGACGATGACTATAAAGCCTGTCGGGCAGTAAGCTCAAGAGGTATGTTGTGCAACAGGGGATAACGTGCAGCCAAAGGTGTATCGGGCAACCACAGCGAGTAGCTCGGCCCAAGGGGGCATCTCAAGCAATGGCGCATCGCGCACAAGGCATATCGGCCAACACACAAGACTAAGGTGCGACGCCCGACACAAGACCGGATCACAGATCAAACTAATGACTCCATTCCTCAAAGCATAACGACACCAGGCCATTACATGGGCTAAGCGTATCAGGCAGGTTATTCATCAAGGTGTGATGCCCGACACACACTCAAGGTAGGGACCAAAGGTGACACCCGACACAACCACAACATGTGTCATCCAAAGCTCAAGGTCAAGAGGGATATCGAGCAGCACCTCCCCCAAGATCATAACGGTCAAGATGCAACTCTACAAGGTCATCATCAACCTCAAGCATAAGGGCACCAAACTCTAATGGATCAAGAAGATGGCTCATGATGCGATGATTTTGAGTCGCATTTATAGACTTGTTTTACTTGTGTTTTATGCATTTATTGGTCATTTTTGTGGTTAATATTGCATAATACATTTACTTTGGTCTATGATCCTTCTCAGTGTCAAATCTCCATTATTCTATTGTTTTGAGCATAAATGATTACAATAATATGTTTTATTTTGGCTTATGTGGTTTTGTGTTGCAATTTTAGGAAAAACACATATCTGCAACTGTCGATACCATCTACGGCTTTCGATACTATCGACACAGCCACAGGTTGCCAGCCACAAGGAGCAGCACAGAGTCGATACCATCGACAGGGAAGTCGATGGTAGCGACGTACCTTCAGGTTGCTGGCGAGCAGATAGTCGATACTATCGACCATTAAGTCGATACTATCGACCCTAGATGATTCATCGACGGAAAAGGACAAAACTGACGCCTAAGGGTGTCGATACCATCGACCCTCGTCGATGGTATCGAGTCAGCATCAGGCGTAATGAAGAAAAGAAAAGAAAACTTGCCGATATCGCGCAGGGTCGATACCATCGACTCACGTCGATGGTATCGACACCGTCAGATGCAAGTTTGTTTCAAATTGATCTAAATCCGACAGCTATGATATTTTTGCAACCTAACTCGGTGATTATACCTAATGACGGCGGCCAAGAGCGAGATATCACGTCATTAGCCACTGCACATGTCCCGAGAAGGTGTGGAGAGAAGAAAGGAGCCCAGAAGGATGCCCCAGCCATTTTGGAAGCTGAAAAAGACGTTTTCCACCGCCGAAAGGCTATAGATCGTGCATTCTACACCGAGGAACGCTTAGATCTTCTCCATTCAGGGGTTTCATTACTTATTCATGTTTTTCTCCATGTTTCCCCTTTTCTCAACCATGTTTTGCTCTGAGATGAACATGCGGGGCTAATCCCCTTTATCTTTAGGACCGGAAGTAGCCCGGGGAAACATTGTATGACATTTTTATTATAGTAATTCATCATTTATCTCTTAAATTCGTGGTATGATTTCGTTTTCTCAATTATATTGTTATGCTTGATCACCATAATGATAATATAAAACCTTTAATTACTTTGAAAGAAGAATTAACGGTTGAAAAGAGACGAAATTCACATTAATTAACAAATCCCTTGAACAAGGTGATGTAAGATTAATGGTGGAAACCCAGAGGTCGATTCTAATGCACCTAGTTTAGGGTATAGGTTACTACGACGGTGGAACCGACCTAGACATAGGTAGTGAATTGCACCACGACAGTGGGCAATTCTGACTACAGGCCATTACTCGGATTGAGAGATGAACTTGAATTATTATATAAAAATTCATACAATGAAAACCCGTGGTGAAACCGCAATCCTAAAGATCTCCACCTGAACTGATTAAACTAAACATTTAATCGGTTGCTTTGTTTTATTTTATTTTCTTTTATTTTTACAACAACTCTCAAACTCTTTTATTCAGTTTAGCTGATCGCAAACAATTAGTAGTAGTCTACCAATAGTTTAGTGTCCTTGAGTTCGACTTGGGCCTCACAAGGGCTTATACTACATTGACGCGTGCACTTGCGTTCGACACACGGTAAAACCGTGTCAAGTTTTTGGCGCCGTTGCCGGGGACACGACAATTTTCGGCACTACGAGTGCTGCGAGCGGCCACTCTAGGCCACATTTTTTTTGTTATTTTATTATCATTTTAGAAATTCATAGTTTTATCTTTCATATTATTGTAATCGTCTAGCACGATACTAAACCGAAATAATTATTTTGCAGGTACTGTGCATGGTGTGGACGCGTAGCAGCGACTACACGCAATAAGCACCAGAGGTTCCACTGCTGGGACCAGACGACGAGGAGGATTATAATCAACACCATTCAGAAGAAATAGATTCCGACTTAGAACCAGAAGCCATGGCAGAAGAGCAGACGATATGGGAGAAGATAAAGGCTTCTTCCTCATCCACTTCAAAAGGGCCAATAAAGAAGCAGGTGGTCAACATTCCGACTTATAAGATTGATCCTGCATTAATCAATCTGGTCAAGTCTAATGCATTTCATGTGCTAAAAAATGAAGACCCGGTGACTCACATTAGCCAGTTCGTGGAGAACTGCGACATGATTAAGATAGACAAGTTCCCGCAGGAGACACTGTACCTGAAGCTGTTTCCGAGCTCTCTGGCAGGAAATGCACGAGAGTGGTTACACAATCTTGACGATGAATATGTGGAATCATGGAACCACATGGTGGAAGTGTTCTTTGAAAGGTTCTTTCCGCCCGAGAAGACGAATGATATGATCAGGAAAATCCATAATTTCAGCCAGAAGGCAGGAGAGACTTACTCTGAGACCTGGGAACGGTTTCAGATCATGCTCAGGAGGTGCCCGCATCATGGTCTTGACAAGGAGACGCAGGTCAAAATCTTTTATTTTGCTCTTTCCGAGCATGATAGGAGTAACCTAGATTCCGCAGGTTCAGGGTTCTTCTTAAATAACACAGACACGAGATGTTGGGAAATTATGAAAAACATGGCCAAAAAGCAATCCTGGGGCGACAGAGATGCTGTAGAGCATGTTCGCGCTGTGGGGGAGTCGAAGGCCATCAAAGAACTAAATGATAAGATGGACCTTCTCACAAAGAAACTGCTTGCAAAAGAAGATGCAAGATCAGATGATGAGGCTCAAGTGAAATTCATGCGCCAGCAGCAGGGGTACAGAAACAACGATTACTCATGGAGGAAGGACAAGAAATTTTCCTGGAAGGATCCAAATAATTTCTTACAAGACCCCGACACGAAACCCCAACCGGCACAAGAGGATAAGAGCACTGATTTGCTCAATCAAGTGATCAAGCAAAATTAAGAACTGATGACCACTTTTAGCCAGCAGATCAAGCAACAAGGGGAATTTATGAACCAATTCGGGCAGACTTTATAAAGCCATGGGGCACAGATGAGGACGATAGAGACATCTTTGGCACAAATGGCAGCTGAGATAGAAAATCTGAAGAAGCTAGTGCAACAAGGCTTCCCGGGTAATACAAACATTCCAGGGGAAATCAACAGGCTAAGGCAATCTTGCTAAGGAGTGGCAAGAAGATTTTAAACCCCAGGGTCGATGAACCAAGCAAACCCCAATCAGAGATCATAGGTGAGGCCACATAAGAGGTTCTGATTCCAACCACAGAGCAGGTTGAAGATATTGCAGAGGATGTCACAGCAGAACCAGTTGTTGTTGAGGAGGAGACACAAAAAAGGACACCATATGTGCCGCCGTATCAAAGGGCACAGGCTGTCCCAGTCCCATATCCAAATAGTGTGAAAGCAAAGAAAGTGGACGCCTAGTTCAAGAAGTTTCTGGACAGTTTTAGAAAGCTCTCTGTCAACATTCCATTATTAGAAGCAATTGAGCAGATACCCTCCTACGGGAAGTTCTTGAAAGACATCATCACAAAGAAAAGGAAAATCCCTGATACTGAGGTTGTGATTCTCAAGGAACAGGTGAGTGCCTTCATCATGGGTACATTGTCACCTAAGAGGCAGGATCCGAGCTGCTTCAATATTTCATGCTATATTGGGAAAGTGAAATTCGGTGAAGTAGTATGCGATTCAGGGGCAAGCATAAACCTGATGCCTCTCTCTACGTTCAAGAAATTGGGATTGAAAGAATCAAGGCCAAGCAATATGACAATACAGTTGGCAGATAATTCGGTGGTGAAGCCGTATGGTATTTGCGAAGATGTGTTGGTGAAAGTTGATCGGTTTGTATTTCCAGCAGACTTTGTTGTAATGGAAATGCAAGATGAACAGGGTAATGAGTTACTCCTTGGACAACCCTTCCAAGCCACTGCTGACATGATACTTGAGATGGGAAGAGGTCGGTTGACCTTGGGTATCGCTGACGATCGG
The DNA here is from genome assembly GCA_963693085.1 of Alisma plantago-aquatica. Lineage (NCBI taxonomy): Eukaryota > Viridiplantae > Streptophyta > Magnoliopsida > Alismatales > Alismataceae > Alisma > Alisma plantago-aquatica. Next base: position 149,095,670 of record OY856410.1, on the reverse strand, counting down.
TTCGAGATGGTCATGCCTTCCAGCACAACACAATCAAAAGCCAAGGAGCAATGCCGCATGATGAACCACTTTGATCAGAATATCTCTTTATGTCTAGGGAAGCCGTTTTTAGATATGGCTCATGTAATGACTAAAGTTGAGAAGGGGACACTGGCTGTAGACATCATGAAGCAGACCAAGGTTGTGTCTCTTAACAAGGCTGTGGGTTTTCCCAATGATGAAGAGGAGGACATCCCTCCCTCTATTGAAGATGAGGCCATAGCAAGTTCTATTTTCAATACATATCCAGAACTACCACTTGAAACCTGCCTGGTTAATATAACACATGATTGGATGAGAAGCAAGTCACTACAAGAGTGTGCCAAGATGCTTCCATGCTTTTATGCTAGGTACTATGAAGACCTTGGAGAACTTCCACCACCACTTCAGTCATCCTTGATTAGCCCGCCAGATTTAGAATTGAAGCCATTGCCACCGCACTTAAAATATGCATTTCTAGCTGAGGGTGAGAAGCTTCCAGTGATCATTTCGGCATATCTGAGTACCGAGGAGGAAGATCAATTGCTGATCATGTTGAAGAACCACCGAGGTGCATTTGCGTGGTCGGTAGCGGTCATCAAGGGGATCTCCCCTACATTGTATCAACACAAGATCCGACTTGAGGAGGGAGCCAAACCGGTAATTCAGCCACAACGTCGACTAAATCCGAGCGTGATGGAGGTTGTCAAGAAGGAAGTGATCAAACTCCTTTCTACAGGTATCATCTATGCTATATCTGACTCGACTTGGGTGAGTCCTACACAGGTAGTCCCTAAAAAAAGGGGAATTACTATTACACATAATTTGTTAAATGAACCGGTCACGACCCGCTTGGTAACCGGGTGGCGTGTATGTATAGACTACAGTAGATTGAATGTTGCTATGCTTAAGGATCATTTCCCTCTCCCATTCATTGATCAGATTTTAGAGCGATTAGCAGGTCGATCTCATTTTTGTTTTCTCGATGGTTATTTGGGGTACAATCAGATTTCCATTGATCCTAAGGACCAAGAGAAGTCCACCTTCACTTGTCCTTACGGAACATTTGCTTCGCTGTATGCCATTTGGGTTGTGTAACACACCGGCAACCTTTCAGCGTTGCATGCTTGCCATTTTCTCCGATATGGTTGAACGCTGTTTGGAGGTTTTTATGGATGATTTCTCCATCTATGGTGCGTCTTTTGACGAATGTTTATACAACTTGGACAAAGTTTTGCAACGCTGTGAGGACACACATTTGGTCCTCAATTGGGAGAAATGCCACATGATGGTCAGTGAAGGAATCGTGCTTGGACATAAAGTGTCTAGCAAAGGGTTGGAGGTAGACCCGGTAAAGATCGAAGTTATTTCCAAATTGCCCCCACCGAATTCGGTTAAAGGGGTACGGAGTTTTCTAGGTCACGCCGGTTTTTATCACCGCTTTATAAAAGATTTCTCTAAAATCGCCAAACCATTATCTGAGTTGTTGAAAAAGGATGTTGTGTTTGATTTTAATGAAAAGTGTTTACATGCGTTTAACGTGCTTAAAGAAAAACTGATTTCGGCACCGGTTGTGCAAACACCGGACTGGACAAAGCCGTTCGAACTAATGTGTGATGCATCGGACTTCGCAGTTGGGGCAGTTTTAGGACAACGTGTGGACAATAAACTCACTGTGATTTTCTATGCGTCCAAAACTTTGAATGAAGCACAATTGAATTACACGACAACTGAAAAAGAGCTTCTCGCCGTTGTTTTTGATTTTGAAAAATTTCGACAATATCTTGTTGGATCAAAAGGCGTGGTATGGACGGACCACACCGCCATAAAATATTTGATGAAAAAGAAAGATGCCAAACCTAGACTGATTAGGTGGATCTTACTTTTACAAGAATTTGATATTGAAATCAAAGATAAGGCGGGCATTGAAAATGTGGTTGCGGACCATTTGTCTAGGTTGGAAAGGATAGATGAGAAGGACGTGCATATACCCATTACTGAGACGTTTCCTGATGAGCAACTTTTATCTGTGAAATCTAAAGATCCTTGGTTTTATTATATAGTTAATTATCTTGCTTGCAAAATTATCCCGGATGATTGGACATACCAAGAGAAAAAGAAAAATTTCCATTCTTTGCGGTATTATTTTTGGGATGACCCTATTCTGTTGAAGCAATGCAGGGATGGTGTGTTGCGCAGGTGTGTACCAGAGGTGAAATACGAAAGTATCCTTCGTCATTGCCATACTCTACCGACGGGTGGCCACCATGCTAGTTCTCGAACTGCAGCCAAAGTACTTGAAAGTGGCCTGTACTGGCCTACTTTGTTCAGGGATGCCTATGACTATGTGCGACAATGCGATTCCTGCCAACGGGCAGGTAACATTTCAAAAAGACAGGAGATGCCCCTTAATGTATTTCAAAAATTCGAGGTGTTCGATCTGTGGGGTATTGATTTTACCGGACCCTTTGTGTCCTCCAATTCAAACTTGTACATTCTATTAGCTGTTGACTATGTATCGAAGTGGGTAGAGGCAATACCCACTAGGACTAATGATGTTGTCGTAGTGTGTAGGTTTGTCAAAGAATACATTTTCTGCAGGTTTGGTATACTAAGAATGATTATTAGTGATGGAGGTACACATTTCTTAAATCAAAAGTTTGCGGCACTGTTGAGAAAGTACGGGGTAAAGCACAACATTGGCACCCCATACCACCCGCAGACGTAGGGGCAAGTGGAAGTCTCCAATCGGGAGATTAAGAAGATCTTGGAGCGCACTGTGGCTTCCATGAGAAAGAACTAGAGCACCTTGCTACCAGATGCTTTGTGGGCGTACAGGACGGCGTTTAAGACACCTATAGGCACTACGCCTTTTAGGTTGGTTTACGGTCGGGCCTGCCATTTGCCAATGGAATTGGAGCATAAGGTGCACTAGGCACTTAGGAGGCTGAATTTGAGCTATGATGAGACAGGAAAGAAACAGTTGCTTGAGCTGAATGAACTTGATGAGCTGAGGATGAATGCATATGAAGGCTCGCGGATCTACAAGGAGTGAACAAAGTTGATTCACGATCGACATATTCAGATGTGTGTCTTCAATAAAGGAGATCGTGTACTCTTGTTCAACTCCAGGTTGAAGATGCATCCCGGGAAATTGAAATCCCGATGGAGTGGGCCATTCACTATAGAGGAGGTCAGGCCACATGGTGCAATCATGGTGCATGATGGCGAGACAACATTCTTGGTTAATGGACAACGCTTGAAGTTGTATTTCGGTGAGGATTACACAAGGAAAGTGAATGAGGTAAAACTCATTGCACTTCCAAATGAATGAGGAGCTTGATTTCATCTAGCCTAAGATGTTAAATAAGGGCGCTTGTTGGGAGGCAACCCAGCCATCGATAGTTTTGTTTAGTTTCGTTCACAATTGTAGGTTAGTTTGATTTGATTTTGTTTTTAGTGTAAAAATGATACCTTGATCGTTTGTTCAATGTGCAGGACTGAGGCAGGGTCGATACCATCAACACTTGAGTCGATGGTATCGAGATGGGCACAGGTAGGTGGCTGCAAAAATCTCTCTGCGTCGATACCATCGACGGCCTCATCGATGGTATCGACCCACCATCAGGTTGCTCGCCAAAATGGGGTTGATAGTATCGACATAGGTGTCGATACTCGCGAGATCTCTGGAGATATTCAGACGAATTTGTCTCAGTCAAGTCGATACCATCGACGGGCCTGTCGATGGTATCGACCCAGTTACAAGTAGAAAGCAGTGGCCGGGCCTTGCGAGGGTATGTGCCCTAAGAAGAGTCGATACTATCGACTCACGTCGATGGTATCGACGCGACATGTCATCGATCCGCAAGAGGAAATCAACGGCGATCGCTGCATCAAGAGAGTCGATCCGTGGGATGGGTCGATACCATCGAAACCCGTCGATGGTATCGATGTGTCATCGATCCGGGCTCCCAAATCAGGCTATCGACAACTGTCGATACTAGCGGAAGACGGATTGTGCTACAGGAGTCGATACCATCGACCTGCGTCGATGGTATCGACGGGCATACAACAACACCAGCCACAGTTATAAAAGGGATGGATTGTTGTCATATGACGTCACACCTTCAGAGCATTCCTCCTCCACTTGTGCCGAGCGTCTTGTTGAGCGATCGGAGCCCGGATACGAGCATCCAAGGAGCGTGTTCTTACACGATCCTTCACCGAGCGGAGAGTGTCTTCTCCGACCTTCACCAAGCTCCATCTTCTATCCCTTCTTCCTTGACAAAGGTGCATACCGCCGGAGCATCTTCTTCACACGCGACACCAATGGAGATCCCGATATTTATTCCTCCATCTACTGCATCTATTCCACATCCGCAGATTTTCCATCCTTCCGCGGAGGTTCGGAAGGTCTACGAGGAGTTGATGAAGTGCAAGATTGAGCCGACCCGCTACGTCGACCGGGACATGATCCGCAATCTGGGGTTTGAGGCTAATCTGGCCTACGTGCTCAAGGGGCAGGCAAGACATACAAGTAGGAGGCCCGATGAGATAGAATTCCACGCTGACGGCCAACCATTCTTCGGTGAATGGCCCACGTACAAAGAGCTAGTGGCGGAGTTCATGGCATCGCTAGATATATGCGTCATGCCAAACGAAGTCATCGCCACTGATCGGGAATGGATCAAAGGCCGAGTTTCTTTCCGGCTGTACAACAATGATTACACCCTTACCCTCAAACAGTTCAACTCCATCTATAACTGGAATCATGGGTGAGATCAGTACCAGAGGCCAGACAACCAGACTGATTATGATGCTATTTTTGCCGAGTTGGTGACTGCACCGCTCGGCAAATCTGTGAGCTACCATAATGCGGCAGTGGCGGATTTCGAGCATCTGTTTGTGCGGATTCTTCACCGCATGCTATGCACCACCTTGTTCACTCGTGGTGGTCTGTCTCTCAGCAAGTTTCAAGAGACAGACTTATTTTTCCTGCACAAGTTGTTGAAGTGAGAAGAGTGTAATTGGGGCGCGTTTTTCTTGAAGCGCGTGTTGGCTGTCAAGAGGAGTACACGAAAGGCTCCAATCCACTTTGGAGGGCTCATCACACCACTGGCCCACTATCTTGGGTTAAATTTCTCCCAGCTCACTCCCCTCTCTAACAGGAGCAAGGTCAACTTGCAGCATCTGCATCGCTCCAGCCTCATCCTGCTTCGTGATGGCCTGGCATATGCACATTGCCATGTTAATCACGCATATCAAGAGTGTTCACTTCCAGACACCGTTTTCAACATTGAGGGCGCTCAGCATTTCCGATGGCCTGTCATCGCCATTGAGAGCTCGGATGAAGACGGTGACAATGACGACAATGACAACGACGGCGACGAGCCTGAAGAGGAAGAGGAGGCTTTCACTCCTCTTCGCGCACGAGTGACACCCAGGAAGTGTCTTCGCATGCATCCAGGTGCATCTTCTTCTTCACAGCCTCCTCCACCACAACCCTCGTAGCAAGGTGAGGATGCCTACTCTATGCAAGGGATGTATACAATGATGTAGGAGATTCATCAGACGCAGCAACAACATACAACTTCATATGCCGGTATTCAGGATATGCCGAACTGGCTGCTTGATAACCAGAGGGCTATTTTTGAAAATGAGCGCCTCCTCCTTGACAACCAACATCACATCCACGGAAGGTTGCATAGGATGGAGATGCAGCAACAGCCCTTCTACGATCATTACTGGAGCCAGAATTACTTTGGGGGGTATCCACAACCTCCTCCCATGCCCCAGTATGATCCAAGCTTTCAGGGGCAGTACCCATCTTGGGACCCCATGGCCCTGCAGTACCTGCTTCCTCCGGAAGAATGATCGGTATCACTGTTCCACCTTTTAAGGTTGTTTTTTACTATGAGGCCATAGTCGAATTCAAGCTTGGGGGGGGGGGGGGGAGTTGGAACAACTCTATCCTTTAGTTTAGTTTTTATTGTTTTGTTTCTTGTCATTTATTTCTTGTAGTTTTTAGTTTGTTTGTAGGATCCACATTTTATCTAGTGTACTCGTGGATGTCGTAAGTCATGTGTCATCTCGCTGCTTGTACATGGGAATCAAGGGAAAATTTAAATTTTTTTAGTGTTCTGCAAGCTTGTGTTGTTCAACTTTGAGCACATAACTTAAGGAAATGATTGGGTTTGTCAACTCTAAAATAGAAAACCACAACTGTACATTCTCATGATTCATGAAAAGTGGACGGAATTGGTTGTTTGAGCCTAAACTGATCAAATGATAATGATACTTTAATTTGAAATAAGAGAGAGAAACCTATTAATTGATACACAGGTCAGTAAGGAGGGACACATAATAATTTTCAAAGGTTCAGTCAATTAGTCTTGTGATCTATTCACCCCATTGTTTTCATACTCCACCTTAAGAATGGGAAGTACACTATGGTTTTAATCTTTTTTATTGCATCTCGTGTAGATAGGTCCTGCTTCGCAACTATTTCCACATATCTTGCATGAAAATAAAAAATAGAGTAGTTATACATGCACAATATCCTTAGGTGCATGTCATTTAATTGCATAATTATCATTTGTAGCTGCATTCACATTTTTTGTACATATAGCGTACATCATGCATCTTATTTCTTCTGAAACACTAAGGGTGATGAACTTGTTCCATACCTTCTGAATGCTTCAAATGTATAAGTTATGCAGCAATAAGTGAGCCCGACAAACAATTCGTTGTCAGCTGTGAAAATAAGGGCTTGAAGAAAAAGAATAAGAAAAAAAGAGAGAAAAAAAAGAGAATTGAGAAGCAAGTACTAATGAGAGGGAGAAAGGAACATGTTCTCACTACATACTAAGAAGAATAAGTACATGATGTAGTTTTCCTAGAGATTCCATCTCACCTTGAGACAGAATGATAGTGCATGCATCATTCCACCCAAATGTAGGCATTAGGGCATTTACACTTGCATATGCATCATTTAGGTCATTTTTGCTTTGTGCATGTTAAAATCGTATAATACTTCCATTTCTTCCACGAGCCACCCATTCCATCCACCCGTTGCTCGAATTGGTAGGCCACCATGATTTTTCTCCTCACTCATTAATACCAGGAGAACTGCTTCCATGTAGATGGTAGTTAGGGCGAGCAATGTAGAATAGAAGATCACAAGATGCACCGAGTCTAGACCGATGAATTTTATTATGTTAACTGCCTTATGTGATAGTGTTCATTATTTTTGAGGTTGATATCTTTTATGGATGATTACTGTTGCCTTTAGGGTAATTATCATTCCGTGGTCAGTGAGGGCCGGTATGTGAATGTCCGGCGGGGATTATGTGGTGATGTTTGTTTTGACGATCTGTTCTTTAGTTGACCCTCGCAATTCTATTCTAATGTTTTGTTGCTCGAGGGCAAGCAATGTTCAAGCTTAGGGGAGTTTGATGTGATGATTTTGAGTCGCATTTATAGACTTGTTTTACTTGTGTTTTATGCATTTATTGGTCATTTTTGTGGTTAATATTGCATAATTCATTTACTTTGGTCTATGATCCTTCTCAGTGTCAAATCTCCCTTATTCTATTGTTTTGAGAATAAATGATTACAATAATATGTTTTATTTTGGCTTATGTGGTTTTGTGTTGCAATTTCAGGAAAAACACATATCTGCAGCTGTCGATACCATCGACGGCTATCGATACTATCGACACAGCCACAGGTTTCCAGCCACAAGGAGCAGCACAGAGTCGATACCATCGACAGGGAAGTCGATGGTAGCGACGTACCTTCAGGTTGCTGGCGAGCAGATAGTCGATACTATCGACCATTAAGTCGATACTATCGACCCCAGAAGATTCAGTGACGAAAAAGGACAAAACCGATGCCTAAGGGTGTCGATACCATCGACCCTCGTCGATGGTATCGAATCAGCATCAGGAGCAATGAAGAAAAGAAAAGAAAACTTGTCGATATCGCGCAGGGTCGATACCATCGACTTTTGTCGATGGTATCGACACCTTCAGATGCAATTTTGTTTCAAATTGATCTAAATCCGACGGCTATGATATTTTTGCAACCTAACTCGGTGATTATACCTAATGACAGCGGCCAAGAGCGAGGTATCATGTCATTAGCCGCTGCACACGTCCTGAGAAGGTGTGGAGAGAAGAAAGGAGCCCAAGAGCACGTCCCAGCCATTCCGGAAGCCGAAAAAGACGTTTTCCACTGCTGAAAGGTTGTAGATCGTGCATTCTACGCCGAGGAACGCTTGGATCTTATCCATTCAGGGGTTTCATTACTTATTCACATTTTTCTCCATGTTTCCCCTTTTCTCAACCATGTTTTGCTCTGAGATGAACATGCAGGGCTAATCCCCTTTATCTTTAGGACCGGGAGTAGCCCGGGGAAACATTGTATGACATTTTTATTATAGTAATTCATCATTTATCTCTTAAATTCGTGGTATGATTTCATTTTCTCAATTATATTGTTATGCTTGATCACCATAATGATAATCTAATACCTTTAATTACTTTGAAAGAAAAATTAACGGTTGAAAAGAGCCGAAATTCACATTAATTAACAAATCCCTTGAACAAGGTGATGTAAGATTAATGGTGGAAACCCAGAGGTCGATTCTAATGCACCTAGTTTAGGGTATAGGTTACTACGACGGTGGAACCGACCTAGACATAGGTAGTGAATTGCACCACGACAGTGGGCAATTCTAACTACAGGCCACTACCCAGATTAAGAGATGAAATTGAATTATTATATAGAAATTCATATAATGAAAACCCGCAGTGAAATCGCAATCCTAAAGATCTCCACCTGAATTGATTAAACTAAAAATTTAATCGGTTGCTTTGTTTTATTTTATTTTCTTTTATTTTTACTACAACTCTCAAACTCTTTTAATCGGTTTAGCTGATCGCAAACAGTTAGTACTAGTCTACCGATAGTTCAGTGTCCCTGAGTTTGACTTGGGCCTCACAAGGGCTTATACTACATTGACGCGTGCACTTGCATTCGACACACGGTAAAATCATGTCAGATCACCTCTCAACAACTAAGAGAGAGGGGTCTTACACATCTCTTGTCACCAATCGGGCAACACAAGGAACAACCCTAACAAGGTTTACAACCACTACAAAGCTCACCTTTCAAGCCATGGTGAGAGGAGGGTGTTTCTCAAGCAACTAGAACACAAGCTCACCTCTCAACTTAAACGAGAGAGGGGTATTTCCCATGTTGCTAGAACTCAAGCTCACTCCTCTAGACCAAGGAGAGAAAGGAGTGTTGCTCACCAAGGAACCCTAGAACATAGGTTCGGATAACAAGAGGTAACTAAGCAAGAAACTAAACTAGTAACATTCATAGCCGACATGATCATAAACAACATAGAAGAACATAAAAGAAGGTAGTGTAGTTAGGGTTAGGAGTTATGTAACCCGCCTAAAGAAGCTCCAAGCTCCTAGCTCCAAGATCCAAGGAAGAAGAGCAAGGCACTCTAGGGTTCGGCCACCACTAGAGGAAGAAGGAGACTCCAAGGCAAGGATCGGCCACCAAGCTTGCAAAAGAAGAGAGGGTGTCGTGCACCAAGGGAGAGGGGGACTAAGGAACTAAAGGGATCCTTAGCAAGGGAAAGGAAACACATATATAGAAGGGGATGGAGGAGAAACCAAGGTAGAACAAAGCAAGGTGTCGCCCACCTAGGGACACTTGTCCATGAGCAAAGCCACAACTCTAACATGCCCTAAACACATGTCCAAGGCCATTGCCACATGCAAGCATCAAGCACCAAGTGTCCACTAGTGGTGACACAAACGAGGTCAAAGAGAGTCAAAGGGTCCATGGGTGACACACCCTGGGCGACACACCCACACCATGGCCGACACAGACCCTGGGCGACACACCACTGGTCGATACAGGCACAAGCCGTCACACCTAGGCCGACACAGGGCACTCTATGCCCGACACAAGGTCCAAAGAAGCAAAAGCAAGGCACCACAAAGCCCAACAAGCTCAACCAAGCCCAAAGGAACTCAAGCAAAGAGCCCAACCCTTCCTCTCAACACTAGAGGAAGCAAGGAGAGGGAGGAACACCTCACAAGGTGGCAAACTTGCCCACAAACCCTAAACTTGGGTAGATTGCAAGTAGCACCTCCAACTCTCAACAAAGCACCAGCAAACCCTAATCACCACAAAAGGTGATTAGCAAGAAACTAAGCATCAAGGTTAAGCAAAGCAAACATGATAAGCCCTAAATGGAGGTCAGGGTCCTTACAATAAGGGCTCATGGTCACAGAGAAACCAAGTGACCCAAGGCATCCAAAACCCTAGGTCAAGCGACCCAAGAGAGATCTCTACACCTCTGCGACTGTCAGGATTTCAAAGCACCATCAAAAATACATTAGACTGCATAGAAACCATCACGGAACATCAAGGATAGTCTCTGAAAGATCAAGAACTTAAACAATCATCATCAACATAGGGCATCAAAGCAAACTCTAGAAATGATTCTCAACATATCACCACTTCTCTCCTCATCAAACCAAGGCACAACAAGGCACCCCAAAGAACTATTCTCTCTCTCATGATGCCAAAGTATTAAAGGTACAACCTACATGTGACAAATTGCAAGATAACCCTTTAACATGGGTAAATTGCAAGGTGGTTCAAACAAGCACATATATAGCAGAGATAGTTCAAACATCATCCAAATAGGACCAAACTGAAAACATAAGCTTGTCACATGTTATTAAAGCATCTCAAGAGATTATATTAAGGTTTAAGAATCTTATTAAGAAAAGCAACCACTCTCAAGCATTAAGCTAGGTCAGGGGTCTTACAACCATAAACTCCTAACAAGGATTTTGCCCCCGAAATGCTATGTGAAAAGAGATGGATACTTCCTACGTATCTCTTCCTCAAGATCCCACGTGGCTTCCTCGACACCACAATGATGCCAAAAAAAATTTACCAAAATGACATCCTTCTTCTTTAGCTTCTTGATCCTTCTATTCAGGATCAACTCAGGACCTTCCACATAAGACACATCCTCAACCAACTCAACTTCTATGGGTTGCAAAACCAACTTAGTTTCAGGGTGACACTTCTTTAACATTGAAACATGAAACATCATATGAAACCTATGCAACTCAGGTGGCAACTCTAACTTATAGGTCACCTTTCTAATACGTGAAACAACAAGGTAAGGTCCCATATACTGGGGAGTCAACTTACCTGTCTTCCCAAACCTCAAAACACCTTTCCAAGGAGAGACCTTGAGGTACATTTTGTCTCCTACTTGGAGCTCCAAGGGCCTACGCCAGTTATCAGCATATGGCTTCTACCTATCTTGGGCTGCCTTCAACTGTTGTTGTATCATATTTATCTTTTCTGTCATCTACTATACAAGCTCTGGACCCAAAAGTTGATATTCACCAGTCTCATACCAACATAAAGGAGATTTGTAGTGTCTCCCATACAAAGTCACATAAGGTTTCATATCAATACCCCTCTGATAACTGTTGTTGTAGGCAAACTCTATCAAACTGAGGTGTACATCCCAACTACCCAAAAACTACAAGACACAAGCTCTCAACAGATCTTCCAAGATCTAGATTGTCCTCTCAGACTGTTCATTTGTCTACGAGTGAAATGTTGTATTGAATTTCAACTTCCTACCCATCGTTGTATGCAGACGTTCCCAAAAATGACTGGTGAACTGAGGACCTCTATCTGACATGATGGTAGCTGGGATACCATGCAAATGAATGATCTCATTGACATATATCTGAGAAAGCTTCTTTATGTCATCTTCACGGGAAAAAAGTGTGTTGTCTTTGTCAACCTATCAACAATCACCCATATGGAGTCATGATCTTTGGCTGTCCTTGGAAGACCAACCACAAAGTCCATCGTGACATGATCCCACTTCCACTATGGTATAGGAAATGGTTGCAAAGTCACTACAAGTTTCTGATGCTCTACCTTAATTTGTTGAAACACTGCATACATAGCCACAAACTCATCTATGTCATGCTTCAAACTAGGACACCAATACATGTCTTTCATATTGTAGTACATCTTGGTGATACCTAAGTGCACAACGTACATCAAGGAATGATCCTCCTTAGAGAAAATACTCCTTAGATCATCTACATCTGGAACCACCACTCTACTGTGCTAACACAATGTCGCATCATCCGACTCATGGAAGCCATCACGCTTCTCACTGCCTAGGTCTGATCAAATTTGATGTATCATGGTATCATCACATTGTGCATCTCTGATCTACTGTCTCAAGGTAGGCTTCACATGTAACTACACTAATAGTTGTGCTAACAAGGACACCTCCAACTTCACATTCATATGACGCAAGGAGACCAACATGTCTCTCTTATTGCAAACCAAAGAGCATAATTGTGCCTTAGACATTGATGATGACGAAGAAGACTTCCAGCTCAAAGCATTTGGTACCACATTTTCCTTCCCTGGATGGTAGTCCCGGTGCAATCATAGTCTGTAATCAACTCCATCCAACATCTTTGTTGCATGTTTAGCTCCTATTGTAAAAAGATGTATTTAAGGTATTGTGGTTGGTGAAGATCTGACACTTCTCACCATAAAGGTAGTGTTTCCATATCTTAAAGGCATGGACCACCGTTGCAATCTCTAGATCATGCATTGGGTAGCTATCATCGTCACGTTCTTATCTTGCATCAACACACAACCCAAGCCATTCTTTGACACATAATAGAAACTATGTGTCCTTTCCCTTGCTCTGGCAACACTAGCACTGGTGCACTATTCAGCTTCTCCTTTAACAATTGAAAAGAACATTGACACTTGCCATCCCAGACAAAAGGCACATCTTTCCTCATCAGCTTTGTTAGGGGTAACGCCACTACGCTTAAGTTCTTGATAAACCTCATGTGATATACAACCAAACCAAGGAAACTGCAAACTTCTATCGGCATATTCAATTGATCCACTCTACCATAGACTCAAGCTTCTTGGGGTCCACAGGAACACCCTCAACATATATCACATGTCCTAGAAAAGACACCTCCTTCAGCCAAGACTCACATTTGTTGAACTTCACATATAGCAGATGTTGTCTCGACAGAGTCAACGCCTATCATAAATGATGATCATGTTGTTGGCTATCATAGGAGTAGATCAGGATGTCGTCGATGAACACCACCACGAACTGGTCAAGATAAGGCCGAAACACCCTGTTCATCAAGTCCGTGAATGCTACTGGTGCATTGGTTAACCCAAATGACATTACCACAAACTCGTAGTGACTATTCCTCATCCTAAAAGTTGACTTTGGTATATCATCTGCCTTGATGTGTAATTGGTGATAACCTAACCTCAGATCTATCGTTGAGAACACTACATCACCCCTCAACTAATCAAATAGGTCATCTATCTGTGACAAAGGATACTTTGATCATCACCTTGTTCAACTGTCTGTAATCTATGTACGACCTCATGGATCCATCCTTCTTATTAAAAAATAAAATGGGGCACCCCATGGTGACGTACTCAGCCTGATAAAACCTTTCTCAAGTAGATCCTACAATATTTCTTTAACTCTGACATCTCAATTGGTGCCATCATGTATGGTGTCTGTGCTATCGGCTGCGTACCAGGAACTAGATTGATCTCAAAATCAATATCTTTGACTAGGGGAACACCTACAAACTCATATAGAAAAATGTCTTCAAACTCATGAACAACTGGCACCTCTTAGATACTCACACTCCTTGCCTTGGTATCCACCAGATGCACTAAAAATACATCACAACCTTACCTCATAAACTTCTCTACCACCATCTCTAACACCAAACAAATTGGAAAAATCTTCCTATCTCCTTGGAAGACCCACATCTCATCGCCATGGACAAACGTCGCCACCTTAGAACCACAATCCTAGACCACATGATACTTCTCCAAAGTATCCATTCTAAGGATCACATCAAATCCATGCATGTCAAGTGGTATATGATCCACTTGAATGTTGTGTCCTGAGTAAGAAAGAATGCAGGAAGGACACACCTCCCGCAACTCGACGGAACCAACCAAAGGGGTTTTTAAGAGAAGACTATCACTGTGACATCCCCGGATTTTCTAAAACTTAATATGATGCGTGACGTCCAAATTGAAACCCTCACCTCAGTGGGAATCCCAATTTAAACACCCCACACTAGGCTAAGAAGAAGAAAATCAAGGGAGTCAAAAGGAAACAATCAGTAGCACATGTACATGAACAATAATAAAACCATACAACACATGTTCACCATTTAACATACAATTACAACATGAATTGTTACAACATTTGATATTACATATTGAATGGTAAACTTTTTCATATGCATGTACTACCACTAAACAATAGGATCTTAAGATAATAGGTCCACCTATACATCAGCTCGCCACACAACTCTCAACTATCCTGGTTCTTCAAGAACACATATCCATAACCTAAACAAAATATTACATGTAGTACACGTCATCACAATATTCAAGAATATTGTACTGAGTACACCTAGGTGTCTTTTCTATACCTCTCATTACTAAGCTTGGAAATAAGATAAAACTAATACTTGGCAGTTATAAAGAAATATAAGAAAAACATATACTTGCACAAAGATGTTCATTAACAAAAGAGAACACATATTTTAAGCTCATTTTCCATTATATATCCATGCATTGACTGCCGAAGGTTTTGATGCATTATATTGAATCTCAAGGAGCTCAAGATTAAGGCCTTTATGATCTCCTGCCAAAGAGTTAGATCATATGTACAATGTGACCGACTACCAAAGAGTTAAGTCACTTCCAAGCATTGTACTACCAAAGAGTTTAGTGCTTTCATATAATGGAACAAATATATTATGTTTCATGTGTTCATAGCCATAAGTATGTAAAATCAAGTAACATATCATGCAAGAACAATCATTTCATCCAATATCATATGCCAAGTATTTTATTACACATATAACACAAGCATATTATATAATAAGCCGAGTAAGAGGTAATGGTGTACCTTGAAAAGAGACATTCTAAAGCATATGCTTGATGTCATCTATATCTTCTTAGCCAAACCCTGATCAAGACAAGATCATGTACCATCATTAGGTTCCCATCATCTCAACCCTAGTTATATCCATTTTAGGGTTTACTTAACTCATTAGAATATTCCCACTTTTACTTGTATTCTTATCTTAGAATTATCTTACTGGTGTCATTTTCCAGATTATGTCTCATTATCCAACAAATCAAGTTTCACATTATTATGTGGACTTGTTATCCCTAGGTTATATCCATTAACCATATGAGGGTTACAACACATGTATTAAGGGTCATTTTCATATAACATGAACTATGTGTGTCTAACTGATATCAAACTTACATATTAGCTTCTAGTTACTGATATGAGCTTACTCTGTAATTTTTGGGGTTTCTTGAGCGTACTTGTAATTATGACAAACTAATGAGGGTTATTAACCCTAATTAGCCATATAAAGCAAATTACATGATTTCAAGTTGAAACATCACCATATTTGACATCATATGGATTATATATCATATTCTAGAGATAGTGATGCATTTTCATAATTTTAGGTCTTCATTTGTTATTTATTACTCATGAAATAAGAATTTTACAAATTACATGATAAAACTGAGATTAGTGCATCAAATGTATGATATTATGCTTCCATTGTGTTCTACGCATTTTTCTAAGAATTTCGGATTTGTATTTTTCTGACAATGGAGCTGATTACTAGGAATTTTACAAGATCTGACAATTTATTGAGTTTTTACCTTTTGTGGACAATCAAAGGCCACCACATGTCCATGTGGGGGTGCGACTTCACTTGATGTCCATCTAGTTCAGCTTTAACCTGGCTGGTTCATGTCTGGTTCATTACTACTAGACTGGGTCAGCCTTCTCCTTTCTTCCTTCTCATGATCAGTTGCACGACGCCCGCGTGAGACCATCACATGTCTTTGTTCTGGCGGCCACGATAGTCCTTTCTCCTGGGTGTATCCCTCTTCTCTCAGTCCATGAGGGAGCATCGTCTCAAGAATTCTACTCCAGCGACCGATCAACAGAGCAGAGATGCTCCTTCTCACCCCAATCTCCTACGCTCCAGCTGTCGCAACAAAGAAGAGGTGCCTCCCTATAACCTCTTATGGCTGCTTGGAAGAGATTTGCGGCTCTATCTTGCAGAACCTGTGGAGGCCGCCCCCACAAGGTTCTCTTTGACTAGAACTTGCCTCCAAGTCCGCCACTGTTGCCAGCATGTGGCAAGTAGTTGTTACGGATCTCACCTCCTCAAGTTGGCCGCCGCCAGAGATGCTAAGGCAGATTAGAAGAAGTGATCTCCCTCTAATGCCACTGATAGACCCTCCATGCCATCGATCTCCCTCTATCACATGACATAGCCATGGAGGGGAAGATCTTTGATGAGAGAGTCATGATCTCCTCCTCAGTCCCTACTGTGCGCTAGGGTACCAGTCTCTGGTGTGCAATCTGTCACCAAACTATTCTCCTCTTCCTCTAGTTTGCATAGCTTCTACCATCCACGTTGATGATTTATCTCTATTCCAGAACTTTTCTTCGCCCTTCCTTCTATTTCTCTACTTGTCCTTCCTTCTTCCATACAGACTGTGTGTTATGGTGGAGAGCATGGCTGAGAAGAGTGTGGAACTCACAAAACTCACCATGAACTAACTTCTATGAGGGGTTGTTTGACTCCTCTCCTCATGTCGAAGGTAATTGCATGGTCTGATGCCTTTCACCCCACAACAGGTGATCGTGGTTGTGTGGGAAAGTGCTAACCTCCTTTCCCCATGACCTCCCAATGGTTCCAAGGTAGATGCTGACCAGCTAGATATGCACCATCCAATCACATGGAAGTCTAGGATTAGTATTACTCAGGGCTGATCCGTGTCATCTGAAGTAGACCCTACTCGTTTACACATTATCAAGGTTGTGTGACATCTTTAATATATGGCCCTAAGTACACCTTGGTTCTGATTGATCAACTCCTCAAATATACACATTATTGTATCCTTTTCAAACCTAGATAACTTCCCCTAGGCATGTCCTAATGTCACCAAAATTTAACTATAGTCTTATAACAACTTAGACTACATTATATTCAAATTTGTTGACAAAACTCAACTATTTGATCATCCAATTAAATTCCTCAAAATGATATAAACTTTGGGATATTAATCTTGAAATCAACATCAATCAACACTCAAACTTCACAAAACACTTAGAAACCTCAATGCAAGTCAAACTCATAAGATTCACTTGTCTTACTAAAAATTTAGAGATTCTAAAAATTTTAGTGCATCACATACTATACACCTTAAAAGAAATTTCATCCTCAAAATTAAGCGAAAATCTGGTCTTTCACATCATATACATCTTAAAAGATTTTTTTACTCGAAATTAAGCCATCCTCTTACTTCAAGGAAAAACCAAAAGGTCTTCATCCATATGTTGGACACCACTCTATGTGCAACATATCCAAAAACAAAGCCCCATAATCATATCCAAACCACTATTAGGAGGTTTTAAAGCATCTAAGGTGAAACACCCCTTCATAAAAGATTGAAAAAAATGGCATAGAAATTATGGTTATGTCATGACATATCTCATATGTTAGGGTTGCATCATTATCTTTACCCATGCATTAGGGTTCCCACTTCATATTACCATTTTGTAAGGGTGTTAATAAAATTAACCCATTATCTCAAGGTTTCATCAACATTTTATTGAGCTAATTGTTAAAACATGTTCAACATTAACATATGCCTTTTAGGAGGGAGTTAACTAAAGTTAACCCACTTTATCCATCTATATCATATCAAGGTGTCATAATCGTTATGTTGTGCTAACTCTCAAACTATATTTTTCATCTTCATTAAGAACTCAAATTAACACCTCATGTAACATGTTTCATTCATATGATCTTATTTCATTGCTCATAATAAATTGCAACATTTACTAGTGATTTGGTCACAAGATTAGCCAACAATATCACATTATTATCATTATTCATCACAAGATTAGCCAACAATATCACATTATTATCATTATTCATGTATATGGTTAACCATTTATGCATTGATATCTATTAAACCATCTCTAGGTTTCCATCATATCATGTCTATATATCACGTCTCATTATTAGAACACATCCTTACATATATTATACCACGGTTGTGCTAAACAAACTTATACAAGTGGCTTGTCAAAGACATATCAAAACTTCATCTAGTCCAAAAGAGGTCCTAACCCTTATCATGAGGGTAGTGTCATGCTCACTCTCTCTGAGCTAACTCACCTCTATGAGTATCTCATATGCATATAGTTTATCTTTTCTCTCTGATCAGGGGTTATTAGGTATATCTCATTGACACTGGTTGATTGCTTTACTAGCTCTAGCCACATAAGCACAAACCAAAACATGCTATGACATTTTATTGATAGGTTTTATACCCATGAGAAATGCTTACCCAAAACTGTCTCTATATATACACCACTAGAGTCCTACATGGGTAACCACCAACTCGAACATGAGGCTTCACAGAAACTAAAACACTTACCTCCTTCTATATCTTGGGACTCTCTCTCGCTCACCCAGATGGTCGATACTCATATTCTTATTCACTTGCACATATATAACCAGCCTCTCTCTGACTCTAGGATTTGGTCCTGTAAAGGACATTTAGAGTTCAACAATACTATAGGAATCACACATAGAGAAACTCAACTCGTTCACTTAGGAGTAGTCTAGTTTAGGACATATCATATCACATATCTCATAATTTACATATCTTGGAGTTTAGGTTCTCTGACCTTCTCCCTCTTGGTTTCACTCTCTCTGAAGCTAACCCCAAAACTGGTCCTAACACTAAAGGTCCTCCGTTATAAAAGAGCTTGAGGCTCATGCTGATTCACATCCTTGTCTTAACTTAACATATCTTATCTCATAAAAATCCTAGATACTTGCATCATCACAACTAATCTTGCATCCTCAAAATTGAACTTAAGTCCTCAAAGACAAACATATATCATCATAAGCTATCTTATATCATCTCTAGACAACTTAGCTCATCATCTATCTTATTTGAGCTATTCCATCTATCACATACTCCAACAAGGCTCTAGAAATCTAATCCAGGACTACTCTCTCTTCTAGACTGATGTCACTCACTTTCACCTAGGTTGCATGACCAACTCCTACTCGTACATGTGTGGGGACACATTTTTGTAATACTTACATATACTAAAATAGTATATAATTTTTCTCCGATAAAACATGCGTCAGAGAAAACTACCAAGGTTCGATCCGGTTGGAATCAAAAACCAAATCTAGAAAATGAGTGTCCCACACATAGTAGAGAACACAGTGTCATGAAAACTAGTGAAATGGGTGAGAACATGGTGTGGACTAGTGTATCTACCCTAGACAATGAGCACTATATGTCTAGGATTTCTTTTCCCTTGATGCACAATATTTCCAAATAATGCAACGTCCCATACTGATGCACTATAAGGAAAGAACGACATCTAAGGACCTGCTATACAACAAGCACGAGTCTAGACCTAGTTCTCTGACATCTAGGTGCTAACCTAGAGTCTAGGTCAAATCTAGTCTCTAAAAGACAACTAATCTAACCCTAAAGATTTTTAAGCTTCAAGGTTTTCTTTAGTTTGAGTTGCACAATGAGAAAATGTCATGCTTTGCTATTGTTCATGCTTTGATACAACCTGTGACATTCCCAAATTTTCTAAAACTTAATCTGATGTGTGACGTCCAAATTGAATCCCTCACCTCTGCAAGAATCCCAATTTAAACACCCCATACTAGGCTAAGAAGTAGAGAATCAAGGGAGTTAGAAGGAAACAATCAGTAGCACATGTACATGAACAATAATAAAACCATACAACACATGTTCACCATTCAACATATAATTACAACATGAATTGTTATAACATTTGATATTACATATTGAACAACAAACTTTTTAGTATACATGTACTACCACTAAACAATAGGATCTTAAGACAACAGGTCCACCTGTACATCAGCTCACCACACAACTATCAACTATCCTAGTTCTTTAAGAGCACATATCTACAACCTAAACAAAAGATTAAATGTGGTACACGTCAGCACAATATTCAAGAATATTTTACTGAGTATGCATACATATCTTTTCTATACTTCTCATTACTAATCTTGGAAATAAGATAAAATTAATACTTGGCAGTTATAAAGAAATATATGAAAAACATATACTTGCACAAAGATGTTCATTAACAAAAGAGAACACATATTTTAAGCTCATTTTCCATCATATATCCATACATTGACCGCCAAAGGTTCTGATGCATTCTCTTAACTCTCAAGGAGCTCAAGATTAAGGCCTTTATGATCTCCTACCAAAGAGTTAGATCATATGCACAATGTGACCGAATACTAAAGAGTTAAGTCACTTCCAAGCACTATACTACCAAAGAGTTTAATGCTTTCATATAATGGAACATATGTATTATGTCTCATGTGTTCATAGCCATAAGTATGGAAAATCAAGCAACATATCATGCAATAACAATCATTTCATCCAATATCATATGCCTAGTATTTTACTACACATATAACACAAGCATATTGTATAATAAGCCAAGTAAGAAGTAATGGCGTACCTTGAAAAGAGACATTCTAAATCATATTCCTGATGTAATATATATCTTCTTGGCCAAACCCTGATTAAGAAAAGATCATTTACCATCATCAGGTTCCCATCATCTTAACCCTAGTTATATCCATTTTAGGGTTTACTTAACTCATTAGGATGTTCCCACTTTTACTTGTATTCTTATCTTAGAATTATCTTACTGATGTCATTTTCCATATTATGTCTCATTATCCAATAATCAAGTTTTGCATTATTATGTGGACATGTTAACCCTAGTTTATATCCATTAACCATATTAGGATTACAACACATGTATTAAGGGTCATTTACATATAACATGAATTATGTGTGTCTAACTGATATCAAACTTACATATTATCTTCCAGTTACTGATATGAGCTTACTCTGTAATTTTCGGGGTTTCTTGAGCATATTTGTAATTATTATAAACTAATGAGGATTATTAACACTAATTAGCATGTAAAGCAAATTAAATGATTTTGGGTTGAATCATCACCATATTTGACACATGGATTATATATCATATTCTAGAGATACTGACACATTTTCATAATTTTAGGTCTTCATTTGTTATTTATTACTCATGAAACAAGCATTATACAAACTACATGATAACATTGATATTAGTGCATCAAAATCTTGATATTATGCTTCCATTGTGTTCTATGCATTTTTCTGAGAATTTCATTGTATTATTGGTATTTTTCTAACAACAGAGCTAATTACTAGGAATTTTACAAGATCTGATAATTTATTGAGGTTTTACCTTTTGTGGCCAATCAAAGGCCGCCACGTGTCCACATGGGCGGCTTCACTTGTTGGCCATCTGGTTTAGCCTCAACCTGACCGATTCGTGCCTGGTTCACATCCACCAGACTAGGTTGGCCTTCTCCGTTCTTCCTTCTTGTGATCAGCCACACGACGCCCACGTGAGACCATTGCAGGTCTTTGTTGAAATTTGGATATAATATGTATAACTCAATCGTTCATTTTTGTGAAAAATTTCAGAATTTTTGGATGTTCTTTGAAAGTCATTCTCGGTCGAGATATACTTCAACAGACGATGCTGACCAAATGTTGTTCAGTAGTATATTGTTTAATTTTTAATTATTTATTGGTAACACCAAATGATCTGAAATTTTAACTGCACATCTAAAACTCAATTATAAACAACATGTAAAATGTTAATAATTTTTGGATGCGTTTAGACCTTATCAGTAGATGAATTACAGTAACTGACATTTCTACAGAATTCTGGATAGCAGTGCACTATTCTATTTTTATTTATTTAATCGGAGATTTAATGATCTAAAATTTTAATTGAAGCTTACTAACTCAATTATACATAACATGCTAAATTATCATAATTTTTGGAGAAGCTTTGATATCTAAAACACACGAATTACATAAACCTTTTTATGACAGAAAAATTTGCTGAAATAAGAAAAAGTTTAGTGAGGGGTCAAAGTGCAATTGACCCAAGCATCTCAATTGCTCTATATGATAAACCTAATACACAAGGAGATATCATAATTCGTGGTTCAATCCAGAGAAACGAAATCCTAGAGAGAGAGGGAGAGTTAGGGTTTGAGAGGAGAAAATGATGGAGATGCTGACCTAGGGTTTTGCTGTCCGAAATCATGTAAGTTTAGCTTCTTTGGATATAGTTTTATGGTGAATCTTCTCTCACATGTCAAAATTATGTCCCTCATCTGATTTGATCCAAAATGGTATCAAAACTTCCCCTTTTCTCACTCTTTCTTCATAATTCCTCATTTCTAGGGTTTCCGAGTTGAAAGGAAGAAGAATCAGGTGAATTGCTAGGGATTTGATATGGATTCAAGATTTTTAGATATGGAATATGCTTTTAAGGTGCTTTCACACCTTAGGGTGAGTGGGAACTTCCTTTAAATAGTATATTGCATGAAAATTGGTTAAATCATCCATAATCTTTAATTGCTTAGTATGTGACTACAAACCCTGAATTGTCTATTTGTTCTAAGTTGTTGCAAAATGATATGAAATGGATTCTTCCTATGTTTGGATGAATTTTAGATGATAAAATCATATTAGAAATGTATACAATACATCGTAATGAGAATTCCCTAAGTATTCACAGAGGTTATAAGTATAAACTGAAATATAGGGAATTTGTCTATGACTGAAATTTGCTGTATAAGTAAATATACGATGATCAATTGTACAATTCTAGCATATATGAGCCAAGTTGATATGCGTTTAGTTTATTTAAGAAATTTCAATCTGCATGCATGCATGGTATATGGATTACTCAGTAAATTACAATGTTTTTGAGTATACTGCTCTGTCAGGTCTAGAATGATATTCATGTTGTGATTTGAACTGCAATTAAATAGACGAGATGCCATAGAAATACCAGAGTCGAGTATAAGTAAGAAAAAGGTTCAACATAGTAAGAGTTTTCTAGGAAATAATGAAATTATAGATTTAAGGGCCATGACACCGTAGAACCCCTATGTGAGGTCTGCGCCTTAGGGGTGAAACGACCTAACCCTGGCAATGTCCAGTATACGAGGGTCGGAACGTGCTATCAGGTGGCACAGGGGACGAAGCCTAGTGGAAGTCTCCTTAAATTATAGTTTGCAGTGTCCAACATCAACCAGAAGTCCTGGTGGCACTAGAGTACAAAAAAGCATGTCCAACATCAACCAGAAATCATGGTGGCACTAGAGTACAGAAAAAGCCAAGAGGTGGTTTGACTCTCTACATGTGTGCTCAGGTTAGAGGAGGAGTCCAGTTTAGGCCAGAGAGCCATTTCCCTATTGCAGACCACCGCTAAGTCTTATATGGTGTGATCGTAGTGCACTGCGAGTCTTCATATGTAGAGTACATTGCATATGATCAGGGCATAATAAAATGAATGAGAGGTCAAACAAGTGTGTACAGTTATTCAATTATTCTTTGTATGTTTCTAAATTATTAGTTCTCTTTATGATCAATCAAGCAATTCATATATTGATTCAGTCTTATAGATATCTAGAGTATCCTACCATATTTATGATTGTCAATTATTAGACTCTTTAAAGCTTACTGCTGTTATAATTGATATCAGTTGCTCAAAAGTATATCTGTAATTATATCAGTGCTTTAGACTGTTTTTTTGAAGTACTCATTTATTGAGTAAGTAGGCTCACCCCTCTACTAAATTTTTTTAGGGAAATCACATGGACTTGAAGAAGATATCATTACATCAGAGTAGATATGCCATAAGAGTTAAGTCTAAGTATAGTTAAGTTTAGTTGGTCCCTGTCACTCTAGGTCCTTGTATAGATGTGAGAGAGTTCTAAATGATGTTTTGTATGTTTGTTTCCTTAATAAGAGAGAATGCAAATGATTGTCATGTCGTATGTACATGAAAGTGTGAGAAACATAATGAATGTATGGATGTGTATCATTAATGCTGAGATTACATTAGAGAAATAAAAGTTTAATTCTCTTGTAAAGTTAGTTTATGTGGTTCAATGCGAGAAAACAAAAAGTTTGAAAAAGAAGAAAAAGTTAAGGATGATCTTTGTATTACGTTAAATCCTCAATTTATATCCTAATCTCATGATTAGTGGTAATTGTGAGATCGGGGTGTAACAATTATGATCTCTTCCTCGATTCCTACTGTGTGCTAGGGATACTAGTCTCTAGTGTGCAATATGTAGCCAAACTCTTCTCCTCTTCCTCTAGTTTGCATAGCTTCTTCCATCGACGTTGATGATTTATCTCTATTCTAGAACTTCTCTTCACCCTTCCTTCTATTTCTATACTTATCCTTCCTTCTTCCATATGGACTGTGTGTTACGGTGGAGAGCACAACTAAGAAGAGTGTGGAGCTCGTAAAACTCACCACGAACTGACTTCTATGAGGGGAAGTTTGACTCCTCTCCTCATGCCAAAGGTAACTTCATGGACTCCCATGCCTTTCACCCCACAATCAGTGATCATGGCTGTGTGGGCAAGCACTAACCTCCTTTCCCCATGACCTCTGAACGGTTCCAAGGTAGATGGTGATCAGCTGGATATGCGTCGCCCGATCACATTGAAGGCTAGGATCAATATTACTCAGGGCTGATCCATTTCATATGAAATGGACCCTACTCATTTACACATTATCAAGGCTGCATGACATCTTTAATATACGACCCTAAGTATACCTTGTTCTGATTGATCAAATCCTCAAATATACACATTATTACATCCTTTTCAAACCTAGATAACTTCCTCTAGGCATGTCCTAATGTCACCAAAATTTAACTATAGTCTTATAACAACTTAGACTACATTTATTAAAATTTGGTGACAAAACTCAACTACTTGATCATCCAATTAAATTCCTCAAAATGACATAAACTTTGGGATATTAATCTTGAAATCAACATCAATCAACACTCAAACTTCACAAAACACTTAGAAACCTCAATGTAAGTCAAACTCACAAGATTCACTTGTCTTACTAAAAATTTAGAGATTCCAAAATTTTAGTCTATCATAATCATGTCTATGAGTAACATGCAAAGAACAACTAGAGATCACTTCTCTAGTGATAAATGAGTGTGTTGCACTCGTGTCAATCAAAACACACACACACACACACACACACACACATATATATATATATATATATATATATATATATATATATATATATATATATAAGCAAGAAGAAGACAAATCAGAATGAAATAAGTCCATCTAACCTATCACAACTCGTGGGTTGAATACTCCTTCCGACTGACCCATCATGTAGAATTGAGTCATTGCCTATTGTCAACCCCTTCCTCTACTGGCTTGCCTAAAAGAACTAGCTTGCAATGCATGGCAGTGTCCTCTGCCACTGTTGGAATGCAATCATTGTTGCGACCCTTGTTGACTTTGTCTCAGTTGTTAGGTAACCTCTTCATCGTTTATTGGTCAAAACCACTTGGTATGCCCAAGTAGTCAACACTTGTAGCAAGTCTTGCTCTCATATCATGGCCTATATGACTCTATCATAGACACTGATGCATCACTATGGGATCCTGCTAGTGGAAAGATATGACCTCTACCTCTACTTGGTGACCACTATGACTGACTTGTTGATCTCTGTTGTGATGGTGGTGTTGAAAACCTAGGCTTCTTAAAGCCCTCAGACAGTTGTCCTTGATATTGTGCATTCCTCTTCTTGGCCTTTGTCTCACGCTTCTCCACAATTGATCACTCCACCCTCCTAACTGACTCCACAAGCATGGCAAACTTCTCTTTGTTCTCTAGCGATGACACCAACATTGTCAACTCTGCGCTCAAACCCTTCTCGAACTGTCTGATCCTCTCCTTGTTTGTATCTACCATATGAGGACAAAACCTCATAATCTCCATGAACTTAGATTCATACTCGTTGATTGTCATAAATCATTTCCAAATCTTCTCAAACCTTCTTGTCCATATAGGTCTATGAAAAGTACCGACTCATGAAATCCCGTCAGAACTCTTCCCACACCATGCCTTTTCTCCTCTTCTATGGCCCACCAGTAGCCAACACTCCCCTTCAACAGATATACTACATGCTTCACTTTATCCTCTTCAGGGATGTTAAGGATCTTGAAGGCCTTCTCCAGCTCTATCAGCCACAAATATGCATCCATCAGGTGTGCCATACCTGCATACTCAACTGCCCCTACATGCCTCAACCTTTCAAAGGTCTTCCCCGAACCCAAAGATTCCACATTTGGGACTGCCGCTTTTGCTTGGGGTGGGGGCATTCTGTCCGCCATATGCGTCATCGTGGCCATGATCTATCCAAACATGGACTGAAAATTAGGAATGGCCACCATAGCTGGGTCAAGTTGGGGCATCTTAGGTACAACATCCACCCTCTCTTGCCTCATGGCACCACCACATGGTGCAACATCACTACTCTCAACAACATGTTCTTCATGTTCTCCAACCATCTTCTCTTCTCTTCTTCTTCTTCTTCTTCTTCTTCTACATAAGTAGAAGTTATCATAAGATAGACCGGAGGACACTAAAATAGACACAAACCTAGTCCTATGTCCATGTAGACTCAGTGAACCTAAAGCTCTAATACCAACTAAACTGTGACACCCGACGTGCAACAAAGAATGATTACTCAAAACAAAATGTGGAACTAATACTAATGAACTAGGTTACCCGATAAAATAGGGAATTAAAACCAATTTATCCTGAGCACAAAAGCAGAAACTTATCACATATGAGCCCACATGAAGCGACATGTATTATATAACATGCCATAAAGATGTACACATCACGGTTCAAGGCTATCATGGAACAAACCCATTACAAGATGTAACATTTTCACATATATACAAACCATATATGCACAACCATGGCTCACTGCCAAAACTTGTGTTGATATACAAAGCCACCAAAAACCTCCCCAAGGACCTGAGAGTACATAGGCAAAACATAGGACTCTACTAAAAATACTAGAAGCATGTCCAACCTTTTAACACCTATTGTTCCTCTTGCTACTCAGCCTCAACTATACAATCTCTACCTTGTCGTGCAATACCACCTAAAAGATGTTGAAACCCATGGGGTGAGACCAAATGTTCTAGTGAGAAATATAACTCTTTGCCACGACTATTGTAAGCATAGATAAACTTAAAGCAGCAAAATAACATATATTATTAGGTTGAGCATATTCAACTAAATGATATGTATTAAGCCATTAACATTGTTTAAGCAGTTTAGGCATCTCCAACTAAGCGCTCGAACATCTTATATTTTAAGAAGGAATATGAAGAATGTGAATAACAATTGATTTCTCTTACTGCATTATAATTCAAGAAATCAATACAAAGCAAAGGCAAGAGGTCAACCAATGTGAATCTATTTTGACCCTAAGCAAATATACTACACGATAGTGTTACATCTTTTATTTGCCTTGAGGATTTGAGTCATACCACTCAAATCCAACCAAGCATTGTGAAGTCAAAATCGGTGCCATAAAGGATCAGCGAAAGAGCCGCAATCCATGATCTTCTCATGTACTACTCAGTCAGTTTGAGTCTACACCATAGTGACATATAATCAAACTGCAAAGACAACAACGTATAGTCACATCTATAGTCATGTAAAGACAACAACTCATAGTCAAAACTATGATCCTATAGAGACAACAACTCTTAGTCAAAACTATGGTCCTGCAAAACACCTAGCCCGCCTTGGTACATGTCATGACACTAGAAGCCATGGTATATAACCCAATCACTGAGGCACAACTACAGTTATCCTCTATCACATCATATCACATGCTCATCACCGAGACCCGACCGCAATCATTCTCAAAACACTTGGGATCAAGATGTCAAGGACTCATGGTCACTTACACCTTGCATACTCAACAATATGCACTTCGGGTTTCCATTGGGAATACTAGTTTCACCATCTAGCAATGTATTGACATTGAAGATGGATCTATAGCACAAGGCACCTACATGATTGGGGTTTCACTTGATTAGTTAAGCCAATTAGGTATCTTTTAGCGTTAATCAAGTTACAATGTACAAACCCTAAATAAATTCTATGAAACTAAGGGTATGTTACAACTCTAGAACATATAAAATGTACAAAGTAAGAACTTGTCACATCATCACATGATACCACTGCCTTACAAGGCCATCAACATCATCTCATCACTAGGAGATTTCAATCCCTCATCACCAACATTGGAGGATATCACCTCACACTAGGCATTGAGCCCCTAACAGGTCATAAGACCCATCACACAATTCATGTATCACATCATTATCTCAACATATATTAGCATGGCTCGCAAAAGCTCACAATCATTTCTCTATATCACATAAGCATCACCATAGCAATTACTAGCTATGATTTTCAATCACCTGCATGGTTAGGATCATACAAGTAGGAGAGAAAAACAATGCATCATCACTACATACTATGACATTGCACAAGGTAGACAACTATATCATGGTCCCACCTTAGGGTTAGGGTTTCAACAACACATCTGATTAGGGTTTTACATCACAGCACTATCAGCAAACCCTAGGTATCTCTCCTTCCCACATTCTTGGAACATATAGGTTAACCATCATCATCACTTCTCCGCAACACTAAGGATCAACATGCTCAAGCAAAACCATCAACTCAAGAGAGTAAGAGATAAAGAGGTTAGGTGGTTTAAGAACATGCATCATGATGGTCCAAGGAAATGGCCAAGACCAGTGACCAAGCATCTCCATAACACACCAGTGGTCAAAGAAGACTTCACCATGGTCAAAGGAACATCAACGACCAAGACTAGTGACCAAACCACAAGCTAGGGTCAATGACCAAGGCACAAACCAAAACCAAATGGTCAAAGGGAAACAACACATTCAATGACCAAAGCACTAACTTGGTCAGCGACCCAAGAACCAACTAGGTCAGCAACCCAAGCACTAACTAGGTCAGTGACCCAAGCACCAACCAGGTCACTACCAAGGCAAAACTAGCGACCAAAAGCACCACAAACCATCCACCAAAACACACTCAATGGCCAAACAAGAGCATCAACAAAAACCATCACCAACACTTAGAAAAATGTGGTCGAAATAGGTGATTCACACCAAGCTAACATATTCACCAAAACAGCCATATACACTAAGAAACCCAAGCATCACTAGAGGTGAAACATCAAGAAAAACAATGACCACCCAAACCCTAAACTAGCATCACATGAGATCAATATTAGAACCATGAGTTGAAGGATGAAGACCCAAGATAGAGCACAAGCAAACAGAACCAAACTCCACCTCATACAAGGTAACCGATCCAAGAACCAAGATAACAAAGCTGAGGTTAAGTTGCATGCAATACCATCATCATCTCCATCATCTAGATTTCGGCCACATGAATTAGGGTTTAGATAAAGAAGCAACTACATGCAAGATCATAAAAGGAACATTACCCTAATCAAAATATTATTACCAGAAGCAAGTAATCACGTTTTAAAAGAGTTGTATGTAGGATTAAAGTGCAATAATAGTAGGGGAAGAGAGTTATATAACCTTCCTTAGATGATGGTTGCACCACCTCCAAGCAAGAAAC
The DNA here is from genome assembly GCA_963693085.1 of Alisma plantago-aquatica. Taxonomy (NCBI): domain Eukaryota; kingdom Viridiplantae; phylum Streptophyta; class Magnoliopsida; order Alismatales; family Alismataceae; genus Alisma; species Alisma plantago-aquatica. Next base: position 149,065,775 of record OY856410.1, on the reverse strand, counting down.
TCCAAAGACAAGAGAAACCATAGCTTTGATATCCTCAACAATCAAGCTAGTTACCACCTCAAAAGAGAAGAGAAAACCCTAGGTTAAAGGGTTATAAAGGGAGATCTAAAACCCTAGGCCGAAAAGAACCAAAAGAGAGAAAGGGAGAAGAGTTCCTCCACTCAAATTGAACACTAACTTGGTAGCACCAAGGATTCGGTCCAAGAGCAAAGAGTACCTCCTCTCAACTTGAGTACTACCTTGGAAAAACTAAGGATTCAACCCAAGAGAGAAGAGTATCTCCATGCCACACAAGCATCACCATGGACGCTCCATGGATTCAGCTAAGAGAGAAGGGAGAGGTAGGGTTTTGCAAGGAAACAAAATCAAGAGGTTGGATCACTTACCAAGGATCAAAGAACAACCAAAGATCACCAAGGAAGAGTAGCTCTAATCTTGGATCACCACATGCAAAGGATCTCGGCCACCAAGCACCAAGGATGAACTCCTTCTCAACCAAGTAGACAAGGGCCAAACTCAAGGAAGGAGAGAGGGTAGATATAGTGCAAAAGGATCATAAGCATGAAAGAAAAGGGTAAATATACCCAAGGGAAGAGAGAGGTGAAAGAGATTAGGTGTCATGCACATAAGTGCCACTTGTCCACCAATGAACAAACATGCATCCACAAAAACCATGCAAACCACTAAGGTCATAAAAAATAAGAAAGGCCAGTGACCTCACTTGCTCCTACATGATCACTGGTCAAAGGAAACACATGGTCACAAAGAAACCAAGCGACCCAAGGCATCCAAAACCCTATGTCAAGTGACCCAAGATAGAGCTCTACACATCTACGTCTGTAGGCATTTCAAAGCACCATCAAAACTTCATTAAAACATAGGGAAACCACCAACGAACATCTAGGATGGTCACTGAAAGACCAAGAACTCAAACGGTCAACATCAACATAGGGCATCAAAGCAAACCCTATAAACCATTCTCAACATATCACCACTTCTCTCCTCATCAAACCAAGGCACAACAAGGCACCCTAAAGCACTATTCTCTCTCTCATGATGCCAAGGTATTAAAGTTACAACCTACATGTGACAAATTACAAGATAACCCTTTAACATGGGTAAATTGTAAGTTGGTTCAAACAAGCACATATATAGCAAAGTTCAAACATCATCCAAATAAGACCAAACTAAAAATTTAAGCTTGTCACATGTTATTAAAGCATCTCAATAGATTAGATTAAGGTTTAAGCATCTTATTAAGCAAAACAAGCACACTCAAGCACTAACATAGGTCAGGGTCCTTACAACATGTCTATGTTTTCTTTCTACTCTGTCATTCTGTTCATGTGTATAAGGACACCTAAATAGATGTGTGATGCCTTGATTCAAAATAAAAGCTCAAAGAATGTGATTTATAAACTCTCCTCTACAACCAGACTGAAACACCTTAGGCTTAGTGTTGAATCGATAATCAACCATTTTACATAAATGAATAAAGCATTACAAAATATCAAATTTATTCTTTAATGGACAGAACCACACATGTGTTGGTATGTATGCCCAGAGAGGCAATCATATGATGATTGTAATGGCATAGTATGCACATGATTTAATTAATAAATAAAGGTTATTTATTTTTATTCAGTTATGATATAATGATGTAACATAATAAATGTCTAGAGAATGATGTTACTCAATGATCTATGTCTTTAAGTACGTGACTTGAATAATGAGATCATACATATGTTAAGAGTAAATACATTCTCAATATGTCCTTTGTAAGGCCCCGAAACTTGTTTAATGAGTTGAATAAACTTAATTACCATAATTTAATGCTTAGTGCATCATTAAGTTGATTAAGTTGAATTAAGTACTCATTGATGCAATTAGTGCTTTGATCGAGTGTTACAGTATAATTAGGATGATTTCTTTCCTTGAGTTTGTAGAGGATCTTGTGCTTGAAAAGTTGCAAAAGAAATCATTAGATTTGGACCTACAGAGAGAAAGTTATGAGGGTTTCAATTTTCGGGATTGAATATGCAATTTTCCCATTAATTAGCTTTATAACCCTTATTCTCCTTTCTCCCTTATCCCCTCACCCGATCATTTTCCAGAACAACAAAAGTGGCACCCCAGGCAGACAGCTTGATCGGTTAGCTGAGGGCGATTCTAGGGCTCCCTAGCCCCGTCTCTAGTAGCACCTTCTCCACCCTTCCTCTACCCTTCTTCCTATTGCTCACCCTAGCGGCACCCATCACCAGCTGCCCTAGCAAGGAGAAGCCATGGCTGACCAACACAACAACAGTTGCTCCCCGATCAACAGTAGAAAGGCGTCCGTTTAGGGCATCACATCAAACAACGACTTCGCCCAAGAGGCCATGACACAAATCTACAACACCCTGCCTCCTTTTTTTGCCACCTGCACCATGAAGCAGTAGGGGTGTCGTCCCCTTTTTGCAACCGCAGTTAGCAGCGCTGGCCAGCAGCAAGGTGGCCGGCCAGAGGCCGTTTTGGTGCAGCAAACACCATGAACCAACAACTATGAGTTCATCTTTGAGGTCTAAGCTTGAATCCGCAGCCCTAGCTGCATTCCTAGATTGTTTCCTCCACCTGTGCATGAGAAGCTTCTGTTCGGTTGCAATAGGTCCAAAGATTGGGCAAATCCAAGGTTGAAGATGACTTGTGAATGCCCGAAAACAGGCGTCTGGATGCAATTCCAATCGAATCCGGACGTTTTGAACCGCGGTGAGTAGAATCTCACTCCCATTCGCACGATTTAACTCAAATAATCAAACGTTTCAGTTAAAAGTTGTGTTATTCGTAGATGTCAGTGTTAACCCGGGTGCTGGGAAGTTTCGACACCACTCGACTCCTAATTTGCACGTCTAAATTATTAACGCCTGCTCGACACTAATTAGTTGACTGATATGTGCAATGGGATTTAGTGAAATGACACTATCAATCGAACCTAGTTTACTCAATTAAATGTCAAAATCATTAGTGCACAACCAGAAAAATGTTCCATAGTAGAATTTGCTCTAAAGCTCTAAAACCCTACCTTTCTCACTCCTTATGTTTAGGATTTGCTCATTTGATGAAGAAAGGTGCTAGATGGACGAATTCATAGCTTATTCTTGGATTTATTCTGTGTGTGGTTCCATATTCTCATTAGAAGCAAGTTTTATAACTTGCTCCACGTTTATTGCTTACCATAAGCTTTCTAGATCATGTTTTTGCTTGAAAATGATGATCCATGCACTAAAAAGCTATGCTTGACTTGGATTTTGATTTTTATAATGTTCCCTATTCTGATTTCAGTTATATATGAACCTGTGATCAGGTGTATGTTATTCCCAAGGTATAATGTGACTTGGATCAGGTTGTTTTGACAACCTATGGTGCTAAGCACCTATCAAACAATTGTCAATTTTAGGGTTTAAAGCTGATTTCTTCTATAAACCATGACCCAACGATGGTACCATTGCAACAACCCTATGGTGTTGTATTCATAACAACTGATGGTCGTGATCAAGGGTGTCAAATGATGGTGACAACCTATGGTCATCCCTTAAGTCAGGTTTTGGATCAATTAGAAGTATAATGATCAATCATTAAGTACACTACCGATGATATCAATCAATGAGGACATCAACTTTATATTTGATGCTGATTAATGAATATATTGTTGATCTAACAACCTATAGTGATTTAATGATGATGGATAAGGTCTCTACAATCTATAGTGAGTTAATCATATAGTTTTAGCATCAATTGAGACTTAGACCAATGGTTTCTTGGGTCACTTGATGCAATGGTCAGACCTATACTGTAATTGATAGTTTTAGCATGTGAACTTGACCCAATCGTCGAGATCTACTGTTTATTCCTCCATTAAGGTGGAATGATGGCTAATGTAATATGTTGGTCCTAATAATGTGATTTAGATTGTTTCCTTTATATGATCAACTTAAGGAGCTTAATTGTTGACAATGGATGGCTTGTTTTAACTGAATAGTTGATTGTGGGTTTTACCCTACTCTCAATGGAACTTTTTATGTTGTTAATCAAGGGATGTATAGGGTTAGATGGTGACTCTTTCTAGAGCACAAATCAAGGACTTCATAGGTGGTTTATCTAAGGTGTTTACTTATGTAAACAACCAAAGGTCTTACCTTTTAAACGTCTAATGGTTCAGGGTGACATTGTGGTATGGTGATATGGGTTGAATGATGATGGAACAAATGGATGGTTACCCTTAATAAGTTAGTCTTAACTATTCACTCATATGAATAAAAGGGATGATAACCATATTATGTTGATATGTAACCCTAATTAGGTATAGCTTGTTATACCTAGCTTTAATATAACTAAATGATGGTAATTGGGTATGAATAGTCCTTGAATGATTAATACAACCATGAAGTACTCTATTATTGTTGAAACCCTAGTATGCTATAACCTTATGGTTACACCTTGATTTATGTGTGGGTTCATACTTGAGAATAGTATGGAATGTGATGGTTATGCTTCACCTTATGCATCCATGATCCAATGGGGATGCCGTGAGTTAGGGTTTGGGTATGGGTGCTGATTAGTAACATTGATATAATTTATCATGCTGAACCTAACTCTAATGCAATTAGATAAAGATGAGTATTCATGTTTAACATTCTTATATGATAGAATGATGGTAGAATAACCTCCTTACTATGATCATAACCTTGATATGTTAATTGGTGGTTATTATATCTACATGGTTGATACTTTCTTAAGCTAAACATGTGCATAATGAATATGATGAGAGTTAATCATATCTAGATTCCTTTCATGATGATGTAATAAAGGAATGTTCTTAATGTTAATATAACCCTACTATGATTGTTGAATATCTCCTAGCTCATTAATGCAATATTGTGTTGATCTGGTGTATGAAATGTAAGTAATATTGTTGAGCCTTGTTATAAGGCATGCAAAGATAATGATGATCTTGCAGGGAATAGTATGATGGTCTTAATGACCCTTTGGGCATGGTTGAGCCCTGAATGAGGTGTGATCCTCTTATGTTGATAAGGGTTGATACCCTGTGATATTGTGAAAAGGATTTATATCTTGTTATAGTATGATGATTAGTGTGGTATCATGAATGGAAAGTGAATAGTACCATGTGATGATGAGATGAGAAATTATGTTTCGCACATTTTATATCTGTTCAAAGTTTTGATATTTATATGCTTGCTAGAAGTGAATTAGGGCTTGTATGTCCACTTGTTTGATGCAGCCTTAATTCACCCAATTGGTATAACTAATCAAGTGTAACTCTAATCATGTAGTGCCCTGTGTCGTAGAACCATCTTCAGTGTCAGAACTTGTTGGATGGTGAAATGAGTATTCCTAAGGGAAACTTGGAGCGCATACTATTGAGTATGCGGGGGTGGCAGGTTGAGGATATATCCTTGTCATCCACAATGTAGATTGTGGAGGTTGGCTATGGTCATGCCTCATACATTTGATGTGATTGAGAACGGTTGTGGTCGTGTCTCAGTGATTATAACATGATGTGATTAGAGGAAAATTGTGGTTGTACCTTAGTGTTTGGGTTTGAATACCCTAGTTTCTAGTGCTGTGACCTGTACCAAGGTCAGACTAGTGGTTTTCATCTTGACTATATGTCACAGTGGTGGCAACTTTGATTGATATGTCACTGCCTTTTTACTTGTACTGACCGAGGGGAAGAGATCTTAAGATACTAACATTCCTAGATCTTGTACGGAACCGAATTTCCCTTCGCAGGGGTCATTTGGACTTTGAATGGTACGATTCAAATTCCCCAGGGCGTAATAAAAGATGTAATACAGCCGTGTAACATATTTGTTTAGGGTTATACATGACGTTTCACATTGGATGATAACCCTCGTTTGTTCTCTTTGCATGAAGATGATGCTTAGTGCAATTAAGAGATAATAATTATTCTTATGTTGTGGATCATAAGATTGTAAATGTGTACATATAATAGCCATGATTATGTTGATAACTATACTGCTACAGCTGATTATAATCATGATGCTAGATATCTCATGATGTTAGTTATGTTTAGCATGCTAGCCATGCCTTTATAACTAGAGATGCATATACTGCTAATTATGCTTATCCAGGTAGTTGTGCTTATGTTGTTAGCTCTTCTTATAATTTTGATATGTTCAACCAATTAGACATGCTCATGTTGTTAGCTATGCTATGTTACTAGACTTGCTCATGATGCTAGAACTGTATAAACTACTGAATTGTTTATATTATCAAACAAGATAAAGGATGATAGTATGGATAATGATGATAGTTATTACCTGCTCCATTGTGCATTTTGTTAATCATCAGTGTTGCTGAGCTTATTTGTTATATCTGATTCAACTGCTTAACTATTTAATTACTTAAAAATGTTGTAATCAATAAACATTATTGGAGGTTATATCTCTTGTTGGGACATGGGTCTCACCCTTGTGGTTCGCCACATTTTTTTTAGGTAATCAGAAGTGATGAAAACAAACATGTGGCAGCAAAGAGGAGCTATAGTAATCAATATTTGATAAAGTTGATTAGATTTTTAGTGTGTCCTAGAGTCGTCCCTGCACTCTCTGGTCTGGACAGGAAAAGTTTGTATATGGTGCTTCAAACAAATTGAAATTTTGTTAGCATGTTAATGCTTGTTTGTGTGATATAAATGAATATTTTTCTTCTATGTATATATGTTGTGGCTAAGGCAATAGACCATTTGTATAAAATTCTTGGCCTAGTATAGCTATAAGAGATGTTGATCACTCATGCAAATGTTTTTGAGTAAGTGTTGACGTTGAAATTGGTTTTAATTTACCCATATTTTTGGGTATGTGATTAATTAGTGATTGATTGTGTTTTATGTTTTGAGTAATCTTGTTTAGCATGACGAGTCCCCACATCCTTGATCGGTTATTATTGTGGAAGGTAGATAGACAACAATAACACATAAGATCAGAGTGTGCGTTGGTTGATGACAGAATTTCATTAGTCATGATATGTGATATCAAACTAAGCACACAATACATGTTAGAGAACAGTGTATCAGATAGACCCACCATGAGACTAACACATGGAAACCATTACAATGGTAGTCATAGTTAGCTCTCATAGTGTTAGTGGTGATTGTAGTTCTTACACCTTAAGTCAGTACACTCATTACATGTCATTCAGTGTGCTTAACATCATCCACAATAATCTTGAATAAGGGTTATCATAAAGGTGATGATTGGGGGCACTGTGACACATGGAGATGACTGTGAGTGATGTAGATGGGATTTGTCCCTCCTATAGGAGTATGATATCCTGGTCCTATTGATTAGCGAGACTGAGAAATGTGTGGCTATGTGCATGTGAGTCAATATGTGATATTAAAGCTTACATATATCTCAGACAGTTTGTTATGGTTTAAGAAACAAGATTAAATGTTGATGAGGATGACTACTCCATGCCTCGAGTTCAATCTAGATATCAATGAAAAAGGAACTATACAAACATTATAACACCATACACACATTGTAGATTGAAGTTGTTCTCCAACTTTCCATTTACTTGGGTAGCATTGATGTGCGACTAGGCACCGCTCATTGCTTGTGATACCAATGTAATGTGGGGCCTATAGGGTAACACACATAGGTCATGACCTAGAAAAGGAGTTTTGATCTTAAATGATAATTGGATTGATTACTAAAGTGTTTAGGTATTCAATTCAAGCAAAAAATTAACTGACTAGACTCCCAACCGATTGGCTCATGTGATGAAATGACCATTTGGAGTGTCATGTTGATTGGATAATGAATTGGTTGTGTTCTACCTAAACTAAGGAGTGAACCAATGGGCTCGACTCAACCAATTGATCGGTTGGGGTCGTGAGATGACCGACTCATAGAGCAAGTCAACTAGTTTGTGTTGAAATTCGATTGTATCAAGGATTAGTCCTGATGTCATGTTGTGCCATTAATTGAATTTGAATTTGCAAATTCATATGCAATTGGGAAACATGCGAAACAAATGATGCATGAGGCGAACCAATCAACTCACGTGTGAACTGGCCGGTTTGGTTGCCAACCGATCGATTCGGCGTTTGTAGGTTACAAAAATTCAAGATCTTTTCATCCCTTCCACTCCAACACAGACTGGGAACCCAAACCCTGACCCCTTCTATAAATAGAGGGGTACTGGGGGCTTCCCAGAACACAACTCAATTGCCTCTAACAATTGTTGTCCTCTCTGGCTGTGGTAACCAATAGAGAGCCCGAGCAAGTCCTACCTACTAAAGGGAGGGATAACAAGGGAGAAACAATTATGGGAGAGCAACTTGGTGATTATTACACCAATGGGAGGGACAACTCCTTCCTATTTGGTCCAGTAGGATGATAGGAGTTCTAGACGGTCTGTGTGAACTTCTCTAGAGGTGTGGATACTTTTACCTATAGGAGGACAACGTCTACCTACTATCTGTAGTGCAGACTAGGAGGCTCAGCAGACATGTCTCAATGAAACTAGAAGACAGTTGCACATCTACAATGACGAGGAGATGTTGTTGGACTTGCTCCAAGACCAAGTATATCCTTGAAACCATCCTTCCCATCTTATAGTTATTGACGCGATCCGTGGGTTTATGGGGAATATGCTAGTAAAATTTTTCTTTTCACTGCCTATTCTGTAGTAATATTTCCCTACACTGGTATCAAAGCCAAGTCAATCTACTATATTTTAGGATAATCGATATGATCACATTTTTTATTTATCCTTTAATTATTGCATGTAATGTGAATAATTATGTCCACTCAATACCATGCATAACCCAAACCTCTCTCTCTCTATATATATATATATTTATATATATATAAATATAAATATATATATATATATAAATATATATATATGCAATTTGCATGCATCACCCTAAAAGTGAGTTTTATGGTGGATGTGTAGCGTGGATATGGCCTTTAAACCAAATTATTTGTGCATGGTTGTATGGTTGGTTAATCATGTTTTATCTCAATTTGCATACCAAGCCTCTATCTTATCTTCCAATTCCAAAAGTCTTACTCTCTCCTACCTTTTCTCCCCTCAAATGTAACTTGGGGTTTCTCAATAATCATGTAATAGTAAGATAGTTTACTTTCTTGTTATGACAAAGAAGAAGGATGCTCAGACCATGCCAATTGACCGTCTCGGGGGCAAGCTGACCGGCTAGAGGACCAAGGAGGATGATCCAAACTAATCAGCTAGTGGGGCCGACTAATCAGCTGGAGGACCCAATAGATGGTGGACCATAGGACTAGACGACTGATGAAACGGCAAACTGATCGGTCAATTGGTGAGCCAATCGATTTAGGAGTTGAACTGATCAACCCAGATTGGCAAGAATGGATCTTCATCAACAACAAGTTTATGTATGTGATTGGACCCTAGGTTGTGGCAAATATCTTGTGGCTCTAAGGAGTTACATTAGACTGGCCATAACCATCACTTTTTGTTTATTGCATGTTTTTGTTGTGGGATATAGCATATATATGATGCATACTATATATGTGGTGATTGGATAAAGTATATGTATTTATAAATAAAAACTCCCTCAATTAAATATTAAGTTTTACATGCTTTCCAAAAGAGACACACATGAAAAGCTTGATCGACTAAGCGTGAGCACCCCAAGGGTGGTGCATTGTCTATCATCTCATGGAAGTGTGATGGTAATGGTATGGGCTAGCCAAGCGGGGCTTGCCAAGTGGGGTGCATTATTATCATGTCGGGTTTTTGGTTGGGCTTAACTGTGTGGTCTTAATGAGATTAAGCACCAGAAGCATGCATATGATCATGTCAAGGAGTTGCGCATATCATCTATCAAAGAATTACATATGATGCAATTGGCAAAAGTTGCATACCTTGATAATTGACTATGGACACTGGCATTGGCCGTGTAATAGTTGAATTATTTTGGATCTTGGCTCACTAGAATATTGTACACTACAATATTACGAATTGATATGCGAGGGATATTGATTTGAATAAAATAGTGGGAGTGATAATTAATTAAAGATCTAATTAATATCGTCAATTTTTTCAATCAAATAAAATCAAAATGGTTTTTGACAAAATACAAATTTTCTCTTGTAGAATCAAATGATGAACAAATTAGTATTGCTATCAGTTCTTAGAAAGGATAAAGTTGATGGGACAAATTTCAACAACTAATTTTGGACTTTGAGAAGGGTTCTCAATGAAGAGTGCATGTTGTACGTCTTTAACAAACGAGTGCAAAAAATACTTGCTCCTGATGCTCCTAGGGAAAAAATGGATGCTTACTGGAAGCATGCCAATGATGCCTTGGACATAAAGCGTCTCATGCTAGTTGCATAAGTAATGAGAGGACATGGGGATTCTTGAGATGGTAAGACATCTTAGGAAAGTGAACCATAATCTCACAAAGCAAGAAAGGGACGATGTCATAAAGGTTCTCTTTGAGTGTAAGCTGACAAAAGAAAACTCAATAGAAGAACACGTGCTCAATATGATTGGGCATGTGTATCATCTTGAAGAACTGGATTCTCTTTGAGCCAAGAGTTGGCCATGGATATGATTCTAAAATTATTTCTAGAATCATATATCCACTTTATTACATGTTATCATGTGAATAATATGGCCAGACAGATGTCAGATTTGCTTGGTATGTTGATTCATGCCGAAGCAAGAATGAAGAAGGACAAATTTGTGATAGGGATCAACATAGTTGAGTCCAAGGATGAAATCAAGGCCGTGAAGAGTTATGAGGAAAAGTCCCAAATCTGATCTTCAACACTCAAGATGAGGAGAAAGAAAAGTACAAGAGGAACTTATCCTTTGTACTTGAAGGCATTCAAGAAGAAGAAGATTTGGATACAAATGTCCACTTCAGGTATATACATTATTGAGATTAACATATCTACTTCTTCATCTTGGTTACTAGATACCAAAGGTTGATCTCACATATGCTCTAATATGCATGATCTAAAAATAAGTAGGCCTTTGGGAAAGGGTGAGGTTGAACTCTGAGTTACAAATGACATGAGAGTTCCGACCACTGTAGTTGGAACCTATAGCTTATCTCTACCCATAGGGTTTGCAATAGAGTTAGTGAACTGCTATTATGTATCTGCCATAAATAGAAACATAATTTATGTATCTTGTATGGACAAGGATGCATATGAATTTCATATTAAGAATGGTCAATGTTCTATTTATAAATATGGGATCTTTTATAGTAGTGCCCAATGTCTTGTGGTCTTTGTTTTCTAGATCTAAAGACAAATGTTTATAACATAAATATCAAAAGACTAAAACTCAAATAAAATATACCTTTACAACGTCATCTAGGGAACATAAATGGGACTAGCATATCTATACTCCATAAAGATGGTTATCTGGACTCTTTTGATTTCGAATCAATAGAGACATGTGAATCTTGTTTGATGGGCAAGATGGCTAGGAGCCCTTTCACTGGTAACAATGAGAGGGATAGGGATCTATTGGGACTCATACATACTGATGTATGTGGGCCTTTTAGAACAACCACTAGAGGTGGGTATCAGTACTTCATTACCTTTACTGATGACTTCAGTAGGTACGATTATGTTTACTGAATGAAACATAAGTTAAAAACTCTTGATAGGTTCAAGGAGTTTATGAATGAAGTACAGAACCAACTTGGGAAAAGTACTAAGGCACTTCTTTTTAATTGAGGCATGGAATACTTAAGCCAAGAGTTTGAGGACCTTTTTAAAGACCATGGGATTGTATCCCAGTGGACTCCACCTAGAACACCTCAGCATAATGGTTTATCAGAAAGAAGGAATCACACATTACTTTATATGGTGCGATCAATGATGAGTTTGGTTGAGCTTCTGACTACCTTCTAGGGGTATGCTTTAGAAACTACCATGTTTACACTAAACCGTGTACCATCTAAATCAGTTCAAAAGACAACATATGAGATATGGTATGGGACGCGACTGAATGTGTCTTTTATGAAGATTTGGGGATGTGAAGCTTATGTAAGGAAAATGTTTCCTATAAAGCATGGTCCTAAATCCAATAACTATTATTTAGTTGGATATACTAAGGAGACTAAAGGATATTACTTTTATTCCCTATCTGACAACAAAGTGTTTGTTCCCAGAGATGTTGTATTCCTACAAAAGGAATTTATTTCCAAAGGAATTAGTGGGAGGAAAGTGGAACTCGAAGATGTTAGAGACCAACAAGAAAACATTGAACTGATATATGTTCAAGAGGAACAAAGAGAATCATAAAGTTTTGTGGAATCTCAAATTCCTCAAGTAACACATGTACCTCATAGATCTAATAGGCCATGTCTTGAACCTGAGAGATTTGGATATCTTGTGACTCATGAAGGTAGTGAGTTGGTCATAGATGATGAGCCAACAACCTATGTAGAAGGTACTGAGGGACCATAGTTTGAGAAATGGGTTGATACCATGAGATCTGAGATGGAATCCATGTATACCAACAAGGTATGGACCTTAGTGGATCCACCTGAAGGGGTAAAACCCATAGGGTGCAAGCGGGTCTTCAAGAAGAAGACTGACATGGATGGTAAAGTACAAACCTATAAGGACAGATTGGTTTCAAAGGGTTTCAGACAAGTTCAAGGTGTTGACTACTATGAAACCTTTTCACCAATGGCCATGGTTAAGTCCATAAGGTTCATGCTTGCTATTGTAGCTTATCATGACTATGAGATTTGGCAGATGAATTTTAGAACTGCATTCCTTAATGGGAATCTTCTTGAGGATGTGTATATGGAACAACCTAAGGGTTTTAAAAATCCAAAGGATGCAAAAAAAATTTGTAAGCTACAAAGGTCAATCTATGGATTGAATCAAGCATCTCGGAGCTGGAATCTTCATTTTGATGAGATAGTGAAAGAGTTGGGCTTTATTCAAAATTACGATGAACCTTGTGTGTATAAGAAGGTTAGTGGAAGCGCATAGTGACATTCATCATATTCTATGTAGATGACATACTATTGGTGGGGAATGACATCCCTACTTTATGAAAGGTAAGACATGGTTGGGAAATACGTTTTCTATGCAAGACTTGGGAGAAGCATCCTACATCTTGGGGATTGAGATCTGTAGAGATAGATCTAGAAGGATTCTTGGATTAAGTCAAAGCACATATATTGACAAAGTGTTGAAGCAGTTCAGAATGGAGAGCTCAAAGAGAGGAAACCTTCCCATGGTACATGAAGTTACCACCTCTAAAGCTCAAAGTCCCAATTATTGTGAAGAAAGGGAACACATGAGTATGACTCCATATGTAACGACAATTGGATCAATCATGTATGTAATGTGGTGTACCCATCCCTGCGTATCGTATGTGTAACATCCCCAGATTCTGCCATCTCGAGACTTAGAAGGCCCAAGAGGATAAATATGAAAATGTTAGCTAATTATTTTAGAGAGTAATGCGGAAGCATAATACACATACATGAACATACACATATAACATACACCATGAAACAATCTCAACATTCAACATGTATATTACAAAATGAATTAAATTTACAACTTACATTTATATAATTTGAAGAAAATTTTACAAGTCTACAAACATGTATGCTAATAGGATCTTAACACAATTGGTACAACCTGGATAACTATTCACTCCCATCTTTTCCTCCCATGCTATCTATGAACCTAAAACATACGTGAAACAATGAATCAACACACAAGGTGTTGTGTACGTGGGTAGAAAGATACATACCAATATGCTTGCATAATTGAAATAACTTGAGAAAGAAAGGGTAAAAGAAAATATTGTTTAAAGCAATAATCAGGTAAACACATCTTTTATACATTTCATTAGATGCAGTTGTACTACACTTTTATAAGCACTTCTCATACATCCAGTATGGGCAAAATTATTTCATCATACATCTAACATGGGAATTCATCATACATCCATGCTAGGTAACATACATCCATTCTTGGCCATGTGCACTAGTAGCTACAACTCATCAAAATGTCCTTTTATGTTTTGGCGGAGCGTATAGTATAGTAGTTCAACCAACAAAATATAAGTAAGAGTTTCACACAAGGTACATCATATCATAAGCAACCAAGAAAACTAGTCTTATACTTAATGAAGCCCACGTACCTGAGTTCAGAGAATCCTAATCATCCTAGATCATCTATAACTTGTCCATGACCTAATTAAATATAATTAAGCATAATTAATATATGATCATTATTATTCTTAACATTTTAGGTCCAAATTAGGGTTTAGATAAATCTAGGTTCAAATATCCTCAAATATGTGTCTTATATTTTACTACTGATCTAGAGGTCATATTAGGGGTCAGAACCAATTTACATATTTTTATGATGCTTTATCTATTTTCTAAAATTTAATGAAGTTTAAAGCATCTAATTAGTCAATAATGAAGAAAGATATAACATTTTGGCATAATGCCTAGATCAGAGTTCATATTTAGTATCCACGTGATTTTAAGAGTCAGAAATATTTTTCTCATATTTTATATCCATCATTCACTAATTATTCTAGTAAACTAACCCTAAAAAGAAGCATCATCTACTAATTCAAAAACCATGAACATTACTACTTCAAAGGTCTGATGTAAGGGTCCTATATTAAAGTAGGCATTATTCTGAGTCTAGGGATATTTTTGGGGAAATTATTGGCTATGGGAACTATTTACTAAGCATTTTCTAAGTTTTCATGTAATATTGAAATGGTATACTTTTATTTACCTTTAGGGATTTATTGGAGCCATTGATCTGATCTTCATGATCCCCTAGATGTTCAACACTTGGACATTTGAGTGGGGTATAGGTTCAATAGCTTGTTCATCCTAGACCAGCTGGTACAAGGGATGACTTGGCTAACATTGGGTTTACTGGACTGGGAGACACCCCTCTCCCTCACCCTCACATTCTCTGACCCCTACGTGCGTGAGCGTCGTCGCCCAGGTAGGACTCCGGTGTGGCCATGGGCCTGTTTCGCTCCTGTTTGCCCCTCCCAAAATCTCCTATGTAGTGATGAGGGCAATGTAGAGGATGAGAGGAGTGTAGAGGGATGGTCTGCTAGGAACTCAAAGCTCTACAACTCTGTTCTATGAAGCCGCCATGTCGTGCTCCTCTGGTGAGAACTAGGCACCATTTTGTCCTCACTCTAGTGAGCGTCGCCGTCCCTGAAGAATCCCAATGAGTCACTGACATCTAGGGATCCATCTACCTACTCCCGCTCATAAGCTATCTCCAAGGCTGCATCATTGCGCCCACCGCGTGCATCACATATCTCAGTGTCGGTGTCGCTTGGCCCAACTGAGGACTTGGTCGCCGCTTCCATCTCCTGCCATCTGAGGACTTGGTGGATGCTTCCATCAATTAGATGAAGGGAAAGAGGCTTCTTCTTCCATGAATGACGCCGCCTGCAAATGATCCTGCTCTAGGATTGTCCCTGTGAGGAGCCAACAAAAGGGATGGTGGGGGTATTTCTTCATCTCCGTTGAGTTAGGGTGATAGGCTTACGACTTCTCTCCACAAATAGGGTATTGGAAGCCTGTGTTGGCTCCATCACACTGGATGGAACGCTCTGTGGTCTCCCTAGAGTTCTGTAGATTGAGTTCCTCCTCAAAACCAATCTCGGTCCCTTCTGCAGCAATGAGAGTGGAGGATCTCGATGGCCATGAAGACAGTAATCACTGGCATGAACAGATTGCATATCGGCTTGGATCATTACCAAGGAGTACACACATAGATACTTCTTGCACCACCACATAGTCTCATCTGCCCACTACCTATGAGTTGCAAATGGAAGGCGGAGAGAGGACAAACTTCGATCCAGGGGAAGGCTTAAACCAGATCTCAGGCCCCTTCAACCCCTTTCCAACCATCTGGTGTTTTCCTGTGAGTAGATATGGCAAAGGGAGGAGAAGGTCTAGACTGGACTCACTCACATGGTGTCCTTAACCTACAACAAGGGTCGCTAGAGAGATCTGTGACTGGTGGGGCTTAAGGGATTCTCTCAAATCTCATTCCCTTTACTTAGGGTGTGTGGCACCAAGGGACTCGATCTTTCTGGTACCAACTCCTCCACAAGAAATGGGTGTAGAAGATGAAGCATGACACAATATTACTTATCCTAGAGTTTGAATGGCACCGCAAGCCCAAAACTCATCGTTTCAGTACACTAACGGAGACATGACAATAGTGGATGTGTGACACATTTTAATTAAACTTAGGTCTGAAATCATTTAATCAATAATCATATGATCAAATTTCAAGAATCCATATCTCTCACATGGCTAGTGCAAATGCTATGACATCATAGTCTTTAGTTCCTTAGCATGAAATCTAACATTTACCCAAGTTTGATACCAAAGATCCACTATTTGACAACCAATTAATTCCTCCAAACATCCTCATATTTAGGGGTATTATGGTCAATGTGATTACCAATTAATCACTAAAGATCCGAACAACTTGTGATAACTTTCTTTGATTGTACAACACATCAAGATCCATTCCTATCACAGTGTAGTGCATGTATGTCCTAGTTTGGATATTTGACTCATAAATACTCAAGTTGAATAATAGAGACTACTCATCACAGTTCAACTTAAATAGGTGTCATAATCATCAACAATATCTAGAATCATACCTTATAGGTGAAAATAATTCATAATTGAATAACCTACTCTTCAATTTGAGTTCAACCATATACAAGCATCTATAGTCTTAAAGTACTAAATTGGATATCAAAAATCCTAAAATTAGGTTCATCACACCGTAATGTCCCCAGATTCTGCCGTCTCGAGTTAGAAGGCCCGAGAGGACAAATCTGAAAATGTGAGCTAATTGTTTCAGAGAGCGATGCGGAAGCATAATACACATACAAGAACATACACATATAACATACACCATGCAACAATCTCAACATTCAACATGTATATTACAAAATGAATTAAATTTACAACTTACATTTATATAATTTGAAGAAAATTTTACAATTCTGCAAACATGTATGCTAACAGGATCTTAACACAATAGGTACAACCTGGATAACTGTTCACTCCCATATTTTCCTCCCATGCTATCTATGAATCTAAAAAATATGTGAAACAACAAATCAACACACAAGGTGTAGTGTACGTGGGTAGAAAGATACATACTAATATGCTTGCATAATTGAAATAACTTGAGAAAGAAAGGGTAAAAGAAAACATTATTTAAAGCGATAATCAGGTAAACACATCTTTTATACATTTCATTAGATGTAGTTTTACTACAATTTTATAAGCACTTCTCATACATCCAGTATGGGCAAAATTATTTCATCATACATCTAACATGGGAAATTCATCATACATCCATGCTAGGCAACATACATCCATACTGGGCCATGTACACTAGTATCTACAACTCATCAAAATGTCCTTTTATGTTTCATTATGTTTTGGCGGAGCGTATAGTATAGTAGTTCAACCAACAATATATAATCAAGAGTTTCACACAAGGTACATCTTATCATAAGAAACCAAGAAAACTAGTCTTATAATTAATAAAGACCACGTACCTAAGTTTAGAGAATCCTAATCATCCTGGATCATCTATAACTTGTCCATGACCTGATTAAATATAATTAAGCATCATTAATATATGATCATTATTATTCTTAACATTTTAGGTCCAAATTAGGGTTTAGCTAAATCTTGGTTCAAATATCCTCAATTATGTGTCTGATATTTTACTACTAATCTAGAGGTCATATTAGGGGTCAGAACCAATTTACATATTTTTCTGATGCTTTATCTATTTTCTAAAATTTAATGAAGTTTAAAGCATCTAATTAGTCAATAATGAAGAAATATCTAACATTTTGGCATAATGCCCAGATCATAGTTCATATTTAGTATCCACATGATTTTAAGAGTCAGAAATATTTTTCTCATATTTTATATTCGTCATTCACTAATTATTCTAGTAAACTAACCCTAAAAAGAAGCATCGTCTACTAATTCAAAAACCATGAACATTACTACTTCAAAGGTCTGATGTAAGGGTCCTATAATAAAGTAGGCATTATTCTGAGTCCATGGATATTTTTGGGGAAATTATTGGCTATGGGGACTATTTACTAAGCATTTTCTAAGTTTTCATGTATTATTGAAATGGTAAACTTTTATTTACCTTTAGGGATTTATTGGAGTCGTTGATCTGATCTTCATGATCCCCTAGATGTTCACCACCTGGACATTTGAGTGGGGCATAGGTTCAATAGCTTGTTCATCCTAGACCGGCTGGTACAAGGGACGACTCAGCCAATGAGGGGTTTACTGGACCGGGAGACACCCCTCTCCCTCACCCTTATATTCTCTACCCCCATGCACGTGAGCGTCGTCGCCCAGGTAGGAATCCGGTGTGGCCATGGGCCTATTTCGCTCCTATTTGCCCCTCCCAAAATCTCCTATGTAGTGATGAGAGCAATGTAGAGGATGAGAGGAGTGCAGGGGGATGGTCTTCTAGGAACTCGAAGCTCTGCAACTCTATTCCCTGAAGCCACCATGTTGTGCTCCTCCGGCAAGCACTAGGCACCGTTCTATCCTCACTCCGTTGAGCATTGTTGTCCCTGAAGAATCCCAATGAGACACTGACATCTAAGGATCCATCTACCTACTCCTACGCATAAGCTATCTCCAAGGTTGCAGTATTGCGCCCGCCGCGTGCGTCATAGATATCAACGTCGACGCCACTTGGCCCAACTAAGTACTTGGTCGCTGCTTCCATCTCCTGCCAGGTGAGGACTTGGTGGCTGCTTCCATCAATTGGATGACAGGAAAGAGGCTTCTTCTTCCATGAACGATGTCGCCTGCAAGTGATCCTGCTCCAGGATTGTCCTCACGAGGAGCCAACAAAAGGCCTCGTGGGGGCATGTCTTCATCTCTGTCGAGTTAGGGTGATAGGCTTACGACTTCTCTCCATAGATAGGGTATTGGAAGCCCGTGTTGGCTCCATCACACTGGATGGAACACTCTGTGGTCTCCCTAGAGTTCTGTAGATTGAGTTCCTCCTCAAAACCAATCTCGATCCCTTCTGCAGCAACGAGAGTGGAGGATCTCGATGGCCATGAAGAGAGTAATCATTGGCATGAGCAGATTGCATATCATCTTGGATCATTGCCAAGGAGTACACACATAGATACTTCTTGCACCACTACATAGTCTCATCTGCCCACTACCTGCGAGTTGCAATTGGAAGGCGGAGAGAGGACAAACTTCGATCCAGGGAAAGTCTTAAACTAGATCTCAGGCCCCTTGAACCCCTTCCCAACCTTCTGGTGTTTTCCTGTGAGTTGTGATGGCAAAGGGAGGAGAAGGTCTAGACTGGACTCACTCACCTGGTGTCCTTAACCTACAACAAGGGTCGCTAGAGAGATCTGTGACTGGTGGGGCTTAAGGGATTCTCCCAAATCTCGTTCCCTTTACTTCAGGTGTGTGGCACCAGGAGACTCAGTCTTTCTGGTACCAACTCCTCCATAAGAAACAGATGTAGAAGATGAAGCATGACACGATATTACTTATCCTAGAGTTTGAATGGTACCGCAAGCCCAAAACTCGTCATTTTAGTACACTCACTGAGACATGACAATAGTGGATGTGTGACACATTTTAATTAAACTTAGGCCTGAAATCATTTAATCAATAATCATATGATCAAATTTCAAGAGTCCATATCTCTGTCATGGCTAGTGCAAATGCTATGACATATTAGTCATTAGTTCCTTAGCATGAAATCTAACATTTAGCCAAGTTTTATGCCAAAGATCCACTATTTGACAACCAATTAATTCCTCCAAACATCCTCATATTTAGGGGTATTATGGTCAATATGATTACCAATTAATCACTAAAGATCTGAACAACTTGTGATAACTTTCTTTGATTGTACAACACATCAAGATCCATTCCTATCACAGTGTAGTGCATGTATGTCCTAGTTTGGATATTTGACTCATAAATACTCAAGTTGACTAATAGAGACTACTCATCATAGTTCAACTTAAATAGGTGTCATAATCATCAACAATATCTAGAATCATACCTTATAGGTGAAAATAATTCATAATCGAATAACCTACTCTTCAATCTGAGTTCAACCATATACAAACATCTATAGTCTTAAAGTACTATATTGGATATCAAAAATCCTAAAATCGGGTTCATCACACTGTAACGTCCCCAAATTCTGTCGTCTCGAGACTTAGAAGGCCCGAGAGGACAGATCTAAAAATGTTAGCTAATTGTTTCAGAGAGCGATGCGGAATCATAATACGCATACATGAACATACACATATAACATACACCATGCAACAATCTCAACATTCAACATGTATATTACAAAATGAATTAAATTTACAACTTACATTTATATAATTTGAAGAAAATTTTACAAGTCTGCGAACATGTATGCTAACATGATCTTAACACAATAGGTACAACCTGGATAATTGTTCACTCCCATCTTTTCCTCCCATGCTATCTCTGAACCTAAAACATATGTGAAACAACAAATCAACACACAATGTGTTGTATACATGGGTAGAAAGATACATACTAATATGCTTGCATAATTGAAATAACTTGAGAAACAAAGGGTAAAAGAAAACATTCTTTAAATTGATAATCAGGTAAACACATCTTTTATACATTTCATTAGATGTAGTTGTACTACAATTTTATAAGCACTTCTCATACATCCAGTATGGGCAAAATTATTTCATCATACATCCATGGTAGGCAACAGACATCCATACTGTGCCATGTGCACTAGTAGCTACAACTCATCAAAATGTCCTTTGATGTTTCGTTATGTTTTGGCAGAGCATATAGTATAGTAGTTCAACCAACAAGATATAAGCAAGAATTTCACACAAGGTACATCATATCATAAGCAACCAAGAAAACTAGTCTTAAACTTAATAAAGCCCATGAACCTGAGTTTAGATAATCCTAATCATCCTGGATCATCTATAACTTGTCCATGACCTGATTAGATATAATTGAGCATCATTAATATATGATCATTATTATCCTTAACATTTTAGGTCCAAATTAGGGTTTAGCTAAATCTAGGTTCAAATATCCTTAAATATGTGTTTGATATTTTACTACTAATCTAGAGGTCATATTAAGGGTCATGACCAATTTACATATTTTTCTGATGCTTTATCTATTTTCTAAAATTTAATGAAGTTTAAAGCATCTAATTAGTCAATAATGAAGAAAGATCTAACAGTTTGGAATAATGCCCAGATCAGAGTTCATATTTAGTATCCACACAATTTTAAGAGTCAGAAATATTTTTCGCAGATTTTATATCCATCATTCACTAATTATTCTAGTAAACTAACCCTAAAAAGAAGTATTGTCTACTAATTCAAAAACCATGAATATTACTGCTTCAAAGGTCTGATGTAAGGGTCCTATAATAAAGTAGGCATTATTCTGAGTCCAGGGATATTTTTGGGGAAATTATTGTCTATGGGAACTATTTACTAAGTATTTTCTAAGTTTCCATGTAATATTGAAATGGTAAACTTTTATTTACCTTTAGGGATTAATTGGAGCCATTGATCTGATCATCATGATCCCCTATATGTTCGCCACCTTGACATTTGAGTGGAGCGCAGGTTTAACAACTTTTTCATCCTAGACCGGCTGGTATAAGGGACGACTCGGCCAACGTCGGGTTTACTGGACCGGGAGACACCCCTCTCCCTCACCCTCACATTCTCCGACCCCCGTGTGCGTGAGCGCAGTCACCCAGTTAGGACTCTGGTGTGGCCATGGGCCTATTTCACTCCTGTTTGCCCCTCCTAAAATCTCCTCCGCAGTGATGAGAGGAGTGTAGGGGGATGGTCTTTTAGGAACTCAAAGCTCTGCAACTCTGTTCCCTAAAGCTGCCATGTCGTGCTCCTCTGACAAGGACTAGGCACCGTTCTGTCCTCACTCCACTGAGCATCGCCATCCCTGAAGAATCCCAATGAGTCACTGACATCTAGGGATCCATCTACCTGCTCCCGCTCGTAAGCTATCTCCAAGGCTGCATCATTGCACCCGCCGCATGCGTCACAGATCTCAGCATCGATGTCGCTTGGCCCAGCTGAGGACTTGGTCGAATCTTACGTCTCCTGCCAGCTGAGGACTTGGTGGCCACTTCCATCATTTGGATGACGGGAAAGAGGCTTCTTCTTCCATGAACGTCGCTGTGTGCAAGTGATCCTGCTCTAGGATTGTCCTCACGAGGAGCCAACAAAAGGGCTGGTGGGGGTATGTCTTCATCTCTGTCGAGTTAGGGTGATAGGCTTACGACTTCTCTCCACGGATAGGGTATTGGAAGCCTGTGTTGGATCCATCACACTGGATGGAATGCTCTGTGGTGTCCCTGGAGTTCTGTAGATCGAGTTCGTCCTCAAAACCAATCTCGGTCCCTTCTACAACAATGAGAGTGGAGGATCTTGATGGCCATGAAGACAGTAATCACCAGCATGAGCAGATTGCATATAAGCTTGGATCATTGCCAAGGAGTACACACATAGATACTTCTTGCACCACCACATAGTCTCATCCTCACACTACCTGTGAGCTGCAATTGGAAGGTGGAGAGAGGACAAACTTCAATCCAGGGGAAGGCTTAAACTAGATCTCAGGCCCCTTCAACCCCTTCCCAGTCTTCTAGTATTTTCCTGTGAGTTACGATGGCAAAAGGAGGAGAAGATCTAGACTGGACTCACTCACCTGGTGTCCTTAACCTACAACAAGGGTCGCTAGAGAGATCTACGACTGGTGGGGCTTAAGGGATTCTCTCAAATCTCATTCCCTTTACTTCGGGTGTGTGGCACCAGGGGACTCAGTCTTTTTGGTACCAACTCCTCCATAAGAAACGGATGTAGAAGATGAAGCATGACACGATATTACTTATCCTAGAGTTTGAATGGTACCACAAGCCCAAAACTCATCATTTTATTACACTCACAGAGACATGACAATAGTGGATGTGTGACACATTTTAATTAAACTTAGGTCTGAAATCATTTAATCAATAATCATACGATCAAATTTCAAGAATCCATATCTCTCACATGGCTAGTGCAAATGCTATGAAATCTTAGTCGTTAGTTCCTTAGCATGAAATCTAACATTTAGCCAAGTTTGATACCAAAGATCCACTATTTGACAACCAATTAATTCCTCCAAACATCCTCATATTTAGGGGTATTATGGTCAATGTGATTACCAATTAATCACTAAAGATCCGAACAACTTGTGATAACTTTCTTTGATCGTACAACACATCAAGATCCATTCCTATCATAGTGTAGTGCATGTATGTCCTGGTTTGGATATTTGACTCATAAATACTCAAGTTGACTAATAGAGACTACTCATCACAGTTCAACTTAAATAGGTGTCATAATCATCAACAATATCTAGAATCATACCTTATAGGTGAAAATAATTCATAATTGAATAACCTACTCTTCAATTTGAGTTCAACCATATACAAGCATCTATAGTCTTAAAGTACTATATTGGATATCAAAAATCCTAAAATCAGATTCATCACATTCACCCCACCTTATAAGGAATTTTGTCCTCAAAATTCAAAAAAATCCCATCTGAAACTGATATCCAAGAGTTTATACTACCTTTTGGTCACCACTTATAGATGCCAATATTGTCATAATTCTTCATATACCCTAAGTTGGCATCTAAGGAATTAGAAAATCTAGGGTGTACATGCCCCATTTGTATAGATTGAAAATCATTTAATGTCTTAGTCATAACATGAAATAATTCTTTTTTTTCTTCTTAGGATCTACATCCCCATAGTCCCTTAAGGATAAGGGTTTTACTGATACATATGAAGTTAAGAAGGTACTACTCAAGGCTTCATGCTTCACCCTATTAATCATATGGTGATGTCAAGTTTCATGCCATCATTTATCAGAATTATCAGGCTTAGCATCATTAGTGTGGTTTATGATCAACATCATACTAGTATTTCAGCATTGGAGGGGATTATTTTTTCATATTCACATATTAGGGTTTCACCCTTTTGAGTGAGAGTTATGCTCAAGCTTAGAAGCATAGATTGAGAAAGATTGAGGTTAATAACTATATTTTTTGATCATGTAACCTATGATCCAAAGATATCTTTTTTTTAGCTCATGATTTCAAACTTATATCTTTCATGCATGATATAAAGGGAAAGAGAATATGCAAAGCCAATCTTATCATGATTTCAAACTTGGATATTACATGTATGGCGTTGGAAGGGAATATAAACTAGGACAAACTTATATGAGTGACTCCTCATATATAAACCATCTATATAGCTCAAGTGAGGTTTCTAGCATCATATATTAAGAAAGAGAAGTGGAAGGAATAAAATTTATGAGTATCTTATGCAAAGGCATTTTACTCTTTGAGCCAGAGCTCATATATCACCTCACTCATAGCCAACAATGAGATTCACAAACATATCTCACTCAAGCGGGACCTAACTCAATCAAAAGGATTGACTTTCTTATTATGAGTTGCCTACCCATTTTTTTTTCAAACTCTCACATATAGGATTGAATCATGCAAAAGGACTCAACTCATCTACTCAGGAGTAACCCATCTTACACATAATTTCACATATATCTCATATTTTTTATATGTTGAAGGGTAGGTCCCATGACCCTCTCCTTGTAGGTATCACTCTCGCTAGAGTTCACCATGTATCTTGTCCTAACACTGGAGGTCCTCCTTCGTAAATGAGCCTTGTAGATGAGCTTGAGGCTCATTCATATTCAACTTTATCTTAACTTAGCTCATCTTAAGTGGGAAAACCTACATACTTTCATTATCAAGTCTTAGCTCATATTTCTTTGAAATGGATCAGAACTCATGTGCAACTTGAACCACAACATATATCATCAGTATCAAACTTATATTAATAATTTTTACATATATCATCTACTCCAACTTTCAAATATCTGATAAGGCTCTAGACATCTAATCTAGACTACTCTCTCTTCTAGACTGATGTCACTCCCTTTCCCTTAGGTCGCATGAACACTAACTACTTTCCAGTGTGAGGGACACATTTTCATATTTACATATATATAATAAAATATTATATAGTTTTTCTTTGAGAAGAAAGACGTCAAAGAAAACTATCGAGGCTCGAGCGGAATGGAAAATAAAACCAAATCAGCAAAACCGAGTGTCCCACACACAGTAGATAGTCCAGTGCCATGTCACCTAGTGAAATGGTGAGAACATGGTGCAGACTAGTATAGCTACCCAATACATATGAGCTCTATATGGATAGAGTTTCACACACTTGTCTAAACCTAGTTCTCAAACATCTAGGTTCTAACCTATAGGCTAGGTCAAACCTAGAACCTATAAACAACTTACTAGGTTTTTAAGATTTTAAGTGAAAGGTGAAATTTAGTTGTATGTTTCATTGTGAGCAACTGTCAGGTGTAGCTATTTTTCATGCTCTGATACCAACTGTAACGTCCCCAAATTCTACCATCTTGAGACTTAGAAGGCCCAAGAGGACAAATCTAAAAACGTTAGCTAATTGTTTCAGAGAGCGATGCGGAAGCATAATACACATACATGAACATACACATATAACATACACCATGCAACAATCTCAACATTCAACATGTATATTACAAAATGAATTAAATTTACAACTTACATTTATATAATTTGAAGAAAATTTTACAAGTCAATGAACATGTATGCTAACAGGATCTTAACACAATAGGTACAACCTGGAAAACTGTTCACTCCCATCTTTTCCTCCAATGCTATCTTTGAACCTAAAACATACATGAAACAACGAATCAACACACCAGGTGTTGTGTACATGGGTAGAAAGATACATACTAATATGCTTGCATAATTGAAATAACTTGAGAAAGAAAGGGTAAAAGAAAACATTGTTTAAAGCGATAATCAGGTAAACACATCTTTTATACATTTCATTAGATGCAGTTGTACTACAATTTTATAAGCACTTCTCATACATCCAGTGTGGGCAAAATTATTTCATCATACATCTAACATGGGAAATTCATCATACATCCATGCCATGCAACATACATCCATTCTGGGCCATGTGAACTAGTAGCTACAACTCATCAAAATGTCATTTTATGTTTCATTATGTTTTGGTGGAGCATATAGTATAGTAGTTCAACCAACAAGATATAAGCAAGAGTTTCACACAAGGTACATCATATCATAAGTAACCAAGAAAACTAGTCTTATACTTAATAAATCCCACGTACCTAAGTTCAGAGAATCCAAATCATCCTGGATCATCTATAACTTGTCCATGACCTGATTAAATATAATTGAGCATCATTAATATATGATCATTATTATTCTTAACATTTTAGGTCCAAATTAGGGTTTAGCTAAATATAGGTTCAAATATCCTCAAATATGTGTCTGATGTTTTACTAATGATCTAGAGGTCATATTAGGGGTCAGAACCAATTTACATATTTTTCTGATGCCTTATCTATTTTCTAAAATTTAATGAAGTTTAAAGCATCTAATTAGTCAATAATGAAGAAAGATCTAACATTTTGGCATAATGCCCAGATTGGAGTTCATTTTTAGTATCCACATGATTTTAAGAGGCAAAAATATTTTGCTCAGATTTTATATCCATCATTCACTAATTATTCTAGTAAACTAACCCTAAAAATAAGCACCGTCTACTAATTCAAAAACCATGAACATTTCTGCTTCAAAGGTCTAATGTAAGGGTCCTATAATAAAGTAGCATTATTCTGAGTCCATGGATATTTTTGGGGAAACTATTGGCTATGGGAACTATTTACTAAGTATTTTCTAAGTTTTCATGTAATATTGAAATGGTAAACTTTTATTTACCTTTAGGGATTTATTGGAGCCGTTGATCTGATCTTCACGATCCCCTAGATGTTCGCCACCTAGACATTTGAGTGGGGTACATGTTCAACAGCTTGTTCATCCTAGACCGGATGGTACAAGGGATGACTCGGCCAACGTCGGGTTTACTGGATCGGGAGACACCCGTCTCCCTCACCCTCATGTTCTCTGACCCCCGCGTGCATGAGCGTCGTCGCCCAGGTAGGACTCCGATGTGGCCATGGGCATGTTTCTCTCATGTTTGCCCCTCCCAAAATCTCCTCCATAGTGATGAGAGCAATGTAGAGCATGAGAGGAGTGTAGGCGGATGGTCTTCTAAGAACTCGAAGCTCTACAACTCTGTTTCGTGAAGCCGCCATGTCGTGCTCCTCTGGCGAGCACTAGGTGCCATTTTGTCCTTGCTCCACTGAGTGTCACCGTCCCTAAAGAATCCTAATGAGTCACTAACATCTAGGGAGACATCTACCTGCTCCCGCTCATAAGCTATCTCCAAGGCTGCAGCATTGCACCCACCGCGTGCGTCACAAATCTCAGCGTTGGCACTGCTTGGCCCAACTGAGGACTTGGTGGCCGCTTCCATCAATTGGATGAAGGGAAAGAGGCTTTTTCTTCCATGAACGATGCCACCTACAAGTGATCCTGCTCTAGGATTGTCCTCGCGAGGAGCCAACAAAAGGGTTGGTGGGTATGTCTTCATCTCTGTCGAGTTAGGGTGATAGGCTTACCACTTCTCTCTACGGACAAGGTATTGGAAGGCTGTGTTGGCTCCATCACACTAGATGGAACACTCTGTGGTCTCCCTAGAGTTCTGTAGATCGAGTTCCTCCTCAAAACTAGTCTCGGTCCCTTCTGCAGCAATGAGAGTGGAGGATCTCGATGGCCATGAAGACACTAATCACCAACATGCGCAAATTGCATATCCGCTTGGATCATTGCCAAGGGGTACACACATAGATACTTCTTGCACCACCACATAGTCTCATCTGCCCACTACCTGTGAGTTGCAATTAGAAGGTAGAGAGAGGACAAACTTCGATCCAGGGGAAGGATTAAACTAGATCTCATGCCCCTTCAACCCTTTCCCATCCTTCTAGTGTTTTCCTGTGAGTAGCAATGACAAAGAAAGGAGAAGGTCTAGACTGGACTCACTCGCTTGGTGTCCTTAACCTACAACAAGGGTCACTAGAGAGATCTACGACTAGTGGGTCTTAAGAGATTCTCCCAAATCTCGTTCCCTTTACTTTGGGTGTGTGGCACCAAGGGACACGATCTTTTTGGTACCAACTCCTCCGTAAGAAACATATGTAGAAGATGAAGCATGACACGATATTACTTATCCTAGAGTTTGAATGGTACCACAAGCCCAAAACTCATTGTTTTACTACACTCACGGAGACCTGACAATAGTGGATGTGTGACACATTTTAATTAAACTTAGGTCTGAAATCATTTAATCAATAATCATACTATCAAATTTCAAGAATCCATATCTCTCACATGGCTAGTGCAAATGCCATGACATCTTAGTCGTTAGTTCCTTAGCATGAAATCTAACATTTAGCCAAGTTTGATACCAAAGATCCACTATTTGACAACCAATGAATTCCTCCAAACATCCTCATATTTAGGGGTATTATGGTCAATGTGATTACTATTTAATCACTAAAGATCCGAACAACTTGTGATAACTTTCTTTGATCGTACAACACATCAAGATCCATTCCTATCACAGGGTAGTGCATGTATGTCCTAGTTTGGATATTTGACTCGTAAATACTCAAGTTGACTAATAGAGACTACTCATCACAGTTCAACTTAAATAGGTGTCATAATCATCAACAATATCTAGAATCATACCTTATAGGTGAAAATAATTCATAATTGAATAACCTACTCTTCAATTTGAGTTCAACCATATATAAGCATCTATAGTCTTAAAGTACAATATTGGATATCAAAAATTCTAAAATTGGGTTCATCACAGTATGACTTGAGCATGATGAGCAGATATCAGTCAAATCTAGGTGATTCTCACTGGATAGTCATAAAGAACATCTTCATGTACTTGAGAAGGACTAAGGATCAATTCTTGGTATACGACGAAGAGGAAGAGTTGGTGGTAAATGGTTACACTGATGCAAGATTCCAAACTGACAAAGATGATTATAGATCTCAATCAGGATTCATGTTTTTTCTAAACAATGGAGCGGTAAGCTGGAACATTTTCAAGCATAAGATAGTTACTTATTTTATAATAGAGTCTGAGTATATTGTTGCATCAATTGTAGCAAAGGAAGTTGTATGGATGAAGAGGATCATCTCTGAACTTGGGCTCATTCCAAGCATCAATGATGCAATTGAGCTATATTGTGCCAACAATGGAGCTATTGCAAAAGCTAACGAACCCAGATCACATCGGTGTTCCAAGCATACACAAAGGCGATTCCATCTCTTATGAGAGATCGTACAATGAGGAGATGTAATGATTTTCATAGTACCAACTGAGAACAATGTTGTTGACCCCTTGACAAAGGAAATTTCACATGAGAAGCATTATGGGCATGTTATATCACTCATGTTACGATTCATGGGTGATTGGCTCTAACTGCAAGTGGGAGTCTGTTGGTATGTATGCCCAGAGAAATAATCATATGATGATTGTGATGACATAGTATGTACATGATTTGATTAATAAATAAAGGCAAGTTTCTAATTTGTTCTATTTTATTCAGTTATGAGACAATGCTATAACATAATAATTGTCTAGAGAATGATATTACTAAATGATGTATGTATTCAAGTAGGTGACTTGAAAAATGAGATCATACATATGTTAAGAGTATATACATTCTCATTATGTCCCTGATCGATTATTATTGTGGAAGGTAGATAGACAAAAATAACACATAAGATCATAGTGTATGTTGGTTGATGAAAGAATGTCATTAGTCATGATATGTGATATTAAACCAAACACACATATACATGTTAGAGAATAGTGTATTGGACAGACCCACCACGAGACTGACACATGGAAACCATTACAATGGTAGTCATAGTTAGCTCTCATAGTGTTGGTGGTGATTGTGTTTCTTAGAACTAAAGTCACTACACTCATTACATGTCTTTCGGTGTGCTTTACAAATACACCATAATCCTAAATAAGGGTTATCATAAAGGTGATGATTGGGTGCACTATGACACAGGGGGATGACTGTGAGTGATGTAGATGGGATTTGTCCCTCCTATAGGAGTATGATATCCTAGGCCTCTTGATTACTAAGACTGATAAATGCATGGGCATGAAAATGTAAGTCAATATGTGATATTAAAGCTTACATATATCTATGACAGTCTACTCTGGTTCAAGTAACAAGATTGAATGTTAATGTGCAGTGTTTAGAAAATTGGTCTAATCGACCGAATAATCAATTTTGGAGGTCTAGTGCTTCGCATATGAATAATCGGCCTATAATCGGTCCAGGACCGATTAATCGGCCGTTCGAGGGTATAATCGTCCGATTAATCGGCGATTTTCAAAATCAAATGCTAGTAATAATTTTTTTTACATTAATTATTTCTAATACTACTATTGGTCATTACAATTACATTCTCTTCCACTTTACATATTTGGTCTTCTCCCCATGTTTTCTCAATAAGTTTATAGTTAATGTTTATTGAACTGATCCTTATTGTTGATGTTTTCTTCTCTAATTTCATCAATGTTTATAATTACTTATTAATGCAATATTAGTCTATGACTTATCGATGTTTCTTCTCTAATTTCATTAATGTTTCTAGTTACTTATAAATGCAATATTAGTTTATTACTTATCACTGTTTCTAATTACTTATTAATGCGATATTAGTCTAACTTATCAATGTTTCTAATAACTTATTAATGTGATGTTAGTCTATGACTTATCAATGTTTGTAATTACTTGTCAAGTTTCTTCTCTAATTTTATCAATGTTTCTAACTACTTATGAATGCAATATTAGTCTAGTACGTATAAATGTTTCTAATTACTTATCATTGTTATTATTATATGGTCAATATGTAATTTACATATCTTTATGATTAATATTTAAAAAAAATCAAAACTGATTAAAACTGAATATTCTCCCGCTTATACTCCCGCATACCATATATACTCTATTCGGTACCCTCTCCGCCCATACACCAATTACCACTTTTCAGAACATTGTTAATGGGGATGACTATTCCATGCCTTGAGTTCAATCTAGATATCAGTGACAATGGAATTTTACAAACACTGTAATACCATACATAGAATGTAGGTTGAAGTTGTTCTCCAACTTTCCATTTACTTGGGTAGCATTGATGTGTAAGTAGGTACCGCTCATTGCTTGTGATGTCATAATTGGTTATTGACATTCACTGTCAACATAACATGGGCCTATAAGGTCACACACATAGGCCATAACCTAGAAGAGTAGTTTTGATCTTTAGTGATAATTGGATTGCTTACTATAGTGTTTAGGTATTCAATTCAAGCAACAAATCAACTGGCTAGACTCCCAACTGATTGCCTCATGCAATGAAATGATCGTTTGGAGTGTCAGGTTGATTAGATAATGAATTGGCTATTTTCTTCCTAAACTGAGGATCCGACCGGTTGACTTAGTGTTTGAGTTAATTAAGCTACTTGAGCAAGTTTGGTCAAGTTTGGACACTATTTGAGCAAGTTATGTAATTATGTGCATGTTTTAGACTTCTATGCAATTTACCCACATTTGATGTTTTTCTTGCAATTTGTCATGATCTTGTTGTGAATCACATGTTTTTATATCATGCTAGAGTTCGTTGTGACATGGAGTGCCTATTTGCACCTTAGTTTTGTGCATGCCATCTACTTAGGATTTTCCCCTTATAGATGGGCTACCTTGTGTGCATGAATGATGGGCTTTATTGTGAGTGGGGACAATAACTATTTTGGGAGACAAGTTTCGGTAGGGCACCTAACCCCCCACTACCGTGGAGTTGTTGGGTTGCATGGCATGGATACCCTTGACCTTGAACACTTGGCATGTTTTGCTAGACACCTTGCCTCTTTCTTTTCTCTCCCTTTTAGATTTTCATACCCCTATCTTCACATGCAACATATCCTTTTACACACTTACTTCACCCCCTTTGTCCCCTCTTTCTGTTGGAGCTCATCCCTCTCTCTTGATGAAAGAAAGGAGCTCAAGAAAGAAAGAACTTGGAGCAATATACTTGTATATGATCATGGGATTTGGATTTAGTATTATTTCAAGATTTCAAAGCTTCCTTAGTTGTTTTTGACCCAAGCAAGTAAGCTCTTCTCTCTTAGCTTTGTTTTATTTCTAATCTTACCCTCCTTTATCTTCTTCTTGTCTGGATCCCTGTCCCCATGGTTGGGTTTGTGCTAGAAATGTGAAAGACACTCTTCTTCTTGCTCCTTTGATCTAGGCTTTCTTTTTCTTGGAAATGGAACTAGGTTGGACGAATGGAGAAGCTCAAAGCTAGGATTTTGTTCCTTCTTCCTTGAGTTTCTTTCTATTTGGAGCTGAAAATTTGTTCTAGAGACAATTTATATAACTTGCTCCACATTTATTGCTTACCATTCAACTTGCCATGCTAAATCTTGCTCTAAATCCTAGTAATGAGTAGCAATTTCGAATCCTTAGCTAAGTTGTATATATGTGATGATTTTTGAGTATATAACTCTCTGGTTGCTCTCCTTAATCTTGTGCACGTTCTCTGTGTTGGGAAATGAGCTTCATACCTTGCTTGTTGATGAATTGATGGAGGTTTTGTGGTGGAAATTGATGGTTGTCCTTGGCCTAATTGAGCTGATTTCTACATTGCCTCATGATTTGATGCCTTGTCATTTGTGTATAACTAGAGTGGTGTATTTCTACTATTTTTATGACCTTATTAGATTCCAAGAACCCATGGTCATAATATTCTTAGCTCTTTTTGATTGATGGCTTCTATAATCATAATAATTTATGGTGCTTAAATGGTTGAAACTAGCTGTGATTTATTTAGTGCCTTGAAAATGTTTTTCTGCTTGTTGGGTGACCCGATGAGTTGGCCTATAGGAAGGAATGATTTTGGTACTCTAGTTTACTATTTTGATGACTTTAGTGAGCTTAAGAAATGATAATTATATTTTCTTCATCACTGTATGCTCGATGATTATATTAGGCCCCATGAACGATGGTTCATCCTAGGGTTTTGAGCAAATTTTCCCCTCGTGTTTCAATCTGATAGTTGGTTTTGATGATTGGTTTGGCCATTTTTTGCTAATCAATGGTTTGCATTTACTTGTGTTTTCGATTTTCTTATGTTGGAGAAATGATGGTCATGATGCTCTCCCAAGTGGTTCAAGTCAATGGTCTTATTTCTTTCTCAAAAGATGTTTCTCTCTAATTTTTTGAGCTGCTTTTCTCTTGTTCCATAACTCGATGGTTGGGATTGTTGTGCCAACTGATGGAGGTTACTTAGTTTCTATTTTGGA
The DNA here is from genome assembly GCA_963693085.1 of Alisma plantago-aquatica. NCBI lineage: Eukaryota > Viridiplantae > Streptophyta > Magnoliopsida > Alismatales > Alismataceae > Alisma > Alisma plantago-aquatica. The sequence continues at coordinate 149,032,200 of OY856410.1, read as the reverse complement.
TCTTCTTTTGTGCTTGAAAATGATGGCTTTGTTTCCTCTCACTACTGATGGTTTTGATGCTCTCTCATGGTTTAATTCGATGATCTCACTAGATTTACAATAGATGGCCATCCTAATTGTTAATTTGCTAATTTCTCTAAGTGTTAAAATGATAGTATTCTTTAGTGGAACAACCCATGGTCATCCTTAGAGGTCATGGATTGTTTTCTCTTGAGTATTTCATAGACAGTTCACTTTGTTTCTTAATCGATGGTTTGCTTGGTTAAATAAACGATGGTTTCACTAATATCTAATTTGATGGGTTTCCTCACTCATGAAATTGATGGTGAGTTTAGGTCTCATACCCGATGGTGATACATGGTTTTTATAAGTTATAACTCAAATATTTTCCTAGATGAATGTTGTAAGGTTTTATATGTCTTGCATCCAATGGCTATGTTTTATGTGATTGTGATTGAACGATGGTGATTCATACACACGATGCCATGGTTTTGATTGCTTTGCATCTGATGGTTTGATGTGTGGTCTGTGATTCAATAGCTCATGTTTATTTCACCTGATGTTGGGGATTGGATGAGTTAGGATTAATGGTTTTGGGCCCCAGAGTTGGTAGTCTTACCTTTTCCCTCAAATGAATATAAACCTAAGATTGTTGTAAAGTGATGATTCACAATGTTAAGCTAACTTGTGTTGTTAAATCTACCTCGTACAACTAAAATATGGTGGTAAATCATACCTAGTTCCCTTTCATATTGTTATAATAAAGGAATACCCTTACACTTAATATTTTTTGGAAATAATAAGAACTAGGGATTACATACAATTGTTGTTTTGGAAACCCTAAATTGGTTAGGTTGTTGAACCTTAATCCAATTCAAGAACATAAAGATGTTGTTTAGTTTCCTTGTGCAATTAATATAATGATGGAGTACTTTCTATCTCTACATTGTTGTAACTCTAATTTTTTATTATGTGCAATGTTAAGATGAACATTATATGTTACATGTATGTTATGGTATTCAAGCCTCGATGAGGCATGGAAAGATAATGAAATTCCTATAGGAGATAATGTGATGGTCTTAAATGACCTTTACACATGATTGAACCCTAATGGAGGTATTATTATCTTCATGATGTGATAAGGATTGGTATCCTGGGATAATGTGATAAGGATTTTATATCCCCTGTTGGTGTGATGACGAGTAAAGTCATGAATGGCAAATGAAATAGTATCATGTGGTGTTGTAATAAGGAATATGTCCTATACATTTATATTTATTGGAGTTATAATATATCGAATGCTTGCTACAAATGAATTATAATTTTTATGTCCACTAGTTTGATTCAACCTTAATACACTCAATTTACTTAACTAATCAAGTGAAACCTTAATCATGTAGTTGCCCTGGTCATAGATCCATTCCAGTGTCAGTACATGTTGGATGGTGAAAAGGGTACTCCTAAGGGAAACCCAAAGTGCATACTGTTGAGTATGTGAGGTGAAAGTGATTGTGTGTCCTTGACATATTGATCCCAAGTGTTTTGAGAATGACTGCGGTCATGTCATGGTGATTATATATATGTGATAGGCAGCAATATAACTACATTTATGCCTCTTTTAAGAACAACCATGTGTGAGCATATTCTCTAGTGTCATTCCATGTACCAAGGAGGGATATGTATTTTTCAGATTGACTATATGTCAATGTTGGCAGTTGACTAATATGTCTCTGCGGTGTTTCTCTCGTACTGATCTAGAGGTGTTGGTGAGATCATGGAGTTTGGCTCTTCTATAGATATTGTATGTCACTTATTTTGACTTAGCAGTGGTTAGTTGGATTTGGGTGGTACGACTCAAACCTTCAGGGCATTAATAAAATATGTAGTCAGCCGTATAGCATATCTAATTAGGATTATACACAATGCTTCACATTGGATGATAACACTTGTTTTCCCTTATCACATATAGATGACGTATGGTTCATTAATAGAAGACATATATGCTTATGTTGCAAACATGTTTATATTATTGTCTATGCTTATGTTATTAGAATTTCTTATGATGTTAGTCATGCCTATGTAGTTAGCTATGCCCATAGTGCTAACCATTCTCATGCCAATACTTATGATTATGATGTTAGATCTACTTATGATGTAGGTGTGCTAACATGTTATATTGTTAGATATGCTTATGCTCTCCACAATGCCATGCTATTAGACATGCCTTACACTATTTGACATGTTTTTGTTGTTAACTTTAATAATCCTATTGGATTTTCCTATGTTGTTAGAATGTGGTATACTGTTAGATACAATTATGTTATTAGTTTTATTTGTGATTGTAGACATGCTATATTGGTAGACATGCTCCTAATTTTCAACTATGCACATGTGGCGATAAATATTTATGATGATAGTAAGGCCCATGATGATGTTTATGTTCATGATTAAATCTACATCCAATAATTTAGAATAATGCTAGCTTCTAAGACTCTAACTAGAATTTCTCTTAACCAGCCATTATGACTAATAGTTTAGTTATGTTTCTTTATCTATCTATCTATTTGATTTTCTTAATCTACTTAAAATGTTGTAATCAATAAGTGTTGTTGTGAGTTATATCTCTTGTTGGGACATGGGTCTCACCCGTGGGTCACCACAATCTTTTTAGGTGATCATCAATAGCAATAAGGACCTGTGGCAGTGAGGAGGAGCTGATGTGATGGATCATAGATGGATAGTTGTTTAGATGTCTAGTATGTCCTAGAGTTCTCCCTGTACTCTCAGGTCTAGGCTGGAATGTTTTGAATATAGTGTTTTATTGACTCAAGCTTTCTTAATATGTTGTACATGTGGATGCTATCTCTTGTGCATATGTTGTGGTTGAGGATATAGAGCCTTTGTAAGAGATTTTTGGTATGATTTATGAAATAATCCAAGATGTTGGGCTTTTATGCTAATGTCGTTAAGAAAAACTATGAAAATTTAATCGATTTTAATTAACCCTCTTTCTAGTGATGTGTTTTATTAGTAGTTAACCATGTTTAGGTTTTGAGTAATCTTGCTTTGTGTGATGGGTTGTCACAATGAAGGTCCCTATATTATAGTTGGGTGCCTCCAAGAGCGTCCTTCCACTCTCAAACTTATTCACATGCTACATCCATTAGAGTGAGTAGGAGATTTGTAAGAGATCTAGTCCTACATGTATATCTTGTGAGGCTCTCATTTCCTCCACCTCCCAATCTCTCTTTCTACCATAAATATGAAGGTTCTCTATCTTGGATAAGAGAGGTGAAGAATAATAAGGAAAGGAGTTCCTTAGTGAAAGCTTCTCCTTGGTGAAGGTGAAGTCAAAGGTGGAAGATCCAAGTCAACAGTGGGTAATTCCTTGAAGGCGGAAGACATGTTGGAAGACTGGGTAAGTCCTTGGTGAAGGCGGAAGACTCGTTGCAAGAGTGGGTAAGTCATTGTTAATGTAGAAGACCCTTTCTCATAGATAGCTAAGTCCTTTGTAAGGTTATTGTCTCCATTGCCCTCAAAGGGAAAGCTAAGTATGCTTGTCCTGAAAAAGGAAGGTGATATGTTGTATCTCTTATAATGGAATATAAGTAGTGAGACATGGTTGAAAAATTCTAGAGGTTGACCTCTCTAGGTAGTTGACGTACATCTCCTAGTTTGGAGTTTAGAACCACTATACATAGCTTGTGTTACTTGTGCTTGTTGAATCTCTCTCATAGCTTGTGTTACTTGTTCTTGTTGTATCTCTCTCAACCTTTCTATGTATGTTTAGTTACACTCAAATTTCATACAAACAACTTTATCTTGTGATATACTTTGAAGGTCTAATGAATTTGGTTTAAGTGTTTATAGCTCTATTCAACCCCCCCTCTAGAGCCCATCATCTGATCCAACAATATCATCCTTACATTGAATTCCCTTCCCACATATACACCACTACCTTGGGATTGGCATGAGGTGAGGAAGGAGACAAAGGAATAAATAATAATAATAATAAGATAAGAGATGCAAAGCATCGTATATAGCACTTATAGAGGCTAAGGAGTAAGATTTACCTCTCCTATGTGGACTAAACTTCCCCTCTCTTACCCTTCTTTTTCCTTTCTCATCGTTCTTTTACCACAATGTGTTTTCATATATATATTTGGTGCCAACAATGTTTGTTAATGACATATTGAGCACCTGCTAGCTCGTGTAGACCATTTTGGGGGTTTTAATGCCTTTGAATTTATTCAAGTAGATAAAATTTTAATTTATCATGTTAATTCCATTTTGTGTCTTTTGATTATGATTGCATCGTTGGTTGATCTCTTCTTTGCATGAGTAACCACTTTAACAAACTTCAAGACAATGGTGAAAGAAATAGGTATATAAAGTGGATCAGGTTAAAGTTCTGAGTGGATCTCAACCAAAGGAAGCTTTGTTTGGTTTCTTGATAGATTTTTTCCACTCCTAATAATCTAACCTACACTGTACCTTAGAGGAAATTCATGGTAGTTTGGGTTATTTGTACATGATCTTCCAGAGAAGTATGGGCTAGTTGTTGGGATCTAGTTACACTATTTGAGAGCGAATGTGGTAGCCTCATCAGAGTAGCTACCATATTACATGCTAGGTTTGAATGTTGATAGCTAGCTAGGATATCCTAGGGTTGTCTATATATGAGGATGAAAAAAAAATATGGTTCAATTTGCAGTTTAATATCTTGGATCACATTTTATCATATTATCAAAACACCTTTCTCTTTTTATTTTGTTTTGCATTTTTATTTATTTTTTGCCATAGTCTTAGATATAATCCATACCTAGATATTATTTTGCATTGCTTTTCTAAAGTAAGAACAACGTTTTGGGTGGACTAATGTCCATGTCCATGTGTTCGACCATGTTTGCTACATTGATCCCGTGCACTTGCAGTAATGGTTGAGTATCAAGTTACATATATTAAAACATATACACATTGAAGTCTGGTGTTTGGATTTGTTTTTGTCACTCATTTTCATCCTATAACTTATATAAAATCTTAGAAAGATCAATTTAAAACCTCATAGTTGTAAATCTATATTGTTAATATTGAGATCAAATTTCACAAGGGCCGTTTTGCTTGTTCTTGCTTATTTTATTGTAGATCTTGTATGAATGGCCTTAGATCTGACGTCTACCATCACATGTTTACTTGAATATGATGAAAATAAATTATTACACATACAAGTTGAATCTTTCTTCCTTTTATTGTGAAATCAGATTGAAAAGATATCTCTATATGTTGTTATGAAGATGAAATCATGGTGAAGTGATTTGACACGCCAAAACTGTGCATAAAAATGCAAGTGCACGCGTCGAGTAATACAAGCCTATGTGAGACCTGAGTTGATCTCAAGGAGACATAGTTCCAGTGACTACTACTAACTATGGTACGATCAGCTAAGGCAGTTGAAAATGTTGAATTGAATTTTAACAAAGCAAAAGAAAATTATGAGAAAATAAAAACGGTTGATTCAAATATGGTTGAATTCCTTAGGGTTACCAGTTTCACCATGGGGTCTCATCATATATTGTTTCTATCAAATTAATATAAATTCCTACTCCTAACCTGGATAGAAAGCATGTATCTAGAATTTCTTGCTCCATGATACAATTCACTACCTAAATCTAAGCTAATTCCATATCTATGGTAATTTATTTCTCAGTTTAGGTGCATCAATGAAAACTCTGGGTTCTTTCCATTAACCATGTGTCACCTTCTCCAAGGAACGCATAGGAAATGTACAAGTTATGGTTTTCTAACATTTAATCCCCCTTCCAGAGTAATTATTGGTATGTAATCATATTGTTGGTGATCAAGCAATGATAAATCGTTCAAATCCACACTTATATATCCAGGAATAAAGAGAAATTTATACTAAATCATGTAGAAAGTTAATGCAATGATCCCCTGGGTTACTCACGGGTCCTAAGGAAAAGAGGGGTTTCGCCCTGTATGGTTTTCAGTTGAGAACACATAGAAGGAGAGAAGAAAAATGTAGGAAACATGAAGGAGATTCGTGTAACCCTTAGAAAGAAGGTGCTCCGAATGATCCTCCTCGAAAAATGCACATCATGCAGTCTTTCGGCAGAAGAAACATCCGTCGGAGGTGCTCGAATCGTCCGATTGTCATCCTTTGGCTCTGTGCTCTCTCCCTCTCTTCTATGGCCGTTGTGCGGTGCAAAAAAACGATCCCCTTTAGGTATGTCCGTCCTCCCTTTTTGTCCTAGGTCACTTACAGTACCACATAATGTGGATCGTTGGATCGGGGCGACCGGTTTAGATTGCTGAAATTCGACAGAGTGAGTGGCACCGACGGTATCGGGTTTTGGTCGCTCTCTGACTGAGTCGGTACCTTTGACTGGGATATCGGTGGCACCAAGCTGATGTGAATTTTTCCCTTCCTCTCTGATGTTATCTCGGTGGCACCGACATGTGTGGTCGGTTCCATTAACTCTTTTAGTTGACCACGTCTCTGTCCCTGATGTCATCTCAGTGGCACCGAGCTGGGTGGTCGGTGGCACTGACTCCTCAATTATTTGAAAGTTCCTGAAAATGCACAGAGACCAGGTATCAAGCTGAGAAATATATAAAATAATATAATTACAATGAAATCAGCATAGTTTGATGCACAAAGAGTATACAAGCCAATTATATAGATTTATGCAAATATGATCAATGAATTGACTAACAAATGCATAAAATGAATATAAAATAGGCATGTAATAAGTGACTCAAAACCCATACATCAAACTCCCCTAAGCTAAAAGCTTGCTCGTCCTTGAGCAACAACACCTTTGGATCTGATTGAGATAAGTCAGCTAGAGGACATAATGCAAAAGGTACATCTAAAAAGTCTCCACCTTTCGGTCCTCCTTCCGTCCTTTACTAACCACTGTTCATTAACTGCCCTATAGGTGACCAAAAATCTCTATCCAAGATATCCCCCCCAATAAATGAGACACTATCAGTTACAGTAGTTAATATGATAGAATCATTCGGTTCATACTTGATGCATCGTGTGATCTCCTATCTACGTTTCTCTTTTCTCTACCTATCATCTACATGGAAGAAATTCTCCTGATAAAATAATGAATGAGGAGAAAACATCTGAGTGGCCTACCAATAAGAGCAATAGGTGGTTGAAATAGGTGGCTGCGGAAGAATCAAGAGCACATACAATCATTCATGCAATCAAAATTATGATGGACCTATGATGATGCAATTTTTTATTTAGAGAATGCTCCTAATGCCTAATCATTGTGGTGGAACGATGCATGCAACTATTATTTCATCTCAAAATAAGACAAAATTTCTACAAAATTACATCATGTACTCATTCTTCCTTATGATATAGGTAGTACTATGCCCTTTCTCCCTCACTTTTTTTAAAAATCTACTCAATCTTTTTTTTTCCCAATTTTTTTTTCAAGCCCCCTTTCAACATGCTATTGTGGGCTTCTACTTACACCACTTTTTTTTATCATGACACTATTTTTCTTCTCTATTTCAAGGGTATCGGCAAAATCACTACCTTATTATGTTTTAGAATAATGCTTAACACATGATGATACTATATGCTTTATGTAATGCAGTTGTAACTATATGAATAAAGATGTAATGCAACTAAATGACATGCACCATTATTTTGTTGTGCATGTATGTTTTTCTATTTTTTTTTATTTTGCACTGATGCAAGCAAAAATAAACAACTTTTATGCAAAGTCTACTATGCAATGTAAATGCAATCAAGAGAAAGAATGATAACATGTACTCAATCTTCTTATGGTGGAGTGTAAAGCGGATGTATACGGTGGATGAGATCACACGACTAAGAGATAGAACCTTCAGAGAAAATCATGTGTCCCTCTCTAATGACCTGTGTACATGGTAATCAAGGGGTTTCTTTCTTAAATTTTAGTTTAAGGTCACATTAGTGTTTGATCGGTTTAGGCTCAACAATCCTTGTCAATCACTTTTCTTGGACAAATTAAATGGTCATTTATGTTCTAATGTCCTAGAGTTGACTTACTCAAGCACTTCCTCAGTTATGTGACTCGATTACTCACAAGATAGGCTCACATTTTTTTTATTTACTCATTTTTTAATGTGCACCCAACCCTAGAGATTGATATACTCAAATGAAACTATGCATATACTATTCCATAGATTACACTAGATAGCTTGTGGATCCTACAAATTTCAATAAACCTAGAAATCAAAACAACTAAAATTTTCAAAAATAAAACATCATAAAGAAAAACTAAGATAAAAGGTTGTTCCAGCACCCCCCCAAGCTTGAATATGACTATGGCCTCATAGTCAAAATTCCAACTTAAGAGGTGGAACAGTGGTACCATTTGCTCTGAAGGGTAGTGAAGGTGGATGGTTGGAGGCTCATTTGACCAAGTTGTGCTTGATAATCTCCCTCTTCTTGGTGGCCCATTTTTGTGTCTTAGTGGTGCTAAGACGTGCCATTCTTTAGCCTTCTTTTCTCTATAAAAAAACGATGCTAAAAAAACTTTTTCAGTGATGTTTACGGCCTTTTTCAGGTGGTTGTATGCCATGAGTCGGTGGTACCGACTTGAAGGTCGGTGGCACCAACTCTGCCAATCATTTTTGGTGCATCTACGCACCCACCGAACCTGGAACAATAAAAAATTTTAGTGGCACTGACTTTTTATCAGCTATACGCGCTTGTAACTTTTTGAAAATCTTTAGGGAAGTCGGTGGCACCGACTCTACCTTCCCAAAGATGATCCAATCACTGATCCAATGTCGGTGCCACCGACACAGATGTCATTGGTACCAACTTTGGAAGTTTTTCACACTTCCAAACATGAATCAAGGTACCATTTTTACAAAAAAAATACTAAAAATTAAGCAAAACTAAGTGAATAAAATTAAAAGAACATAAAGAAACAATCTAAAAGTTGGGTTGCCTCCCAACAAGCGCCCTTGTTTAATTTCCTAGGCTTGACATGAGGAATACCTTCAACTTGGTTGGTCAAGGGGTGGCTCTGATGATTCAGATGGAAGCTTAAACTCCACTCTATCATCACCAATCCCAAGTGTCAAATGTCCTCACCCAATAGCAGTGTTCACATCAGCTATAGCTTGGAATGGCCTTCCCAATAGCATCTCAGATCCTTTCATCTCAGGCATATCCATGACCACAAAATCTATAGGAAATATGAACTTGTCTACTTTAACTAGCACATTCTTGCATATACCATGTGGCTTCACAGTTGACCCATCTACCAATTCAATTGTCATGGAGGTTTTTGTTGGTTTCTTCAATCCCAACTTCTGAAAAGTAGCAAGAGGCATGAGGTTAATGCTTGCTCCTGAGTCACACTGTGTTTGTGGGAATTGTTGTCCACCTATAGAACATGGGATGTAAAAATGTCCTGGATCCTTTCTCTTTCTTGGCAGCTTTCCTTGAATAATAGAACTCACTGCTTCATCAACACACCAAACATTTGTATCTTTGATCCTGTGTTTCTTGTTGATGATATCTTTCATGAATCTTCCATATGCAGGGATTTTCTCTATAGCCTCCACCAATGGGATGTTGACGTAGAGCTTTCAGAAGATCTCAAGAAATTTCCTAAAGTGCCTTTGCTCCTTCCTCGGCTTCAGACTATCCAGGAATGGCACACTGGACTTCTCTATGCACTTGTGTGGTGGAACATGTGGAACTCTGGGGGTCTCCTCCCCTAAGCTCTCTTCAACACCACCTTCTGAGATAGAATTTGACACGTCTTCTGTGGATGGCCTGACTTGTGGCTGCTTCTCCTTGTTGATTGTGGCTGCTCCACTACGGAGTAGAGCCTTCACCTGCTCTTCCTTCTGTGGCATTGTGCACCCTCCTGGTAGTCCATACAAACTATGAGGGTATGGAACTTTGAGGACATATTCCATATCTAACTGTTTGATTTTCTGCTCAGGTATATCCTCAATAGGGGGCTCTAGCTCCTTATTAACCGAGATGTATTTAACCTATTGATGTTGATGCACAAGTGTTGCATTCTCAATAGGTTCTCACTGAATGATCTTCTTCATGGAAGCCATCTCCTCCATAATTTGAGAAATTTGACACCGCATGTTCTGTATCTGTGCCCCATGGTTCTGAAGAACCTGTTGTGTCTGTCCCATGAATAGCTCATTTTGTTGGAGCAGTTTTCTCAGCATCTCATTGTTATGTCTTCTTCATTGTTTCTGTACCCCAGCTACCTCATGTACTTGACTTTTTCTGCCTCTTCTTCTTCTTCCTTCTGATATATCTTCTCAGCAATCAAATCAAGTTTTTCATTCAACACGTTGATTGCATTTGACTCTACCACACTCTTGATGTGCTCTGGGTGTTCGCTCTCATTACCCCAGGATTGGTTTTTAGCCATGTTTTGTAGAATCTCCTGGCACTTAGATGGTGAGTTATTAAGAAAGAAACACGTGCTTGCACTGTTCAGAGTGACACATTCATTGTGGTTGAGACCAAAGTAAAACATCTTGACTTGGTCCTCCTGATCTATCCCATGATGAGGGACTTTAGCATGTTCTGAAAACACTCCTAAGTCTAAGAATAGGACTCAGCTACTTGTTGTTTGAAATTGTGAATCTCCCTCACCAACTCATTTGTCTTTTCAAGAGGGAAGTACCTTTCAAAGAAGACCTCAATCATCTAATCCCATGTCTCAACAAATTCCTTTGGCAGGTTGTATAGCCATTCTTTTGCCTTGTCTGCCAGCGATGATGGAAACAGCTTTAGGTAAATAGTTGTCTGTGGAAATGTATCCACTTTCACCATGTCACAACAATCCACAAATTTGCTTACGTGTGCCACTGTGTCTTCATGAGTATGCCCATGAAAAGCCTATGACTTGACTAGTCCAATCAACCCTGGATCAATCTTGTATTGTGCCACATTCACCGCTTGTTTCTTGATCGACCCAACTGAGCAGTCGAAGAAGTCGCCTTGATCTTCTCCCATATGGTCTTTTCTCTAGCTGCTGCTCTATCACCCATTGTTGCTTTACTAGTACCTTGAAATTTCAAATGACAATGTATGAACCAGTACTAATAATTGAGAAAGATAAATAAGATTTGCAATTCAGTTCAAGAGATTAAAATAAAATTACAAGAAAAATAAAAAGTGGCCTAGAGTGGTCGACCGCAGCACTCGTAGTGTTGAGAGCTTGTCGTCTCCCCGACAACGGTGTCAAAAACTTGACATGCCAAAATTGTGCGTAAAAACGCAAGTACACGTGTCAAGTAATACATGCCTACATGAGGCCCAAGTCAAACTCAGGGAGACATAGTTCCAGTGACTACTACTAACTACAGTACGATCAGCTAAGCCAGTTGAAAATGTTGAATTGAATTTTAATAAAACAAAAGAAAATTATGAGAAAATAAAAATGATTGATTCAAATATGGTTGAATTCCTTAGGGTTACCAGTTTCACCATGGGGTTTCTTCATATATCGTTTCTACCGAATTAATATAAATTCCTACTCCTAACTTGGATAGAAAGCCTATAGCTAGAATTGCTCGCTTCCGTGATATAATTCACTACCTAAATCTAAGCCAATTCCATGTCTATGGTAATTTATTTCTCAGTTTAGGTGCATTAGTGAAAATTTTGGGTTCTTTCCATTAACCATGTGTCACCTTCTCCATGGAACGCGTAGGAAAGTGTACAAGTTATGGTTTTCTAACCTTTAATCCCTCTTCCGGAGTAATTATTAGTCTATAATCATATTGTTGGTGATCAAGCAGTGATAATTCGTTCAAATCCACACTTATATATCCAGGAATAAAGAGAAATTTATATTAAATCATGTATACAGTTAATGCAACGATCCCTCGGGTTACTCCCAGGTCCTAAGGAAAAGAGGGGTTTAGCCCTGCATGGTTTTCAGTTGAGAACACATAGAAGGAGAGAAGAAAAACGTGGGAAACATGAAGGAGATTCACGTAACCCCTGGAAAGAAGATGCTCTGGATGATCCCCCTCAAACAATGTGCATCCTGCAGTCTTTTAGAAGTAGAAACGTCCATTAGAGGTGCTCAAATCATCCGGTTGTCATCCTTCGGCTCCGTGCTCTCTCTCTCTCTGTTCTCTGGCCATTATGCGGTGCAAAAAACTGGTCCCCTTTAGGTCTGGTCGTCCTCCCTTTTTATCCTAGGTCACTTACGGTACCACATAACGTGGACCGTTGGATCAGGGCGGCCAGTTTAGATTGTTGAAATCTGACAGAGTCAGTGGCACTGACGGTGTCGGGTTTTGGTCACTCTCTGACTGAGTCAATACCATCGACTGGGATGTCGGTGGCACCGAGTTGATGCAAATTTTTCCCTTCCTCTCAGATGCTATCTCGGTGGCACCGACATGTGTGGTCGGCGCCATCGACTCTTTTGCTCGACCATGGCTCTGTCCCTGATGTCATCTCAGTGACACCGACTCCTCAATTATTTAAAAGTTCCTAAAAATGCACATAGACCATGTATCAAGTCAAGAAATATAAAAAATAATATAATTATGATGAAATAAGCATAGTTTGATGAACAAAGAGTATACAAGCCAATTATACATATTTATGCAAATATGATCAACAAATTGACTAACAAATGCACAAAACGAATATAAAATAGGCATGTAATAAGCGACTCAAAACCCATACATCATGATCCTTTCCCCATTTCCAAGATTTTTTATTTTTGATATATGATGTTTCATCTTCTATATTCAAAGGAAAAGGATGAAAGAGAGGCTGCTAAGTCTTCATTTAGCATATGTGAAGTATTATGATTATTAGTAAATAAAAATTATTATAGAAAAATTTCTTTCTTACTTTAGATATCTATAGCCTTGTGTTAGGGGATGAAATGATGACATTTTGCCTAGTGAGAATCATGATTATGATCTACAACAATACTAGGCATGTTGATGAATCTAAATGCAAACATGTGTATCATGATGCCTACTTTATTGAATATGCCTGCATTAAATAATCATATTTTTATCATATAGAACTATACTTAATTATTTTTAAATTATGTAATAAGAAATAAAGAATATAGTGATCATTGTTAGGAACCTTGGACACCGTGAGACATTCTATGACATTCGTACTGAGATGGAAGGACATCATTATCTTACTTAGAATAAACCCCAAGTGATGAAGACATGAAGTACATAAGACCCCAAGAGATATTATATGAGATGTTTGGGGAAGTTCCACAAGATTGGAAGTTGGACCCTAGACTTCTTCTTAAGCAATGACATAGGAATAGGGGTGATGCCCAACACAACATGTGATACAAAATTGAGATAAGACATGATATATATATGTGTTGAGCCCATTTGTGTAACAAGAAGGGAAAGAGGTAGAGTTCCTTAGGCCCTACCTACCCATTGGTGGACCTAGACTTGTTGTTGTCTTGGGATGGTAAGGTAAAGTCTAAGGTAATATCTGTGATTCCTGCACTTGAGGGCACCATTATGACATCTAATTGTCTGGGTACTAGTCTAGTATATTCATGTCAAATATAAAAATGAGAATATAATTTGTAACATAGTCTTATTATGCTCTCTAGCAATGTTTTGTATAACTTACATAAATGGTGCATTAATAATGGTTAACCTATCAATAATTGTATAGTTTCTAAGAATAAGAAAGAAATATCAATTATATATGTCTAAGTTACCTACTCACTTATACCTTGGTCAACAAACCAATAAACAAAAATTCCATGAAGCCAAATCACCAATTACCCAGTTGTGCTATCCTATTGAGCGTTTCAACAACTTCTAGGTGAACTTTGATCTGCATGTTTTATAGTCTACATGTTCTTGTACTAAGGTAATGGGATACACCTATGTATACTTTCTGTTTTGCTTCAAAGCATGATGTATTTGTACTTTGGATCAAAAAATGCTTGTTAATAAGTTGAACCGTTAACATTCAATGTAAATGTTTTAAATATCATTATGAAAATTGAAGTAATGAATGTCATCAAAACTTTTGATACTTAGAAGGAAAGTGATATTTAGATTAACTATTGGTCATATTATATCATTGTGTATTTTGAAGTTTCATCTTCACTTGTTTGTCATATGCAATTAATGTTTGGGTTTAGTGTTGTAATAAGCCTCAAGTTCAGTGTTAATAATCAAGGAATAATTGGTTATTGATATTAGGACCCAACACTTTTGAAATCAGAGCCTAGGTTCTGAGTAATAAAGTAAAATAGAGTATGTAGAGTCCTTCTTTCCTTGCCATAGGCTATAATACATGTGTATTTTATATATTTAAAGTCTAGGATAGGAGATCATGCTTCAGACCTAACCCTTGGTCTGGGTGGAGCCCAGGAAGATCCAGTAGGTCACACGAATAACATACCTAATCCACAACCTCCTCCCTAGTTTAGCAAGGAGTTGGTTGTAGGGATTAAACGTGTACCTAATGTCGATGAAGAAGTAAGGCTTCCATAGAAACCCTAGGTTCCTATTGTATGTCTGAGATGCTAGAGATGACACATGGATTCATGGTTGCCATTACTTAGGTGGTAAGAGGCATGAGAGCACCTTCAGTGTATCCAGTTCTAGTCAGAGAGATCATTCAGTCATATGAGAA